>CAOKZL010002612.1:0-176772 GCA_948472985.1 Iguana delicatissima | reverse complement strand
CCTGCTTATGAGAACCAGTATGGGCAGACATTCTGCTGGATGTTACTCTAGCTGCCAGATGGGATTCATTTGATTATCTACTCATTCCTCAAGATCCTAGCACCTTTAAGGCCAAACACATAATTACAGGCTCAGAATTTCTCCTCTTTCTTCCATCACTTTGCTGCCTTTTTGTATCCAGAGGGACCTACTGTCTTATAAACCTAGACAGAATTTCACACTTCACACTTCATGAAGCATGCACTGCTGCATTCTAACTCATTTCAGCCAGGTCATACGCTCACACTGGAAGCTTGATTGTCTGTCAAAAAGGGTTCAAAGAGAATACTCCTCATTCTTGTGAACGGTCACATCTGCAGACTGGTGGAGCTTGGTGGCATGTCAGCTGAAATCTACACAAAAATATGGAACAATAGGGCTGCTTGGACGTCAGCTGCAGTGGCTTGTCTTCTAATGCAAAAGCTGAGGGTCTAGGGTACTGTCCAGGGTTTTCCAAAGATATAAGCTAAATCCAATCTAGCTTTGTTTCCTTTTGTTGCTGTTAATCAGCATCAAGTCACCTTTGATTTACGGTAATTCTATGTATGAGAAACTTCCAAGTCACCCTGTTACCCACCGCTCTGCTCAGGTCTTGCAAACTCAGGGCTCTGGCTTCCCTGTTGAGTCTATCCACCTGCATCACCTCAACCTTATAATTCTCTTGTCTCTCAGTGTTTTTTCTTGTATTCATACTGATTAGGGACCTAAGAGGAGCTTCACAGCCCTCCTTTTTAAATTCTATTGTTAAATAATATTCCACATTGTGCAGAGCTTACGGTTTCTTAATGGCACAGAAGCCAATCTTTATTCATCCATTATCACATTTATAAACTTTGCCCACTCAGAACAAAAGCCACTGTATACATGGTGGGTTTTCAGCCTGAGGTAATCATCTCATGATTTAAAAAAATCATGACCAGAAGCTTAGACTCTGGAGGTGGTAGTCTGTGCCCTCTGTTAGTTTCCAAGAACCACCAAGAAGTGAAGCTTTCCCTCTTCCTCTAACAAAAGTTAACTTACCCACTTCATTTAATTTCTTTCTGTGTCTCCTGATATTGCTTTAAAGAAATGTTAGTGTTAATTCTTGTATATATTGGAACTGCATTTTTCTAATACACATATTCTTGTACATTTTTTTGACTGAGAATAACAAAGGATAACTATGTTTCAATTTCTGTATTACTCTGGGAAGTGTGAATTCTGTAGGTTCACGTTAAATTGCAAACACTGCATATTTTTCCTCATCTCCAGCATGTGTTCTCCTTCACAGCCATGACAACAATGGAACAACACTACCCTCGCCATGCATCTTAGATTGTTGAAATATAGAAAATTGAGGAAGGAAATGGCCAGAATTGATTTTGTTTTTTGCTTTTTTTACTAAACTTTATTAAAATACAAAATACATACAAACAGAACAAAAGAACAAAAACACAATTACATATAGATATAAACAACAGAAAAAGAAAAAAAAAAAACCACAATGAGAAAGAATCCGAAATCCCAGTAGAAGTTAAGTAAAAACTAAAAAGGTAGTTTCCAACTTTTCTAATACAGACTATTAATAATTCTGTACAAAAACAACTTCTCTAACTGCAAATGTCTTTAAATGCCTCTACTGCTACTTTTCCAATAATCCTAATTCTCAAATCCTGCTACACGCTTAAAATATTCTTGCAAAAAGTATATCAAAGATTCCCAGGCTTTTGTAAAGGTTGCCACTGATCCTTCTCTTATCAGTACCATGAATTTGTCCATTTCAACGAAATCCAACAATTTTATCAAGCAATCTTCCTTCATTGGAATCTCTGTATTCTTCCATTTCTCTGCAGTCATGCTGCTATGGCCAAATATCATATGTTCCAGTTGATCATCTACTAATCCCAGCATTCACTTTGATATAGTGTATCTGAGAAATTTGGGCCTTTTTCATATCTATTGCATATAATAAAAAGTTCCCACTTGTTCTTCACATTTCCAACATCTATTAGAGGAATGGATTTTTGTTGGAAATAAATGAGAACTCAGTGTAGGTTTGTATTAAAAATAAATATTTGGTCCCACAATTCTTTGATTCAAATTGTATACCTTTTGCACCTAATTCCACTACTGAATGCTGGAATCTACTAGAAAACAGGCTAAATCTCACAAGCCTGAAGTTTGCCCGCTACTGCTGAAATGATCTGCTACAAGGCAATGGAATGAAATATTCAGTAAATAAAATAAATATTCTCCCCACATTTTTCACTTTCATGAAAGCATTTATTTACTTAAAACAATTATATACTACCTTTTTGCCTATTCAGATTTCAGGGGGTTGTATGATTTCCAATTATTTTACAATACAAAATCAATTAGATATTACAGGTTGTAAACAAGACTGAAATGCTTGGTTGAAAAATAGTTTTTCCTGGCACTAACAAGATGGTAATGAAGATGTGCCAGGAGATCCTCATCACTCTTCTCTGTATTTGTATAATGAACCTCTGATAACAAGGCAAATTTGATTATTTGTGAGTTTGTAGATGCTACTTAACTAGTGACATAGCTGCAGGTGTAAGTGGTGACAGTAGTGCACGGTAATGATGGGGAGTGGCTCAGGGAAGGGAGCGGGCTCTGTCCTCCTCCTCCCCATCTTCCCCCTGCTATTCTCCCATGCCAAGCCCTTCCCCCTCTGCTCTTCCCTGACCACTCTGAAGGAGATTTTTGCAGCTGACCCTCCTTGGCTGGCAACCATTTCTCTGCCGTCTGATCTCCAGAAGACCGGGGGGATCATGAAGCACTGCTCTAGGAGGGACTTGTTCACATGGAAGTCAATAACTCTGCTTCTCAGAGATACACAGCATACTGCCGTCACTGTCTTCTCTTCCTTTTCCTTGAGAAGTATGATGACACTGAAGGGATATTTCTATCAGCAGAATCTCTTTCATGTATGTTTGGGAGTGAGTGGAGATATTTGTGGCTTTTCCACTTTCATGGGGATTCTGTGCCCCTAGCCCTTGCAAAGGTTGAAGGTCATTATAGGGACACCTCCAAGAAGCTGGGTCCTAAGACATTTAGGACATTAAAAGTAAATACTCTCACTTTGAATTGTGTCAAAAATGGACATAGATCCAATGAAGTTCTTTCAAAATGAGAGTATTTGCAGATATCCAAACTGAGGCAACATAAGGAGCCAACTGTTATAGCTCTCACAATCCTATTTTGAGCACACAACAAGAATGCTAACATAAACGTTTGATGCAAGAATGGTTAAGATAGTTTCTCCCCATGGGAATCTGACAGAAAGACTGGCTGATCTTATCTCCTTCACCATGCTCATTCTGTATAACAGGAATGCAAATGTAGCCCTACTGATGTGTTTGTACTGCAACTCTAATAATGTCTCACCACTGGAGTGCAAAGAATATTTGTAAAACCTCAGTATTTTTGGCACAGAAAAGTGAAGTTTTTTTGCAAATAAACCCACTGTTTTTTGAGAAAAAAAATGCAGACTTTGAGCAAAGCCCCAAATTTCTGCACAATTTCTTTTCTTCTCTTCCCCCCCCCCAAAAAGAGAGAGAGAGAGAGAGAGAGAGAAGTCCCAAAGTGTGAAAAATCATAAAAAATGCATAAAGTCTCTTCTAATTTTTGGCAACAATTCTGTAGTCAAGCCTTCCTCAGCAGGGTCTCCTCTGGTATTTTTAAGCAGTGCAACTCAAAATGATGGCCCATGGTCCTATGTCAGTCCACAAGTCATCAGCTGTCACTCTGCAGAGAGTTTCCAGGAAAGAAAGATACAGTTGTAGCCAATAGGCACAAATATGGTACTGGCCCCTGGAATATTAGGGGGAAGTAATGCCAGTCCCCCACATCAGACAGTAGCAGAAAAACTGTTCTGGAGTACAATTCAGGATGGTAAATTAATAAGGAATTATAGACCAAAATATCTGGAGGGTGCTTGGTTGGGAAAGACTGCTTTAGAGCAAACACAACAGGGTTACAAAACTGTACAAAGGATCAGCACCTGAAAAGCAGCTTTCAGATGCAATGACAATCAACTGTGCAGAACTACAACATTCATATTATATGATAATCTCTTTCTTCAGCTTCCCTCACCCCACAACACGTATCCAGTTTGACTATTAATCACACTTACACCTCCTTCCTTAGGAGTGCATTCCCTACCTCAGCCTCAGAGTTATGCCCATGTGTCTCCACTGAGAGACTCAAATGTGCTTATGCCCTGTGATGGCTGTGAAGATACATAGCTGCTTTGTATCTATATCACAAAGAACCAGATAAAACAGACACACCAAGTGCTTCACTCATTAACATTTGTGTTGCCATGACAGTATGCTGTTGCCAGGTAGCCAGGAACTATGAGAAGAGTGAGAATTAGCAAAGCCTAAAAATAAAACTACCAGCTTAAAAAAAAAAAATCCCACCACCCATATAGATGTCCTTGTATGTAACAATAATAAAAGAAAGCTTCTTTCTCCTTTGTTCTTCCCTCTAAAGGCTCATTTTTATCTTACTGCTCTAATCATATATAAAAGGAAGGCACGGCCTTCTCAAAAATAAAGAAATCTTAGTAGGGACACAAGGGACTTCCAGGAGGTAGAAAGATAGCAACAAAGCACCTGTGTGTGTGTGTGTGCGCGCACACACACACACACACACACACACATTGATACACACATTACTTCTTCATCTGGCAGTTGAGAAAACTATGCAGAGGTCTACCGTTGCAGAAGTCTTAGGATGGGGCATTTGATCTTCTTATAATTCCTTTGACTGACAGATTCTTGCAAGTAAGATCGCCCTGAATTTTATAACACTAATATCCCCAGGTTTTTAAAACCACCACTGGATCTTTAAAATGCTGAAATTTCTACAAGACCTCTTGTCTGGCCCTCACAACATCTATAAATATTTGAAGGGATGTCATGTAAAAGAAGGAGCGAGCTTGTTTTCTGCTGCTCCAGAGACTAGAACATGAACCAATGGAGCCAAATTACAAGAAAATAGATTCTACCTAAACATTAGGAAGAGCTTCTTTACTGTAAGAATTGTTTGACAGCGGAATGGACTACTTCACGGAAAGGTGGGCTGTTCTTCTCCTTCGGAGGTCTTTAAACAGAAGTTGGACAAGCATCTTTCAGGAATGCTGCAGTTGTATATTCCTGCATTCCTAGACCAGATGACCCTTGAGGCACCTTCCACTTCTAAGATTCCATGATTCTGATTTTTGGTGATCTTGCTCTTGGATATCTGAAGACATGTGGAGGATGGAGGCATCTTGTGCTCAGGATCTTGTGCTCAGGGACTGACTACAGCAAGCACATCCCTCTGCCACCCCCCCGCCCCAAGTTCAAGACTACAGATTCAGACAGAAGGTGGGGGATAGGGACAAGACGCAACCTCGCTTCATTCCAAATATATCACAGGAACTCTTGCCTGCCTGGAGGCAAGCAAACAGCAGGTTGTTCTCCCTGTCACATGAGCAAAGGTTAATCTCTGGACGGCTACCAGGGTCTTAAACTAGAGCATCTGTGAGAATTTGGGGAGCAGACTGGTCAATGTTTTGACTCAACACAATTAGGAGGCAAACGTCAGGAGTATCTTCCAATAGCTCTTCTCTTCTACGATGCCCACCCCCTTCTCTGTATAGGTCATCAGGTCCATACATGCCATTTAAAATGTAAAAGTAGGTAGATGATGCAACCAAAGAAAATGATTGCTTAATTTTAAAAAATGAGAAATGGGTCACTTAGCAAGCTAGAAAAATTATGCTAGCCAAAGTTTATTATAAAATCATGATCAAGGCACATTTTGAGCAGAAAATTTAAGGAACAGAAAGGAAAGAAAAACTCTTCTTTAGAAATATAATAATTCATAATGATCAGAATTAGTAATCTTGGCATAGGAATTCTAAAATAAGTGAACTTCATTCAAGTCATCTCTAAAAAGAAATAGCAATGAGTAAGAACAAACAAATATGAAAATAGATTGAGTTAATTGAGCAGCTTGTGTTCTAACAAAAGTATTATGAGAGGGATGAAAGCACATTGGGTTAAGCAGCTTGTTTTACTCTTTGTGTATAATGTTATGGTTAGATTATGGACACCATCTAGAAATCCCCATGGATTTTACAAAACTCAAAATCAAAGCTGAGGACAAACCTACACAATTACAGAACTAGATCAGTTTTGTATCAGTGAAAGTACCATCATTTTCCCCAAAGAATCCAGAAAACTGTAGCTTGATGAAAGTGTGGAGTATCAACTGAAGTCTGATACAGATGAAGGACATGAAGAAATTCACAAAATTATGCATGCTCAGTGAAACAGTTGTCTCCATACACTGTACATTGAGATGAACTGTCAAAAGTTCCTTATCCCTTTCAAAATTTCCTGGTAGGAGCACAAGAATGAGACAACAAGCACTTTTTTAAAACAAAGTTTCTGCAATTGGTGCAAAGTGTCTCTGTACAAAACAATAGACCTTTGATTGATTGGCCAAAATGATACAAACAACTCATCCAATGCATCTAATTTTTACAAGTGCTGGCGACGAAGCAACAACTATTATTATTTAGCTATCAAATTTGCACAATTAACTCAATTTGAGCAATTTGCATGAAAATCACTCTTGCAAATGTGAAATCTTTCAAGACTGACAGAAAATATCTCACCATCGTTTTTGCATGCAAGAATAAGACAACTGAGGATTTACATCCCTAGTATATAATACATTCTAACTTTTTGAAGTAAATTCCAGCATTCCATAGCACAGAGCCACACCATTTAAAGAGCTAGGAAAGTGGTACAATTATATAGAGGGCATCCCCTAGGAGTAATATTGGGTGTCTTTCTACTTACTGTCCTCGCCTTCTTGCCTGTCCTAAGAGTAGCATGCATTAATTCAACTTAGCAGCAATATAAGCCCTTCAAGCCCTCTTTCCTATCACTCTCAGGATATCCTTAATATATCTTAAGCTTTTCAAGGAAGCAAAAATGAAGTGTCAGTGGAATATTGCAAACATCATGTGTCAAGTACAAAAGAATATGCTTGGGGTCTGCCTGTTTTAGGGGAAATGCTTGAATCCACAGAGGACATAGGATGTGATCCTTGAGAACAAGGCTCAAAGAATTTTGTTATATTTTATGCTCTTTTACTATGATTTTGAAAGACAGCATGGTACACTAGTTTGACTGTTGGACTACAAATCCGGAGAGCAGGGTTCAATTCCCCACTCATTTATGGAAACCCACTGGGTGACCTTGGGTGTGTGACACACTCTTAGCCCCAGAAGGCCCCATGATAGGTTTGCCTTAGGGTCACTATAAGTCAAAAATAACATGAAGTCACACAACAACTATGATTTTGTTGTGACTGCTTTTAGGACAAAGGAGATGTGATAGTTCATTTACTGTATTCAGATTTGGGCCATTTACGGCCACAAATCTAAATAAGGAGAACAATCACATTTCCTGTGTAAACTTTATATATTATGGAAAAATAGGACTGTAACAAAAAAAAGGAACTTTTCTTGAATATGGCTGTTACCTTAGGTTTTTATCTGAAGTTCAACTGTTTCGTTCATACAACCACATATGGAACCCTTTGGTTGCTACCAGAAGCTGCTATCACTACACATAGAAACATATCTTACTCCTTTTCAGAGTGTTTTTGATTTAACCAGTCTCATTGGGAAGAAAGCAAGAAATTTTTCCTGCCATTGTTGAGTATTAACTGCTCAGAGCCTAGCTTTCTGAAAGAGGTCAGGATGTGACATATATTTCCTCACCTTTCCCTCCAGACTTCAGCCTCCACATTCTTTGCCTTCTTCTACTCTCTGGAAACCTGCAGCTAATGGATTTCCATGAACTGCTCCTTCTTAAATGCCATGGAATGAACTGAGTGATGACATATATCAATAGGCACAATAGGTCTTGCTTGATATTGGCTTCTGTTCTGTATACAGTTTTCAGGTTTCAGCTGTACTTGATTTCAACTTGACCCTTACCTTGTTGATATTTTGAAAGGAATACTTCTGCCCTGTTTTCTGTCCCTGTATGTACACTGTACATATTATACAAAGTATCTCAAAATATTCAACATCCACCAGGGCATTTCATAGGCAGCCATGGAAGCTACCACGCTTTAGAAATACAAATATTAAGATAAAAGTTTAATGTGTGTCATTATAAAGTGCGAAACACTGAAAATATTGTTCTTGTTTCCAAGGATATATATCCCTAAACCAGTACCAATTCAGTCAGACTACTGGACTTCTGTTTACAGAATCTTTTCTGCAAAACAGATTGAGACAGGCTGTATTAAGACAGTCAGGAGGGGGTCAAATTAAAATGAAGATTGCTGTAGAAAACAACTCATCATCCCTGTAAGATGTGTATGTCCTTTTTGATTTGAGAAACAGATTAAAGCTAAAATCAAACTTATTCATGTAAACCTCCTCTTGCCGCATTTTCTGGCATGTATCACTGAATTTTATACAATCTCACCTGTCATGGATGTATTTAAAGGTTTTATATGGTTTCATATGCCATGTCTCAAATACTTCCTAAGTGGGTTACAAATGACTTATCATAATACGGCAATCACCTTTTGGATGGATGGAGCCAGATATTGCTTCCCTTCTATCCTCTGGTTCCAGGACAACTGGCTATTGTATGAAGCTGTTCGTTATGATGGCAAGGAAGGAAACTCCCCGCAGCTGCTCCTTTTCTAAGCCAGATGAGTCTCCCCCTTACCATGATGTTTTGCTTTTCTGGGAGGAAGGGGCTTCTACTGACACCTTCTATTATGCCTTGGCCTTGGGGGTGATGGGACAGTATGCCTCTTTAAATATCAGATAAGAATCTTTTTTAAAACCTTAGCTGGACATGCTCATTTTCAAAAAAAGCAAACACTACTTTAAAATAATTGTCATGTCTGATTTCAGTCTGGCATCTGATTTTTTTTGTCTGTCCTGAGGGTAGGAGGAGGTAGGGAAAGTATGAAATAACAAGGATAACCTTAAAAGAAGCTACAGCCTCAAACTCTAAAAATATCTGATGTTCCCTTTCCCCTTGTTGAATCCTCTTGGGAAGTAGAAATATCTATCAAGTAGATGGTTTCCAGAGATACAATGTTTGCTGAAGTTTAAAGAGGGTTATTTTAGACTGCACTTTCCAAATTTTATTTCTAAAACATAATTAGGGCCTGTTCAGCTCCAGCCAAATAACTGCATATATGGTGGTGCCAGTTAGCAATTCCCATAAAGATGTGCAAAAAGTAAAATGGAATGCCTTTATAAAGACATTCTGTTCTTTGTGCCATGCACGAGACTCTATTTGTCTTCATAAAATATGACTAGTTAGAAGGAAATGATTCCTCTGAATGAGTTTCCTGTTGCAGATTCTTCTGTGCAACCCAGACAGAGAAAACAGAAAAAGCTAGAGTACAAACACACAACTCACACAACTGGTATGTATATTACTTCTACTGACAATGATTTTTATCCAAGATTCTTCTGGCCCAACAGTTATTTTCAGTGCCCCCCAGCCAGCTGTAATGAACAAGATTCTATGTGTGAACAGGAGAGAAAGTGGAAAGGAGGAAGATAAAAACATGGGTCCCCTGCTCATCATCAAGTTATGTGGCAAATGAAAAGATGCGTCCCGGCAACCCTATACACATATGATGGCAACTGGCTATCTGTCTCCCCAGCCCACAAGAACACAATGCAGAAACCATTATTAAGGCTGTGACCAGAGGTGCCTTTTGCTTCCGAAGAAACACTCTGCTAGATCAAGACAATGTTCTACCTAGTCTAGCATGGACTGCAGCTTCCTGGAAATCCATAAGGGCACAAAGAAAATACTCTCTGTATCCACAAGTAGCTCATGCTATAATAAATTTGTTACATTTGCTAGTCCCAACTAGATTTGACTCAATGAATCAACAAAACTTTCACAAGTGTTGAATTACCAAGTTCCCACTGATTTATCTGACCTACTCTAGTTAACAGCTGACTTCAGAGCTTAGTCTTTAATATGCTGCAGGATCCCTCATTATTTTTCACCTCTGTCTACTGATGCTCAAAAGTACACTGACTCTAAACATGAGGATCCCACCAGCATCTCTTAGGAGTTTAGGAGACTGAAGAATCTCCACACAAGTAGGCTAGTGTTTGATAGGTTATAGCTGCCACACATCCCACCTCCAGCCCAAAGTGGAATTTCAAGTCAGACATAAAAGTTCTAGCTGGGGAGAAGTTTTCAAAGAAGTTAAGACTAATGAAGTTTCGCAAGAGGTTTCACAACTTCTCTGGATACAAAGTATGCCCATGTACCACTAGTTTGCAATATATCTCTCCCAAACCATCATGATCACAATCACAGAACTGTATGAATAAAAAGTGGGCAAAAATCACTGTGCAGGTATCTCTCAGACGCCCTCTCGAAACAAACAGGTTTGTTGGCAGAGTTCCATCAACAAATGAAAAAATTCTTTACAAAACATAATTTGTGCCAGACATAAGTCTTTCATTCAAGATTGAATCCACAATGATTTTCTGTTTTGTCAGTCTACATCCACTGGCTGACACTTAAAATCTTTTTCATTTATGTTAACGTTATGTGTTGTTTTATGAATAAATGGTAGATAAGGCAAGATAAAAATGATTCTTCAGTCTCTCTCTCAGTTTAATGTGGCCCAGCTTCAGTTAACCTCCATTTTTCAGAACATACTGATATCACTGGCTGCAGTCTTGTTTTGAATAACAGTTAAGACCTGCAGCTTTCAAACAATTATTTCTGGAACTATGCTATTAATTTCAATGTTTCTCAGCAGAAAATGGCCTGAGGACAGCTCACTAGGCTAGCCACTGATCAACTGTCAAAGTAGAAGCATCGCCAAAAGAGGAGGCATCATTTACATGTGCTAATTTAATGTATGCAAATATAGGCATAATTAGATATAACTAACATAATTTAAGGAGAAACATAATTGAAGTCATCATAACATGGAAGATGGTGACCAAGGTGGCATGTATGCCTTCCCCCAAGGCTTCTAATAGCTCTTTATCTTTAATTCAGGCCAAACAGCTTCAGTTTGTCTCCTCTTCATCCTATGTATCTTTACCAGCCCTTCTACCAACTGCAAACTCTTCTAGATATTCTTGGAGTCTTTGCATTCTATATATCCACACCAACATATGTCAATATATGTGTGTGTGTGTGTGCATATCTAAATAGCACCTGAGCACTTAATCTGCACATTACACTCATTAAATGCCTTAAACCTGTGGTGTTATTAACTAGTTTCTATACACTAATTCAAAAGCAAAAATTCATATATATATATATATATATATATTTAAAAAAACTATTGCAAAAAGCACCAAATCTAGTCCACAGATATAAATACCCTTTGTTTGTATCCTAAAAGCATCTTTCCTTCCATCACCACCACCACTATCCTGGCCCTACACGTCCACCCATGAGATTGGCTTAGGGGGCAGACAAAAAGTTGGAGGCTTGGGGGAAGCAGGGAAATCCATGCTGAGTGGTGAAACAAAAAAAGTGAAGATACCTAAAAAGAATTTTTGATAAGACATACACACACACAGGGAACAGGATGGGGAATGTATACTTAAAGAAGGTTGAATACTCAAATAAGTTAGAGACTAATTGAAAGATGACCCCCTCCCCAACTCCCATGCTCATTTCTCTCATCATTTTCTTTCTGGATCCAAATGAAGAGTACCTTTTGAACTAGAGGAGTAGTCAGATGAACAGAAGGCTTTTGGTCCCTTTAATTGTCACTGTTTTTTATCTGATGAATTAATATTAAAACAGCATTTTCTGCCACAGTACTTCTGCATTTCATCACAATAACCATATCCTACTTCTATAGCTGAAAAACTAAACTGTTGGTTGTTAGAGCTATAGTGTTATATTCAGAGAAGAGTCTGGGTAAGTTACTGTTGTTATGATTACAGCTCCAAAGAATCCCCCAGCACCCAAGGGATTTTAAGAATTACAAACTAAAAGGTAACTTTACCAAGCTTTGATTTGGAGGAAATGTGCCACTGAATGTGAGTTGCTGGGAGGTAACAGCAAGAGATATGCTCACAGGCATCCCAGACCCATTTCGCCAGCAATGGTTCTTCAGTCTGATCCAGCAAGGCTCCTCTTCAGTTCTTATGACAGACCCATGTCAGACAATAGGTCTGAAGTGAGTTTTTAAAATCTGCAATGTAGACATGTCCTAAAGCTAAAAGATAGGGATTTCCCAGTGACCCTTTGTCAGAGCAGTGTCAAATCCACATCCAAACCAAGTGACAGGATCACATTAGCTTTCAGCAAAAACTAATAAGAAGTGTATCATGTGTAATTGAATTTTATGCCTTTAAACATTGGACATTGAACACTGGACTTTGAACATTGGTTTGAACATTGGACTATGAATCTGAGACCAGGGTTCAATTCCACACTGAGCCATGGAAACCCGCTGAGTAGCCTTAAGTGCATCACGCACTCTCAGTCCTAGAAAAATGCCTCATAGATTTGCCTTAGGGTTGCCATAAATTGGTAATAACTTGAAAGCACACAACAAAAACAAATAAAGTTATTGCCCCAACAGGAACTTTGGATCTTGTTTTATGTCCAGCATGACATCCTGGCACTCATATCACATCAAAATCATCTTCAAAGTGAAATGTTTTGCTTTGGCCAATTTATGAAATGAATGGCTGACTACTGCAGTGTGTATAATGCATTGGGCTATGACTGTAGAAACCAGGATCTGAATTCCTGCTCAGCCATGGAAACCTTTGTGACCTTGAGCAAGTCATATTTTCTCAGCCTCAGAGGAAGGCAAAGGCAAACCTCCTCCGGACAAATCTTGTCAAAAAAACCCTGTGATAGGTTCACCACAGAGTCATCATCAGTTAAAAACAACTTCAATGCACACAAGAACAGAGAGTTCCTAGACCTTCCACATATCTTCATGACACAGTGCTACAGCCAGTATATTAAATCCCCCACCGCCTGTGGCTGATACAAACTATTAAAAGCTACAAGCTGGGATACTGTGCACCATCAATTGAAAAAGAAGCATTTCTCCTGCTATTTTCTCTGTTATAAAAGCATGTTTGAGTGTAAAATCAGTAACGGGTTTATAAATTTCACATAAAGACAAGAACAGTTTCCACCAAGGAATGCCTAATTTTGAAAACACATTACATAAAAATTGCTGCGGGTACAAAGAACAAGTTTCCAGAGTGAAACTGATCTTGCCAAGACAAGTAGAGCATTACAAACCAGGCAATTAAAATTAAAGTCCCACAGGAAGGGAGTGTCAATTGAAACTTGCATCTCAAGAAAAGACCTCTTCAGTTTGGGGAGGGGGAGGTAAGGAAAAAGAAATGATGTTCATTCTCTCACACAATGCCAGACTTAAAAAGAAGGCAAAGCTTTAGACTCATTCTAGTGTAGTAACCTAAAAAGAACTGGGTTGAATGAAATCAAACAACTATCTAGTCTAGCATCCTATTTCCCACAGTGGCCAACCAGATGCTTCTTGAAAGCTCATAAGAAGAACATGAAGGTATTAATTCTATCTCACTGCTATCCCCAACAATCAAAAGGTATACTGCCTCTGACAATGGAGGTAATATTTAGCCATCTTGATTAGTAGCTATTAATAACATAATCTTTTGTTACTTTGGCTAGTCTTTTAAAACCATATACATTATCAACATCATAAAGACTTCCTTCTTGCATCCCATGCATACTTTTATAACAAGGTTAAAAGAAAACAGCTATGTTAGTCCTTTTCAATATAAAAAAGTGGGGGAAGGAAGGAGAAGGGGAAAAAAGGAGTGTTTTTAAAAATTAATGGCACCTTTGAGTCTAACAGGTTTACAGAACAAAAGTTCACAGATTGTAATCCACTTTATCAGATGCACTGAAGTATGCAAGTATATAATGAAGTATATCATGCATTATAAGTAAATATTATTTAAAGAAATATCCATAGTTTTCTTCTCTAAATTGTCATATGTTGTCCTTTATCTCCAGGCCTTCTACTTGCACTTCTTGTCTGAGGGATCTTCCCCCACTGTCGATAATGTCAATCCAAAACTGACTGACCACATGGTTCCATGAAGTCCTTACAGTTACAATGTGATTTCTGACTGACTGTGATTACCTAATAAAGAAGCACTTTCACATTTAAAATAATAGTGCTAAAGCAGCAGCAGATACGGGGAGTAGTAGTTGCAAAAATAATGAGTGAAGGAATGCAAGGAAGGGGATTTTCTTCTTGAATTCATTTTTTGCCATCAGTATAGCAATTTTTCATATCAAAAAACAAATAGCTAAAAATTAGCTATATTACCACTAGCTAAGACATTTTGAATACCTTAGCATTGTTAAATTCGTGCAATTTAATTGATGCTTCACTTGACATATACTTAGGATCAATAAAAAACAAACAGTAAACAAAAAACAAATAAAAATAGAGAACTTTTGATTACTAACCTCTTTCCTGTCCTCTATTATCTATAATTAGACTTGCAGTTCCTCAAGACAGATACTTGCGTTTTTTTCTCCCACATTATTTTGCAAAACACCGTGGTATACTTGCTTATGATCAGCTTTGGCTGATATGCCAAGATCTTATTATCAGCTTTGTCTGATATGCCCACTGCACTCCTTCCTAGAATTGGACGACCTAAAGATGGTAGTGCACGCACTGGTAACCTCAAGGTTGGACTTCTGCAATGTACTCTACTTTGGGCTACCTTTGTACCAAGTTCGGAAACTCCAACTGGTTCAAAATGTAGCAGCCAGATTGATTACAGGTGCAGCGAGAATCATAGAATCATAGAAATGTAGAGTTGGAAGAGACCACAAGGGCCATCCAGTCCAACCCCCTGCCATGCAGGAAAACCCTCAAAGCACTCCCGACAAGTGGCCATCCAGCCTCCGCTTAAAAACCTCCAAAGAAGGAGACTCCACTACACTCTGTGGCAGCACATTCCACTGTTGGACAGCCCTGACTGTCAGGAAATTCCTCCTGAGGTTCAGGCGGAATCTCCCCTCCTGCAGCTTGCATCCATTGCTCCTTGTCCTGGTCTCAAGAGCAGGAGAAAACAAGCCCACTCCCTCCTCGACATGACACCCCTTCAAATATTTAAACATGGCTATCATGTCCCCTCTCAACCTTCTCTCCTGCAGACTAAACATACCCAGCTCTCTAAGTCTGTCCTCATAGGGCATGGCTTCCAGGCCCCTCACCATTTTGGTTGCCCTCCTCTGGACCTGCTGCAGCTTATCCATATCCTTCTTGAATTGGGGTGCCCAGAACTGGACACAGTATTCAAGATGAGGTCTAACCAATGCAGAATAAAGTGGTACCAATACCTCCCTCGATCTAGACACCATACTCCTATTGATGCAACCAAGAATTGCGTTGGCCTTCTTGGCTGCCGCATCACACTGCTGACTCATGTTCAGCTTATGGTCTATGAAGACTCCTAAATCCCTTTCACACGTACTGTTAGCCAGCCACGTGTCCCCCATCCTATATTTCTGCATACCATTTTTTCTGCCTAAGTGTAGGACCTTACATTTCTCTCTGTTGAAATTCATTTTGTTAGCCTTGGCCCAGCTCTCCAATCTGTCCAGGTCCTTTTGAATTTTGATCCTGTCATCAGGCGTATTAGCAACCCCTCCCAATTTGGTGTCATCTGCAAATTTGATCAGCGTGCCCTCTATTCCTTCATCCAAGTCATTAATGAAGATATTGAACAGCACCGGGCCCAGGACAGAACCCTGTGGCACCCCGCTAGTCACTTCTCTCCAGGATGAGAATCTGCCATTGGTGACCACCCTTTGGGTACGGTCAGGCAACCAGTTACAAATCCACCTGACAGTAGCCCTGTCCAGTCCACATCTTACTAGCTTCTTTGCAAGAATGTCATGGGGAACTTTGTCAAAAGCCTTACTGAAATCAAGATATACTATGTCCACAGCATTCCCTTCATCTATCAAGCAAGTAACTCTATCATAAAAAAAGATAAGATTAGTCTGGCATGACCTATTTTTGAGAAATCCATGTTGACTTTTCGTAATTATGGCATTGTTTTCTAAGTAATTAGAAACTGACTGTTTGATGATCCGCTCCAGGATCTTTCCAGGTACTGATGTCAGGCTAACTGGGCGATAATTATTTGGGTCCTCTTTTTTTCCCTTCTTGAAGATGGGGACAACATTTGCCCTCCTCCAGTCTGCCGGAACTTCTCCGGTCCGCCAAGAGTTTTCAAAGATTATAGCAAGAGGTTCCGCAATGACCTCTGCTAGTTCTTTTAAAATCCTAGGATGCAATTCATCTGGCCCTGGAGACTTGAATTCATCCAGTGTGGCCAGGTATTCCTGTACTACCTCTCTATCTATTCTGTGCTGCATTTCCCCCACTTCCTCACTTGCTCCCCAACCGCCAGGTTGAGTGTTTTTATCCTTTTGGGAAAAAACTGAGGTGAAGAAGGTGTTGAGGAGTTCTGCCTTTTTTCTTTCTCCTGTTATTAATTCACCATCTTCCTTGCGCAGTGACCCTATCGTCTCCTTCTTTTTCCTTTTGCTGCAGGCGTATTTAAAGAATCCCTTTTTATTGTTTTTAATGTCTCTGGCCAGCCTAAGTTCGTTCTGTGCTTTAGCCTTTCTGACCTTCTCCCTACATCTCCTGGCTACTTGCTTATAATCTTCTTTGGTGATTTCCCCCTTCTTCCATTTCCTGTACATGTTTTTCTTAACACTTAGCTCAGCTGAGAGCTCTTTAGTCAACCATTCCGGTTTGTTCAGATGCCTTCCATTTTTCCTCCTTAATGGCACAGTTTTAGCCTGTGCCTTCAGTACCTCCCTTTTAAAGAACTCCCATGCATCCTGAACTCCTTTCTCATTGACTATTCTTGACCACGGGATTTCAGCCAGCAGCTCCTTCAGTTTACAGAAGTCTGCTTTTTTAAAATCTAAGACGAATGCCTGGCTACACTTGCCTTCTCTTCCCCACTGAATGCCAAATTCTAATAGGGCATGGTCACTCTCTCCTAAAGATCCAACCAGTTCTACGTCATTAAGAAGTGAACATATCACACCGATATTAAAATCACTCCACTGGCTGCCAATTAGTTTTCAGGCAAAGTACCAAGTGTTGGTTATTACTTTTAAAGCCCTACATGGTTTGGGTCCAAGCTACCTGCAGGAGTGCCTCCTCCCATACAATCCGCCCTGTACACTGAGGATCTCTGGGGGCCATTTACTTAAACCAACCAGGACTAGAATGGCAATGATCACACAGAGGATCTTCTCGTCGGCCACTCCTAGACTGCGGAATGACCTGCCAGAAGAGATTCGACAGCAAAATATGGTGGCTAAATTTTAAAAAGTACTTATCTCTTCCAGTAGGCCTAGCCAGTCTAGTTTTAATTGTGCTTTTTAACTGTATTTTTAATCATACTTTTAACTGTATTTAATTGTACTTTTAACTATGATATATTTTAATTATAGTATATTTGTTCCATGTGTATTTTAACTACAACTTTTAACTCCATCTATTCTGTACCTTGCCTCAAGCCCTGTGGAGAGATGGGTAATTAATAATAATAATAATAATAATAATAATACTTTACCATTCCCTCTATTGTTTCTGCTGGAACAAGGAACTGCCATTTTTGTAAAAAGCCATGTACAATGGTGGTGCAAAATAATCACCAAAAAAAAAAATCAAGCAAATGCAGTAATAATGATCACATTAATGAATGAATACAATCTTCCATTTAGGCTTTTCTATCTATGTTCCATGAAGCTGGCCATCTGACTACCTTTTTTGACATACAATATTAAGACTTGCAGAGGACAGTAGGGATTGAAACATGCCTCTAAAATGGAGTACAGCCAATTAGAACAAATTGGGAGTCCTTTCAGCCAGCATATACTGTTCACCTTTTTCTCACAGGTGGATGTAATTCAGAACAGATTTTACATGCACAGGAAACCAGACTGCAACATTTCATGTGTCAGGCATTTCTGGCTGAATACATAAACGTCTTATGAGTCTCATGAGGCGAAGCTCATTTGCAGCTGCAGCTACCATCCCTGCCACAATGCTGTTTCACTGAGCGCTAAACACCATAATATCTTACTGTGGCTGATCTTCCAAGCAGGATTCAAATGTCTTTCTTTTTTGTCATTGGCCAATAACATATGGTATTACACTATACCTTAACACTAGAATCATACACATATTATTGAGCAGTAAATGCAGTTAAATACAATGATGTTTACGTCTGAATAGACACACAGAGACTTGCATTCTATAAGACTCACACTGTTCTTTGATGCTCCTTAATACATACAGTTTAACAGCACAATTCGGGTATGTTTCCTCAAAATTGTTTCAGTGTATTTAATGTCATTTATTCTTCCTACATAAGTAGGTATGTGCTGGCAAAAGTCAAGGCGGTCAGAAAAGAAGATACTACAGATTCATTGGCTTAATAAAAGAAGCCACACCCCTGAGTCTGAAAAACTTGCACAGGACTGTTAATAACAGGATCTTTTGGAGGTGTTTCTTTCACTGGGTTACCATTAAGTGGAGTTGACCTGACAGCACATAATAACAAGAAATGGGCATAGGGCTGCTCATACTCTAAAATAGGATGGTGAAGGGATGAACAACAAGCTGTTTTATTTAAACAGAAGACCAGAGCCTGGAAAATGGCCATAGTGGCTGTGAGCTTCTGAGAGTTTCCAGACTAAAACTCCAAAAAATAACTTCTCCAAGCTCTGCAGGAGGCAACAGCAAATGATAAAAAATGCCGATTTATTTCCAAACCAGAACAGATGTATGATTTGCAAAAGTGTGCCAAAGAGTCTTTTCTAGGAGCATTTCCAGCATATTTGGAGCAAAGGAGAAATTCTGAACACAAAAGGAAGTTCAGAGTACAAAGGAGGTATATGCACACTTATTTATTAGGATTAGTTGCTCTGCTTGCAGGTTCATCAACAGCTCAGGAGCATGTAAAGTCGAAGGCTTTCATGGCCAGAATCCATGAGTTGTTGTGGGTTTTTCGGGCTATGAGGCTGTGTTCTAGTAGTATTTGCTCCTGACGTTTCCCCTGCATCTGTGGCTGGCATCTTCAGAGGATCTGGAGACATGGAGGTGGAATGGAGTTTACCGCATACCTTGCAGCTGTGGACAGGTCTACATAGGGACTACAAAACGCAGCATCCAACACGAATCAAAAAACATGAAAGACACTGCAGACTGATCCAGCCAGAAAAATCAGCAGTAGCAGAACACATTATAAACCAACCTGGACGCAGAATGCTATTTGAAAGCACAGAAATTGTGGGCCATTCAGACAACTACTATGTCAGATTATGCAGAGAGGCCACTGAAATCCATAAACATCTGGACAATTTCAACAAGAAAGAAGAAACTCAGAAAATAAACAAAAGTTGGCTACCAGTACTGAAAAACAGTAAAATCATGACTCAAAAATATGCCAATGAACACCATCAGACTCAGGAGGTCTTTCTACAGGAAACAATACAATGGATTGCTAATGAGTACTCAAATGCACACACAAGTGTTATGTATATCCCCTGACTAACATGCAACTCTGGGGGCTAGTCCACTCAACAATGGGCTATCTCACAGGCCAGCTGCATCACTAATGCATCACAAATGCAAAGCCCTCCCACCTGGGGATCTCACAATATATATACTCCATTCCACCTTCATGTCTCCAGATCCTCTGAAGATGCCAGCCACAGATGCAGGCGAAACTTCAGGAGCAAATACTACTAGAACACAGCCTCACAGGCCGAAAAACCCACAACAACCCACACCTCAGGAGCAGTTCATTCAGATTTACTTATGGTTGTCCAGTTAATAATCACTTATTTTGAATAAGAGCTTTCTCAAAAATCACATATGTTTATGAGGCCATTAACACCCAGTGAACACTGAGGGGAAGTGAGAATAAGTGTAAAGTATTTTTGGAGGATGTAAAGAATTTTCAGAGAAGGAGAATCAATCTTGATTTTTTGATTTATTGGGGGCTTGGAACATTTGTAATGCTCTCTATTACCTCCCTCAGACTTTTTCTAGAATCAAGAACGCAGTAGGTACAGAGGGGACAGTATTGCAATGGTTCAAAGCTTCTACAACGCCTTTTTTTTTTAAAAAAAGAGAAAGCACACACAATGCCATCTCATACGTATTTTAAAAAGAAAACTCTGAAAGAGATTCTGCCTCTACCCTTTGAAAAAAATGCACAGGTGAGATGCAGAAATACAGAGCAATTATTTTCAAAGCAAGCCAAAGGCTCCTTCATAACAGGTTTATCACCTATCATTCATTAAGAGCTTCATCTTACTGCGTTCAGTCACCTTGGTGGCATCACTGTTCACAAGGTAACAGTTTCATCACATAGAAAAGGCTCCATTTCCCCACTTCCAGCAACATAATAACAGATATAAAATAGCACAAGAGTGGAAAATCTTCACAACTCCATCCAGTCCTTTCACAGTGACTCATTCCTTAGATCTGTCCTCCCTAGTGACCTGCTCTTTCAGTATGCCTTCCATCTGCTAAAATAAAAAGAGGTTACACAAAATCCATCAAGTACTGGAAATCATATGTAATGCTATATGTAGTGCTTCAACTGGGAGTTCAACTTAATTAGCATTCAGAGTCATCTTAACCCTCTCCTCATTCCTTTCCATTTCAAAAGTTAGCATTTTGTTTCCCCTGACAACCCACATTCACAAGGCTTCAGTCGTGTCATGGTAAAGACTAAGTGTCAGATTTTGTTATGCCCTGTGAGCATGTGGTTTATCCAGATCCCAACATGCCTTTTGTTAGAGCAATACTGAAAAAACAGCTTCTTAACTATTTGAACTAGCAATGGTATGTGTATCAGTAATGAATTTTGTAAAATTTCAGTACCAACAGGGACAAAAGCTCCAAGAATCAAGTGAATGCAATCAACTGATGAACGGTTAAGCTAGGTGTCATCTGAGTCCAGGATGGGATCTATAGTCAAAAAAGCAATCCAGAGAGAACAGGGAAGATGGAGGGTGACTAGCTTTCTTAAGGACTGGCTTAAGCCATATGACTCTGTCTAAATCCACTGAAGCCTTTCCTCTCTGGCTCTTTTATTATAAATATCCAATTAGTGAGTGTCCAGAGGCTTCTCAGATGTGACCACTTTGGTGATGCACTGCCCAGAGAAATCTAATAAATTCCATGTTCCCCATTTGGGGTATGATTTCAAAATGTATTTTTTTTTTAATTCTGGCAAGCATCCTCCATTTGATTTCTATTGTGGGATCTAAACAATTTGAAATAAATCAAATAGACTGTATAAAGCAGGCTGACAAACAGCAAGGAGTACCTGAGTGTCAGTACTGAGTGCAGGAAAGAAATACAGGATAGAGTTTTACCAGGACTGTCCACCACTCAGAGACTATAAACAGTTTATCAGAAAGCTAAGCATCATGCCAAAACAACTGTCCCAGTCAAAGGCTTCACTGCCTTGGGTCAGATTTATCCAAAGTAGGGTTTCAGGGAAGCAACATACAGGTGGAGAACAGGCAAATGAGCCCAGACTATCATCAAAGTAGCAAGAAAAGAGAGTGAGACAGGCAAATCAAAGCTAGCTATTGTCCAGCCAAAGATCAGGTATAAGTATTCAGATGCTAAGCCAGGTCAAGAAGGATCAGTGGCTTGGTCCTGGGAAGAATGTTATCTTTTCTCTAGATTTTGCAACTACCAAAGCTCCTGATACGAATACAAGAAGCTTCAAGTTCTGCTTACACTGCTATGTTGCTAAGGTAAAGCTGACTACAAACCATTTATAGGAACCAATCACAGCACTCAGAGCTGGAGTTAGCTGAGAAGCTTCTTTGGAGAATACTCTCCTCAGTAAAACATACCTTGCCATTTTTGTATGGAGACAAAGGGAAGAATCCTTGCCTATGGATCTCAGATCCAGGGATCTTGGCCATCCCATACTGATACACACTAGCTACAGTGCATTTCAATACACTTCCGTCTATAATTTCAGTGTCAAAAAGAACAAAAATCCACAGTGTATCCTGGAGCTAAATGCCTAGCAATGCTTCTGCCTAGAAACAATGGGAAGTGCCTTAAATTCATGGATTCAGTATTATCTACCCTTACTATAATAATGATGGAATTACTAATGTGCCTAGATCCTTGGATGTAAAGGCACAAGTGGACTGACAAAACCTATCCATCCCTACTAACTATATGAAAGTAAAAGAGGAAAAAAATGAGACAATGATAGGGTTGGACATAGATTAAAACTGGAGAGTCTTTGGAGAGTGGAGAGCCTTTGATGACTTCCATTCATTTGATCTAATTTTGAACATCTATTTTTGATTGCACTAAAGTTCTTTGATTCAAAATTTGAAAGCGAGATATCATCATATGATGATAACTCTACATCTATGGTTAATATTCCTTCATACAAATATCATATGTTGAATGGATATTGATCTATATTTTCTGTGAAATTAAAAAACAGAACACAAACATTAACACTAATACCTGGGCATACAGATTAATATTACCAGCTTTGCAAGTAAAGGTATACAGTTTGAACTATTTCAAATGCTTCTGAAGTCTAATGTTGCAGGCATCTACCCTGAAATCTAGCTTTATGTATCGACAAAAAAGAGAGACACATTAGAACTTCAAATGAAACAGATAAAGGCTAACAGTTCGTCAACTGATGTGCAAGATTTTCATGGAAAAATCAGGAAGTGAGGAACAATGACAGATGAACTGTACTGGGGGCTCTACCTATTTTGCACAATTATCTGGAGCAGATTATATGGATATTCTTAAGAAATCCTAAGAGTAATATACTGCAATTTTATGCTCTTAAGGTAACTCATGGTAACTAGGTGCATAAAGAATACTCTGAAGTTTTCTTGTGCTCAGCAAGAAAGGTTGTCCTGATACATCAAGACACTGTTGACAAAATGGCCAACTGTGACAAAAAAAAATATATTTCTGTGTAGAATACAACATGCATCATGCAAAGTACAGTGTTTTCTGTACAAAAGCTCATTTTTTTTTTTGCACAAAATTAAGTCCTGAGGGATGAAAAAAGTTAAAAGTGCACAACATTCAAAATATTACCTGGCAGGGAAAAAGCTTTTCAAATTATTCATTCTCACATGAGTAAGTTGCAATTTACATTCTTAAAGGTAACACTAATATTTGTTATATTAGAAGCAGTTTCTGGTATGAATTAATAAAACAATTTTAACTCTATGTATGAACATGGGCCAAAAGAGGCTTGCGACATGTCTAAATAAATAAACAAATGAAGGACAATTAGGCAAACCTCTCTGTGCAAGCACTTTGCTGCCATTTCATCACTGGACTGTTTCCTCTACTGTCTAATTTCCATTTCATCAAGGGAACCCTGACCTCTTGTCCTAAACATCCTGAACACTCACTCCTATCTTTATTCTCCTCTTAAAATACAGTGTAACCTGGAAGAAGAAACAGAAATTGGGTTCTTTGAATCCAGGGTTATTTCTTTCCCCATCCCTGGAGCTAAAAGGCTGGCTAGAGCCGAAAGCCTGGCTGACATGTAAAACAGGAGAGCAATGTTCCATCAGTTCTTGTATTCTGGGGAATTGGGAATTCTTTTGTTTTACAACAAAGAAAACCATAGGCTTTTTCCATTTTAACTAAAATTTCAAAGAGGTGGGGGGACATGCCAGAATAATTCCAGTCATATCAAGGGTGTCCAAACCAATACTCCTGGTTTTCTTGGCATTATAATTTGCTTTTAATATGCATTAAAAAACAGAGTAAGTGCCAAGACTACTTGATAGGCAGGAAGGGGGAGACTAGTGGGGAAAAGAAGACAAATAAGAATATTTCAGCTGTCCATTTAGGGTAATGAACATGTACTTAATGCTTTCATGTGCTTTCTCAGGTCAGGCTGCTATAGCTGATGAGCACAGAAAAAATGAAAAATATATAAATAAGTAGGCATACATGATAAGGATGATAGACTCTGCTCCTGCTTTGAGCTGTATATGAAATCCTGAGATGGAAAGATGACAGATATACTTAATACAGTCTCCTTGTCAACTTCCATGGATTTTTCAAAAAACTTTTTACAGGCTCTAAAGCACAGAGAAATAGAGAATGTTATACTTTAGAAAAAAATGTAACTTTCCCTGTCTCATACAAATATATGTATTGCTTAAAATAATAAGTTGCCTTCTGATTGGTGCAAACCAAGGCAGAAGACTGGAAGAAGATAAAAACAAATGAACAGAAGCCCTGCAGGGTGTGGATGGCACTGGAAGTGGCGAAAAACATACAGCCCCCCTCCCACTCGCACACACACCTCTTTCAATCTTCAGCAGCTTTCTTCACAAATGGGAATGTATCCAGCCTGCTTTTCTTGCCTTTCCTGCACCCAAATAGAAGCTGATATTATGACATGCAAAAAAAACAGCAGCTGGATTTGGGTCCAGGAAATTAAAAACAAAATCAAAGCAAAACTGTGAAAGTTTAAAAAGTTTAAAAGTTTAAAAAGAAGAAATTGAAGCATGAAGTATCGTAAAGAACACCTACAATACTTGGAAGTAAGAAGGATGTGATTACTCAGTCCAGCAAAGTTTTTTGAATGTTAAAGGATGTGTTGAATTTGGATTCCTGGAAGGATATGATGGAAGCGTTTAAATCCTACTGTGATAACTTTAATAGGCATTAGAAGGATAAAGTTGTTCAAATCAGTTATCTGACATCACACCAGAGGAGGTACCCAAAGTGCTATCTTACATGTTTTTTGTGGTCTGAGGACTTGGTCAAAGTGCATGGAGAGGTATTCTTTATTCTTGCCCAACTTGTTTTTTCACATTAGGTTAAAAGGGTTTGATCAAGTAGATCCATACAAGATCATGAAACATTTCCTTTAAAAGTCCCTGGTTCTCAAAGGTTTTATCAACTATTACTTGATAACAGAATATCCACTTTTGTGACCATAGTGCAGAACAGGTTTGCAGAGCTCCAGATCCAAGTATTTCGGGATTAAACAGACGATCTGGACTTATAGTTTAGGCTGAGTACTTAAACAGCCTTGAACACTTTGACAGACTACATCTTTCCTGAGAAAATGTGGGTGTGTATAACACTGTTGATTAACCCTGACCTTTTGATAGCAAACATTTGATCAGTCCTATTGGCTGAGGACCTTGATAAGGATGCAGTTCTTCACTGATTTTGTTCTCAGAGGAAACAGTAATTTCAGAAATGTCCCCAAACTTATAAAGTCGCTTCTCGGCCTTTTGGCTAAGATCGAGTGTAGTGTGTGTAGTGTGAAAACTGTAGGTTCTTTAAAGACTATTTGCAACTTAGGACTAAATCTTTACAAAATTCAGGCTTTTTTTTAAATTCAGAAAACAGAATTTTCAGCACAAAAAAATAGCATTTCTGTAGAGAAATATTTTCTGCATAGAACTTTCGTTTCCTGCACAGAAAATGCTGTGAATTTTGTGCAGCGTTAAGTCCCAAACTGCAAAGATTCTTGTCAATTCAGGATTCTCCTAGTCAGGTTTCCTGACACTCAGAAAACATAAGGGAAATATTTCCAAATTTCCATCTCTAGATCACCCTAGATCACTGTGATACAGTGGCTCCATCTGTATTTGCAGGGTCAGTTTCAGAAAATCATACTGAAGGATGCATTCTGAAACCATCATTTGAAGTATGAGAAGTTGCACAATCTTGTTTTCCATGCTTTTTAACATCTACATGAAGCTGCTGGATGAGGTGGATCATCCAGAGATGCAGAGTTAGGCTGATGATATCCAGCTTCACTTCTTTGTGACACATGATTCAGGTGAAGATCTGGAGGATCTGAACTACCATCTGGATTCAGTAATGGGAACACATTGTCCCTGAAGGAGCAGGTACACAGTTTGTTTCACTAGAGACCAAGTGACTTCAGCAACTCTGAGGATTTTTCCCCAGCTTTGGCTGCATAGGGATAGCCTTGCCATGAAGATCCACGCTTTAACATCTTCACAGTTTATTACTTATGCTATATGTGGGAATGTCTTTGAGAGTGGTTCAGAAGCTTTAACACAAACAGAATTTGGTTGCTGGATCACACAACATTGTTACAGTGCTATACTCCACTTTGGCTGCCATGGCAACATCCTATTTAATTGTGGGATTTATCATTTTGTGAGACCTAAGAGCTCTCTGTTGAGAATTTTAAATGCTCCTACCTAAACTGCATACCCCAATATTCCACAGGATGTTGCCATGACAGTTAAAGTGGAACATAGTGCTATGACAGCGTAGTGTGGTATGTTCCAAATATAAGATCTGGCAGCTGAGAGAATTAAAAATTATGCATAAACTGAATGGCAGCTGCTTGAATTGTCATTTGGAGTATGGTTCAAAATGGCTTTGATACTACTGCAATATAAAATCCTTACTTTGACCACCTACCCTTCAAAAAATGGATCAAGTTAAAATTGACATTCATTAGATAGATATGAACTACAGGTACCAGAATGATCAAACACCCAACATCACAAACAAAAGAAACAAGTAGAGGGTGTTGCTTAGTTCTGGGTCAATACTGGTTGATGTCCACAACTTGGACAAAAAAAAGTTTAAAGGACAGCCTGCACATGCACAGAAATGAATTTTCTATTCTAGGCTAAAGAACTTTCAGGACCATAATGCCTGTGTTCTATTTGAGGAGACCATTATAAGCTATGGGAATTGAATTTCCAAGCCAAGAAATTAGAAACTTGGTGACACATTTAACTACGATGAATATTCTAAAGACTAGCATTTGAAGATGCACACTTTGTTCAAAAGCTTTCTGACAAGCAAGCCATATTCTTTGATGGTATCAGCAATTCAATTTAGAGAATAAAGGGTCTTTAAATTTTGTCATATTTTACTCTACCATGAAAATAATCTTTGATTTGTGTGCAATCTGAGTTATAAAACAGAAATGCCATCAGACACACGGCAAAGATTCCTAAGGAGGTTAAATTAAAGGGTTTGAAATAATACTAGAATCACAGCAAAGAGTATTTAAGAACTTCCTACCAAGACAGGCTTCTCCTGAAGTATGTAAAAACTACCCCACTATTTTATACAGTGGTTTGCTGGCTTCCAGCAGTTTTTGCTTCGTACACTGGTGAAGAGAAGCTTTAAACAACCAGCTACAGCTAAAGAGAGATGTAAACAGTGGACTCGCTGTTGCTAGGCACCCAGAGGCCTGTGATGAGCCAGGCTTGAAGACAGATGCAGATATTTGTACTAATGAACAGAGAATCTCATTAAAATGAAGGGGTGGGTTGAACCATTAAGATGGTTTTTGTCCAACTTGCTCAAATGCAATGTAAGTTTTATGTCCCTTCCTGGTCAGGGTCACTGGAATTTAATATTGTCCAAGTTTCATTATCTGCAGGTGCTTCTATTCAGCATACTGCAGTGCCATTTCAGAACACAATACAATCTACAGTGAGCCCTCTACAGCACAGAGGTTGTCCCAAGAAAAGTAGCAGTGGTCAGCATGAAAAGTGAGTGATGAATGAGTGTTGCACCAAATTTTGGAAGGACAATAAACACAAAAGGGAACTTCTGAAGGCAGTTTCTAGGAAAAACTTCCATGCCAAAATTAACTTTTGTACCTCTTTTCCCCAAGTACTATGACAGGAAACATGCATATACAAACCAGTTCAGCCTAATTTTGTGCCAGAACTGTATGCAGAAATAAACATTTTACAACATGGAAGGAAATATCTTCTGATCATTCTGCAAATCACTATTAAAAGGCACAAGACATTCATAGATAATTAGCTGGCAAATCTGATCTCTTGCATTAATCAGATCTCTTGACCATTGTGCACAGAGAGAATAACCACCACCACCACCACAACTATCAAATACAGAATTTGGCTATCTCTGTATTTACCTCAGAAATATGTATACTCTTCTATAAATAGAATTTATAATTTAAAAAAAGCCTCCTTCAAATATGATTATAGACCCCTGGAGAACCTTTCACTGGGTTATAAATTGGGGTGGCAAGTGCAACCCTGACACCACATGTAACTACTTCCACTATAACTATTTTGGCAGCCTTCTACCCAGATTCCACAGGCTGGTCCCCCCGCCCCCGTCTGAAAAAGATAAAATGAATGTGCTTCCACATGTGCTGAACCATCTAGTAAGCCCACAGCTACAAGTCTTTCTCTGAACTGGGGAGCTTTCAGCTTGATAGTCTTCTGAATCAAACATTTCTCTCTGTTTCATATATAGTTATACTCTGGAGGTTTACAAAGAAGCATTCATAATGCCAACAATGCTATTTTTGTCCTTATCATAGTTAAATGCTTCCACTATTGATCCCAATGACTGCAGTGTATACAGAATATTGTTCCCTCTTATGTTGGAATAAACTACAAGCTGTCTGCATTCAGCCAATTAATTTTACCTACTGTTGATGGACGTGTGCCAGATCTTCCAAGGAGAAAGATCTGTTCATGTCCCTTCTCTGTCAGTGACACAGCTCTTCCAGGTGACATCTTGTACAAGAAGAAAAGATAAAGGAGTCTCTGCCCTGATTTCCTACTCTGATGGAACAGAAAGTCTTTGGGACAGTGACTCATCACAGTGTTAGGAGGCAATTTATTGTTTGGAGTTTGGTGTTTTTTTAATCTTTCTTGAATAATCAATCTGCTTATTTAGGACTTCCCATCCTGGCTCTTCTTCCCTTTTTTACATCAACATTTTATAATGCAAATTAAGCATAGCATTCTGTTATATGTACTGAAAGTTTTTGTTTTCTCCTTTCTAGAGAAAAATTAGCATGTTTCAGTTTCAGATTCATGGGATTCCTTCTGACATCAAGGCCTCTATTTGTTTCATTCATTCTGTTTTGGGGATAAAACAGTTTCCAACTTTGGCCATTTCTGAACTATGACTGTTATGGTGCTATTATTCCACTTTCAACATCCTATGGAATCCTGGGTGCGGAAATGGCCTCAATTAGCCTGAGTTCAAGGTATATTTGAACAACACCCAAGGTAATTTCACACATATTTTTTTGGTTCCCCATCTCCCATCCTTGTTCACTAGTACTTTGCCTTATCACAGATGCCATTATAAATGATCACTGAAATCTCACAATCAGAAAGGATGGGGACCTGAAATTACAACCATGCAAACTGAGAGATTAGCATTTCTTCTTAGAATTGCAAAGCAATTTTTTAAAAAAATTGTTTTGTTTGTTTTTTTGGTTAGGTTTGTTTGGGGGCGGTCTGACAGACAAGATATTTTATTCAAAGGAGTAAAATTTTGTTTTAAAGGATGTGTTTTCTCTCTGTGTCCAGTTTCTTTCTGTCTGTCTGTCTGTCTGTCTGTCTGTCTATCTGTCTATCTATTTTTATTTTGGTTGCTGTTTTTACTTACCATCAAGTTGACTTCAAACTACAGTGCCTCTACGAATGAGAGAACTCCAAGATGTCTGGACATCAGCTGTCCTGCTAAAGTCTTGAAAACTCAGGGCTGTGACTTCTTTGGCTGAATTAATCTACTGATTGTGCAATCTCCATCTTTTCCAACTGTGTTTCACTTTACTAAACTTTAAGAGTTGTGTCACCTCATGATATGTCTGAAGTAGGAAAGCTTCAGATTACTGATCTTGAGTTCTTCTGAGAATTCAGATTTAAGTTGTCCTAAAATCCATTCATTTGTTTTCCTAGCAGTCCATGGTATCTATAGAACTCTTCTCAAGCACCACATATCAAATGAGTTGATTTTCTTCCTGCCAGTGTTCTTCACAGTCCAGTTTTCACACCCACACATGGAGATTTGAAATTCTATGGGCTGGATGATTCTGACTTTGGTATTTAAGTGTATCATCTTGACACTTTGGGATCTAGTTCCTTCATGGCTGCCATTCCAAATCTTAGTATTCTTCTGATTTTTTGAGTTTGGTTTATAACTGAGCCAAGATATAGGAAATCTTTCACTATTTGTAAGGGTTCTGGTCTGTGACTAAGTCCTTGCAGGATCCTGCACAGTACTGCAGACCCAGCTGGCTGCTCTGATGCAGGGCACCTAAAGCAGCCAGCAGCCAGCTGGATAAGGGTTGGGGTTACTCTCTAGTCTTTGCCTCAGCAATATGGTTTCGAGTGCTGCCTGTATCTTCTCTTGACTCTCCAGTGGTCCTGACTTGGACCCCTGCCTGTTTCCCAGACCTGCCTTTTGCCTGTAGCCTCTTGTTGCCTGGTAGGCTTCTACTGCCTTGAACCCTTGTTATGACTTGACCTTCTGCCTGTTTCTTGGACCTGCCTTTTGCCTCTGGCTCTGTGTACGTCTGTTGCACAGAAGGCTCCTGTTGCCTTGAACTCTCATTGTGCTCTGACCTCCTTCCCATATCCTGGACCTGCTTCTTGCCTCTGGCCATATGGACTCTTGGCACCTGAAGGACTGCTGCCTTGGACTCTTGTTGTGCCCTGACCCTTGGCTTCCTGACCTAGTGCCAGTCCTTTAGCCCATCCCCAGTGCCTGTTCCAGTCAGCCTTAGCTGTCCGTGCCTCGGACTCTGACACTGTTTCATTGTCTTCATCACCACTTCAAAGTTATGTAAATCATCTGCGGTCATTACTCCTTATATTCAACTATAATCCTGCTTTGCACTTTCTTCCTTAATTTTTATCGGTAGTAGTTCCAAGGCTCTGCTGTTTTCTGCAAGTAATATGGTATCATCTGCATATCTTAAATTGTCGATCATCCTTTTCCAATTTTTATATGCACTTGCTTTGAGTAGATACGATGTATGGTATTTTCTGCACGTGAATTAAATAGGCAGAATGGTAAAATGCAGCCTTGCATGACCCATTTGCCAATGGAAAACCATTCTTTTCCTCTATATTGTGCCGTCAGCGACCTTGTCTCCATACTATAGATTGCACATCAAGGCAATCAGGTGTTGTGACATTTCCACTTCTTTTAGAGCAAATTATAATTTCTCATGGTGTACGCAGTCAAAGGTTTTGCGGCAATACATGAAGCACAAGTTGAATTTTTTCTAAAAAATTTTGGTGCATTCTATTATCCAACATATGTTTACAATAGTTTCAGTTTAGTTTTATTAATACTTGGGCCATAGGTAATTTGCATACATAGCAATAAAATCAATAAATACCGTCTTAAGACGCCACAATAAAACACAGCAGTATAAAAATGCAACATGAAATAAAGAACATATAAGTCTTGCATGTTATCAGAAAAAAAGGCATTTACTACAATAAAGATTCATTAAATATATATTTTATACACACACACACACACACACTAAATATACACACACACACACATATACATTACACACATTAAATATAAACAACAACTCGAAAATTAGTGAATCATTCCCAGAGCAATAAACTGTGATATCTGTAATGAATCTTGCCCTAATTTTCATTGCTGCTAGGGCAAAAAGAGAAACCTGTAGGTTATCGTAGAATCAATGTTTGATAGCAGATAGAAGATCTTTTCTGAGACAGTATTTGCATGGCACCTCAATTTAAGAAGGATATCGACAAACTGGAATGTGTCCAGAGGAGGGCGACCAAAATGGTGAAGGGTCTGGAAGCCATGCTGGAAGCCATGTCCGGAGTGGCTTAGGGAGCTGGATATGTTTAGTCTGCAGAAGACAAGGTTAAGAAGGGACATGATAGCCATGTTTAAATATTTGAAGGGATGTCATGTCAAGGAGGGAGCGGGCTTGTTTTCTGCTGCTCCAGAGACTAGGACAAGGAGCAATGGATTCAAGCTGCAGGAAAGGAGATTCCACCAACCTCAGGAAGAACTTCCTGAGGGTCAGATCTGTCCAGCAGTGGAATATGCTGCCTCGGAGTGTGATGGAGTCTCCTTCTTTGGAAGTTTTTAAGCAGAGGCTGGATGGCCATCTGGAATGTTTTGATGGGTGTTCCTGCATAGCAGGGGGCTGGACTGGATGACCCCTTGGGTCTCTTCCACCTCTATGATTCTATGTAAGCCAAACAGAATAGCTCCCCAAAAACTTAATTCTCAGTTCCGAGTATAGTGAACAAGCGAACAAGTAGTGTGGCAGACCCTCAATTTCTGGTACCCCACAAATACATAAACAAAGGGCCAACAGGACATGAAAATATCTGCCATCAATCATGGCTGTAAATACAGAGGGCTGTAAAAAGTTGCCTAAGTTTTGAGTATGCAAGCTTTGTCAAGTAAACAGCCCTTTGGTGGTTGAATTTATACAATCTATACCATTTTGAAAATCTAGAATGGTTAAAAACTTGTCTGTCCAGCTGGACACCACGGTCAAAAAAAATATTCACAAAGTTTCTCTTTTGAATTCAAGATAGATAAATTGTCACATAAAGTAGGATACAATTTTAACAACATATAATATCTTGAACTCTAGCCTTTGCAGTTTGCTATCTGTTCAAAACATAACTTGGGGAAAACCCTGACTGAGGAATCTTTTACAGTTCTCCAGTAGTTAAATAAAATAAAATGGATACGAGATTTAATGGGAGGCAAACCAACCTCAGCTCGAACCAAAGCTGCAGGACTGCCAGGTGGGAAAGTTTACAATATGATCTGTTGTGCTTCTTCCTTGGGCATTTTTTGACAGTTATATAGTAAAAGTCTTTCTTGAAAAACATGAGCATCTCTTTGCTTTCATGGAAGATGAGTGCAACTGTCCGATGGTTACTATAATTCTTGGTGTCCCCTTTCCTGGGGACTGGAATGTGTATCTGCTGGCAGATTTTTGTTAGAATTTCAATAGATTCTGTCTCTATAGTTTGAAACAGCTCTTTTGCAGCACTGTCTTTTTGGCTACAAATACAGTCAGCCCTCCACATCTGTGGCCTTCACTTTTGCGGATTTGATTATTCATGGATTATTTGCTGTTACCTCCACTGCCTCTCTATGCCATTTTTAATAGGGACTGCAAGCCCCATGAGACTGAGAAATTGTGAACAAGGCTTGTAAGTCCCTCTTAAAAATGGTGTGGGCCAGCAGTGGAGGTGGCAGTAAGGGCCACCAACCACCCACATCTGCCTTGAGAAGGAACCCTGATGCCTCGAAGGAATCCCACAGTTGAATATGGTGTTCATACTTTGTGTGTGTGTGTTAAATACGGTTTGGGAGGGCCTAGAGTTATTCAGTTTTTTCACTTTCACAGAGGTCTTGTGCCCCTAACCCTAGCAAATATGGAGGGATTATTGTAGTGTCTTTTTGCATTCCTCCTTGACACTGTCCCTAGTTTTGGTCTAGAGTTCTTCCAGTTCACTGTCAATTAGTCTTAAGAGTACAAAACTATTTTTACATGGTCTTTAAATTCTACAGGAATGTTCTTTAGGTTGTGTTATGACATGATAATGGAATGAGTGTGCTTCTTTAGCTTTACCCTAACTTCTGATTCTAGCAGTTCATGGTCAGTGCCACAATCTGCTCCTAGTCTTATTTTTGCAGAGAGAATGAGGTTCCTCCATCTTCTGCTTCCAAGTGTATAATCTATTTTATTTCTATATTGGCCATCTGTCAGTGTGTATATTTGTCTTCTTGATAGCCTGAAGGCTTTGCAATCAACAAACTGTTGGCCTCACCAAATTCAAAGAGTTGCTCTCCTGTTTCATTTCTTGATCTTAGGCCAAATTCTCCTACCATATTTGGTCCTGCTCTGTTTCTTACTTTTGCATTCCAATTGCCTATGATTATCAACATGTCCTGTTTTGGTGTGTGATCAATTTCTTCCTGGACACCAGTGCAGAATCTTTCGGTTTCTTCCTCATCTGCCTTTGTTGTGGGAAAATAAACCAGAATCATGGTTCTCGCTGGGGTCTTACTGATATTATTCAACCCAACTTTGCATTATATCCCCTGACAGCTTTTGCTACCTCTGTACTCTGTATTAATGCTACTCTATTTATTTTTTCATTTTCATTTCCAGAGTAAAAAACTGTAGAAGTGTCTCATTTCTGTCTTTAGCTTGTTCATCCCAAGTATGGCTATGTCTATGTTCTATTCCTTGTTTTATGATTTTCAGCTTTCTCTGTTTCATGTTTCTCACATTCCACATTCCTACTACATACATTGTAGAGTTTCGGAATTATTTCCCCCTACCTCTATGCATGCCAGCATTTGAATGTCCTTTCAGCTTGAGTCCAGACATGTCAATAGTGACAGCACTACTCATACTTGTCCTCTGTTCTTTCCCAGTAGCTGATTGAGTGGTTCCTGACCTGGGAGTCTCAATTTCTGGCACTGTCTCATTTCATTTTGGAGTGTCTTATCAGGCTTTCAAGGTAAAAGGCTTCAGAAGTGGTCTATCACTACCTTCTTCTGCACAGAACCAGCTCCTCTAGAGTTAGCTCAGATGCCACTGCTATCATCTCTGAGAGATCCTTCACCAGTGTCACCCCACACACACTACACCTGCCACCCAGTAATTGTTTGACAGATTTAGTCTGGCTCCGCAGCCAAAGCTTGTCTGATGTAGGAGACCCTACTAGCAATGGTACTACCACCAGCATAGCCTGGTGGTAGCAGCAGCATGTAGTCTCACCACCATGGAAAGATAGCACCAAGGAAAGCTTCTGTTTTATACATCACAGTTAATCCATTTCCAGAGTTATCCTCTTTCCATTGAGTTCTCTCTTTACTAGATTCACTTGATCAGAAGCCTAAAATCTCAGACAACCTCAGTTGGCTGTATTATGTTACATGCTATATATTTTTGCTGATTCTTTTGCTGCTAGATTTTTGCTATGTATTTTTAATACAATTAAAAGTCTAGATCAGCGGTTCTCAACCTGTGGGTCACGACCCCTTTGGGGGTCGAATGACCATTTCACAGAGGTCGCCACTCCTCTATCCCGCCCCACCCCCTTTTAAAAGAAGGCGGCCTCACAGCGAATGGGAGCGCCGCTTCCGAGACCCCACCCGGGGAGGAGGGGGAGAGGAGGTGCGCTGGGCATTTCCCCATCTTTCCCTGCTGGGTGGGGAAGCATTAGAGGAGCCGGAGGTGGAGCTGGAGGTGGGGAGAGCTAGAAGAGAGAATGCGGAGTCGGAGCATTGAGGTGGAAGTGAGGAGACTGAGAGGAGAGAGTGTGGAGCCCGAAAGTGAAGGCGGAGATGAGGAGAGGAGATCCCGCACTGGTAGGAGGAAGAGGAGGCGTGGTGGGCGCGTGTGGGGACATTCCCCGTCTTTCTCCGCTGGGTGGGGGGGTGGAGGTGCTTGTGGGGACGTTTCCCCGTCTCTCTCTGCCGGGTGGGGGGATGGAGGTGCGTGTGGGGACATTTCCCCGTCTCTCTCCGCCGGGTGGGGGGATAGAGGTGCGTGTGGGAACGTTCCCCATCTTTCTCTGCCAGGTGGGGGGTGGAGGTGCTTGTGGGGACGTTCCAGTTCTTTCTCCACAGGGTGGGGGGGTGGAGGTGCGTGTGGGGACGTTCTCCGTCTTCCTCTGCCTGCGGGGTGGGGAGGAGGATCTCTTTGGGAGTGGCGGCGGTTGCATGAGTCGGAGGAAGAAGGAGGAGCTGCTGCTGGGCGCTTGCAGCCGGGCGCTGCTTGGACGCTTGCACGCGCACCACGCACACAGACACACACAGAGGGCTTGCCATTCAGGGCTGGAGCTCGCCTGCGTCGCTCACCTGGTGGTTGGTTGGTGGCGATCTTCAGCCCGCAGGTTTATGGCGCTGCAGCGGGACGTCTGGGAGGTGAGACCCCATCCCCTCACCCTCTTCGCCTCCTGCTCCTTCATGCCGGCAAGCAGAGTTGGTTGCCGGGGCGAGCGAGCAGCCAGGCTCTGCTTGCTTCCCAAAGGGGCGGGGCTGTGGTGGCGGTGATCGCCCGGCCGCCCATTCATTTTGGTCACCCGCTCCGCGGGATTTGTCGTCATGGCTGTCGCCTTTAGTCCGGCAGGCAAAGGGGGAACTTTCCTGTGGCGGATCTGCCATCCGACGGGGGAGATCAGCTCCTCCGAGACCGAGAACTCGGTCAGGAAAGGAGCAGGGGGAGTCAGCCAAGGGCTTCGGTTTGTGTTGCAAAGCCCCCGAGACTCCTTGGTTGTTTTTCTTTCATTTTTTGGGTATTTTGACCTGAAAGCGCTGCTCTGATCCGTCCTGTGGACTTTGGCCATTTCCACAATCGATCTGCCAGTTATCCCTGAAGCTCAGTCTTCATCAGGCTGTTTTGAAAGCGCTCTCCACTAGGATTCTGTTTGTATTTCTGCAGACCTTGGGTTTTTCCTGAACCTGCTGATGCCTTCCTTTGAAGACAGACAGCAGGAATAGAAAGAATATTTGACAATATTTGAACAACAGATGAAAAATGGGTCTCCTGAGTGTCAGGAAATCCTGATGAGAAAAATACCAAAAGGCCAATAATCTCCATAGTTCAGCACTTACTCTTTGCAAAAAAAAAAATACATGTTCATTTTTTTTTGTACACAAAGTGTCATTTGCTGCACAGAAAACTACTCTTTTCTGTGTGCTGCTTACTGTGCAATAACCCCATGCGTGGTTTCTGTACTGAATAATTCCCAGCCTAAGAAGACTAGTCTTAATTTCTGCACTAGACTGTTATAGTGCTATTATTCCACTTTCAACATCCTGTGGAATTCTGGGGTTTGTAGTTTCCTGAGGCCAAAGAGCTCTCTGGCTAAGAATTCGAAATGCCCCTCCCTAAACTGCAAACCCCAGGATTCCACAGGATGGTGAAAGTGGAATAATAGCGCTATAACAGTCTAGTGGGAAATAGCCAGGATGACTTTCTCCTCTCGTTTTTGTTGTGCGTGGACCCTTGGCGCTTGCCGCACGCACGTGTTGTGTTCTTCGCCCTGTCTTGCATTCCTTGCTTTTTGTATGTCCAGTGTCCGCGCTCCCTTTAAGGGAGGGTGGGAGTGAAACAAAACGCATCTGCTTATGCCACCGCCTTCTTTCCTCTCTCCTTGTCCTTTCCTCCTGGTGCCTTATGTAAAATGTGGGCTGTTTCAGCGTTGCCTTTGGGAGTGACTGGCTTTTTGAACTGTGGAAACCCAACATTCAGAACTAGAACTACTGTCTTAATTCTGGCATTGATGGACGCTTTCTGTGCTTAAAAAAAAGGGGTAGGGTTACCAGTTTGTAGGCATTAGAAGTCTATTCCAGAGCAGTGATTTAGGGCAGTGTTTCCAATCTATTCGATGTTGGAAATAACTAACTAACTAACTAATAAATAAATAAATAAATAACGAAAATGATTTTATGGTTGGGAGTCACCACAACATGAGGAACTGTATTAAGGGGTTGTGGCATTAGGAAGGTTGGGAACCACTGGTCTAGATTATGTTAATTTTATTTTTGCTTGTGGGTAAAATGTGAGGATGTATACCCTGATAACAGGAGAAACAAACACAGCCGTAGTTATGCACCTTAGAGGAAAATTTGCTGTCGAATGTACCCTATTCAAACTCTGCCCTCTAATCTACAGATACTAGGCTTTTACCTTTCCAGAAACAGAAACCTTCAGCTCTGTCTCTGAATCCAGACATACAAAATGGCTAGGATCATAACATATATTTTATGAAGTCTTCATATCCCATTCTTTGTTGAAAGCCAGATGTTCCATAAATATTGGAGAGAAATAATTCTCTGATGGCAGTGGATGGTATTCAGCACATGTGATAAATTTGGTTGTTTTTTTCCCAGTGAGACGAAGGAGACAAACAACATGACAGGCTGTAAATACATTATGACCTTTCACCTTGCAAACAAAGAGTCTTGTGCCCTGCAAAATCTGTCCTTGTGGGGCATTTTAGAAGTGGCAGGGCAACACTGCTGTACTATCAAAGGTCTTTTCGTTTCTGTTCCTGTTGATTATTGTTTGTTGCTGGTTTTTAATTCCATGTAGAGGAAGGAGTTATTCACAATTAACAAATAAATGAAAGCTACAGGAAATCAAAAGTTTGTTTACATATTCCTGTTATTCTTTAACTCTTGTTTTAACAGCATACTACTCTCATCTGTTCTTAAATGCTTCGAGTACCCAAGGATATATTTCCTCCTAATTATATCGGGGGAAGCAAGTAGCCTTAAAATCAATATTTAAATACAGAATTCACCCATTTGCTATTGGGGTGTATTAATCACTTGCAAGAATTAAAGTGTGAACAATCCAAAGCTATGGGAAATATAAGCAAGCTTGGTCTGAAGAGAAATGTAATTAAATTAATGCTATATCTAACAGCAATGTATTGCTTGTTTCATTGTTTCTTGAGTGAATCAGAATTTCAACTGATTTTTTCCCCTCATTTCTGTGTAGCAAAATTTGAGGAAAGACCAACCTGATTTATGGTACAATCCTAAAGTTACTAAGAAATAAATCCTATTAAAATCAATGCAGTGTTCCCTAGTAAGTGTGCTCACAACTGCAGCCTTGTATCTAATTTGTATTTTGTATGTAACACTAAACTTATGGAATGTTTAGGTGGGAATAGCAGCAGATTAATTAGAATACTTGTTGCCAGTTTCTTTGTCCCAATGATAATTTCATAGATTTGGTGAAAATTTTATAAGCTTTGTCCCACCATAACCACAGTGTTTTCCTATCTACAGGGCATGCATATCTGTTACTAGGTAAGTTTTTCACTAGGTAATCTGCCTCACTATGTGTTCAACCTGTAGTGCCTATGTATTAATTAATGGAAGGAAAGCAGCAGAGAGGGGGGGAAAGCAGCAACAAACAAATTGGGAAGCAAAATTGCCAGTGTTCCCCATAGTTTGAGAGATTTTTGTTCATTACTAGCCTGGCTGTAGGGATCATGTTCTCACTCATCCTGTCCTCGTGCTACTCCTCATGTGCTTTTGTGGTGTTTTAAGTAAATGACAAGGTACATGAGAAAAGAGTACATTTTGTACTAAAGGCCAGTGGATGATAGCATTCAGATTTTACAGTAACTGTTAGTTCCCCTTGTGAAACAAAGAGACAAGTTACTTTTAAACCACACTAGTAACTACTTACCCGGGGAACACCTGGAACTGTTACTGATACTAATTACTTCTTCAATTCAACTTTCCAAGGTTGGGCAGGAGAAACTGCTAGCCTAATTGGAGTGAAGGAACACTGGCTCATTAGCCATGCCCTTTTGTGAATTTATTCTGATTTGTATACTGCATTAGCCAACAAAAACAGCAACTGGATAGATAAGTACAGTACTTCCTGACTGGCACATAATTTGAGGGAAGGAGGAAAAAAATTATGCTTTCCTTATCAACAGTCTCAATGTCCCCCAGGAAGGCCAAGCTCACACTTTGAAAATTGTTGGTTTATTATAATAAGATGGTAGCTAACTCTTAACTATTCATTCTCATCACATAAGCAGCCTTATTTACATAATTCTGTTATAAAATGCAGTGGTTTACACTTGATTTATTTGTTTCAGCAGTAGGCAGGACAGATCTATTGAATCACACACCAGAAACCTACAACTCCAGGGAGTCAATCAATGTTTTCGTGAGTCTCTCTCAGTCCCATAAATTATGAAAGACTATTAAAACACTGTCAAGTGCCTAATTAGTACCTTTAGTGTTCTTATTAGAACTCGATAGCTTTCCTTCAAACCATTACACAGATTATGAAAATGATAGAGGCATTATTCATAAATGAATACTTTACAATTTGGTAAATATGAAAACAGAGGTGCGCCCCATTTTACTGATCTACTTTCCCATGATTTGCCATCAGTCCTTCTTTCTAATATCGGCAGCTTCCACTTGGGCAAATGTAACTATTAAACAAGGAGTGGTATGTTGAATCAGTTTAGCGCATTCCAAGAACTGGAGCAGAGGCAAGCAATATGAAAGAATTAGCATTTATCTTACTATGATTTATGACTGCATGATCATTTTTATTGCTTGTCCATGATTAAGCCATACATATTGTTTTACCCAACCCCATGAACTGAAATTGGCTGTTCATGACTCAGATAAATTAAAAAATAAAAATAAAATATAAAGTGTTCTGGTTAGGATAGGTTATCATCAAACTAGGACTAGCCTTAACAATCATGTTTGCGGTAATACCTGCAATCCTGAGTCACTTAAGTTTTGTGCTGCTATTTCAGGGGCCACATTTCCCATCCTTTGTACACAAGTGCCAACAGAAAGAAATCCAGGTTGTGAATTCTGAAATCAGGCTCAGCTTAATTTGCTTGACTTTCAGTGCACAACTGGCCCTGCTATGTTTGTACTAAATTATCCCATCCACTTGAATTCCTTTACTCTGAAATTTAACTGTCTCTTCTTGATTAGTTATTTAATCTAGGAGTGGTCAACCTGCATACCTCCATAAGCTGTTGGTCAGACATAATATAAGCTGTGATCCAAGGACATCTGTAGGACCAAAGATTTCTCATCTCCAGTTTAATCACATTTGTCATTACCCCTTCTTCCCTGAAGCACCAAAACACAGTGCAGAATTTTTTTTTTTAAAAAAAGACAATACCCAGCACTATACAATGTGGTTTCTTTCTCTTGTTCATTGCATCAGATGCCCCTTTACTATTTCCATTCAACTTTTGCTGCTACCCTTTAAGTGTATCTTCATTCTCATCAGGTGCTAAACCTATTTCCTGCTCTTCTAATACATTTTTCCTCCAAGCCAGGATCTTTGACTCCATCCCAAGCCATCCATGCAATTTACCTGGCTACTTTTCATCACTGCAATGCTCTCCCATAAAACATCCATTTCAGTCCTTCATTTTTTTTAAACAGGTGCTACTTTGTTCTTGCTCTTTTTCCCTGTCTCATCTAACTTTAGTGGCAAAACACATAGATGATAACATGTGAAGTTCCTGTCACAAATGCTTATACAAGGTACTTCAGGTGAAGAACCTTTGGACAGACCCTTTGATTAAGTATGCTCAAAACCAATTGCTTCCAGATAGATGGTTCTTTACCTAGCAAAAGACACTGTAGAGTTATTCCATTTTTGGTCCTTAGCAGATTTTCTGTGTAAGACAAAAGGCAAAAAGAGCAGTGGAAGAACATGGCAAGGTTACAAATGGATGACTGGATCATCCAGAAGCCCTATAAAATTCTGTGAATTATTAGACAGTAATGAAGCACAATGTGTTCCCACCATATAAAACTAATGTGAAGTATACATTGATTGTTTTGAACCCCAGCAATCCAAGGGTGTATCAATGGGATCTAGCAAACAGAAGTGCAATAACAAGAATTTTGTTAATGAAATTACTATTGTTTTCTTTTAGTACAACAATAACTCTTATGTGAGTGGTGCAAACCTAGGTATACTAATAATCACAGTGGGCATCAGCTCTTGTGATGTTTGGCTTACTGGTGATCAGTTCTCTAATTCTGAGTATTTTTTACAAACAAATTTGTGTGTAGGCATATTTTGGTTATATTCTTAGCTGTAAAAATACTCAGAATGCCAGCAGGCTGACGCATTTGGGGGAAAGCATCTGAAATTATTAACTGAGTGATTAGTGAGGTCAGCACAGGTTACCAAGTCAAAATGACAGATGTTGCTGGGATCAAAATCCAGTCAACTACTTTGGATCTTTTGCATGTGGTGGTGCTTCCTCCACTTTCAACATAGCGGTGCATTATGCAACTAGAACTGTTGGGAAGCTGCCATTTCAAGACAGCCTTAATCTTTTGACTAATCATTGAACTGAGATTCTGAAGAACTTTAGATGTATCACAAAAATCAATGCAATACAGCATAAAGGATGTTTTTCCAGTTTGGAAATTCAGCATCAAACATCTGCTCTATCACAGCAAAGATTTGGTTTGCTACTGGAAACATTCGTTTCTCTTGCCTTCCAAGCCTAGAATAGTCTCTCTCAAATGTTAGTGCAGACAGAAGACACTGTTATTAACCCTACCCCTTTTCCCAATAATTGTCTTTCTAAATTTTGAAAAACTATCACTATGATCTAGTCAACAGCAAAAAAAAAAGTGAGGAGGATTCAGCAGCAAACATTTCACATACTGTGGTAACATCTTGGATATGAAGGCAGGTGAACTTAAAAGAAGTTCATACAAGGAAACTCCCAAATAAGGCAGGATGGAGATGTAGGACTGGTAGTGGGGAAGAAAATGGAAGTTAACAGAATTTAGGTTTTCTTTATCATCCTTCTCACAGCACTCTACCTCACATTTTTCAGGAACATCTCCAAAATGCCAGAGAGAAGTTGCTAGAGCCATCCAAATAAAATTCACTGCATTTTGTTTCAATAAAGCTGTTGCATTCTTCCCCCACCCCCTGCAAAAAAAAGCAGAGAGAAGGGAAAGAAGCTAGAAGGAAGTGGAGGGTGAGAGGAACATTTGCTTATGTGGGGTCTCTTAAATTATTTTATCAAAGCCACTAGATTTCGCTTCTTAAGATACAGTCTAAGAACACAGGTATTCAGATTTTGTGGTTTTGTCAGTGAGACTGCTTGAGTCACAGCAGTGCCGCCAAACTTTGATTAATGGGCCAAATTAAACAATATTACATATCACATTTGAAGTAGGATTCTTATGCATCCTACAAGTGGATTTTATGTTGTTTTGCATTATGGTTGAAAGAATATGCACCAGTAGAAAGGAAATTTGTCCCAACACTCCTATGCTTGGTGTGGGTCCCACTCTGGGAGAAAGGCAGCATACAAATAAATAAGTAAGTAAGTAAGTAAAGCTAGCAATGTCATATTAACCTTTACAAGCATGATCAATACCTTGGATTTTGAAAGGAGTTAATATACATCTGTACAAATATGAAAACACAGCACTATGAACGTGTACGAAAAGCCAGAGTCAGGCCTCAAGCATCTACAAGATAAACCAGTGTCATCCAAACATTAAACACTTCCAGGAGGTCTAACTTTTCAAGTGGCATAGATAGGAAATCCAGAAAGAAAAGCATTATTCTTACTGAGAACTGAAAGGCATTCCATCCCAACAAATATCTCTGTGTAAAACCAATACATTTAAAGGAATATAAAATTGCCTCTTATGTTTTTCCAGAGAAACTCAGCTAATTTGTTATTATCATGCACACGCAACTTCATGCTCAAGGCATTTTTAAACCTTAGTGATTTTTCCTTATGATTGAGGTTGGGTTCTCATGGGAGCATTTCAGTTTTTCTAGCATTCAAAGCACAATGTATTATATTTCTAGCCCTCTCCAAGATACCAACAACCACTGCTATTGCAATTTTCACATGAAATATATGTTTGTTCATCACAGACACCCACAGCGTACTGGTTATGACTAACATGAAAGGTGATGAAGAACACAACTTCCTACCTATTTCCCACTATTATATTGGGATGTTTCAAATTTATGTATTTTCAGTATTTTAGAGATGACTTGCTGGCCCTTTCAAGTACAGGACCATATACCTAGCCCAGAAGTGGGCAACTTCATTGTGTCTAGAAACCATTTTCTAGTCCAGTCATTCTAGAAGCTACATGAGACCCCACCCCCCAAAAAATTTGCCATTTTTTAAGGTAGCCGTGTCTTGCTAAAACAGGAGCTAGAAAAGCAGCCTGAAGGCCACATGATTCTTACTGCTGATCAAGCCTTTGAATAGAAAGCCAATATGGTACTGTGAACAGAGTACTGCTGTTCATCTGTGGAAGTCATCGGGTACCGTTAGGCAAATCTCTTTACTTCAGCCTACTGTGTCTCACAGGATTGTTGTCAGGTTAAGCTATTGCTGTGACAGCCAGTGTGGCATAGAGGTTTGAGCACTGGACTAGGACTTTGTGGACACCAGACTCTGAAACCCCATTTAGGCATGGAAACCCACTGAGTGACCTTGGGCAAGTCACACTCTCTCAGCCTCAAAGGAAGGCAAAAGCAACCCCCCCCAACAAATCTTGCCCAGTAAACTCCATGATAGGGTCACCATAACTCGCAAACTACTTGAAAGCACACAACAATAATAAAACTGTTCTTCTTGGACTTCTTGAAGGAAGGAAAAGATGTAAATAAACTTTAAAAAATCTCTCACATCAGAACTATTTATTTTGTAAAGAATCAACACTTACCAGACAAGGCTTAAATCATTTATTTATTTTAACCAAGGGGTATGGGCGGATTCGCTCCCCCAACATGCATACACATATAATGGTAGACAGATTTTCCCCCTCTGGTATCCCTATAAGGATATCTCACTTCATTTTTATTTTGTTTTTATATCTCAGCAATCATTAAGGTGAAAACAAAGAAAATAAATCTTAAGGCAACTCTCAATGCAAAACAGTCCCTGAGTGCCCGGCATCCAGCCCAGCTTTTAGACCCCCTTTGTGACAAGTGTTAGTCTCCTGAGTTGGAATGTATCCATCCACCTCAAATCTGATGTGCTGTGATGGAACAGGGATTAGATTGCATGGAAATGCTTTTATATGAGGGGAGAGGGAGAGACATTGGTGACGATTGGCACCAAACATGACAAAATCCCAGAAACTGATTTGGAGCCAAAGTGTTATGATCAACAGACATACATCATTCAGCTTTCATCAAGTTAAAACTCTTCTCCTTTTTTTTTTTTTTTTACAATATCAGTGAACATTAGGGTAATGATAGTTTTAGATATATAGGATTTTGATGTACATCATGCCTTCTTCCATTTTGAAAGGAAAAATTCAGACAGTACTGCTGACACAAATCAACAAACCAGTTCTAATGTTTTTATCATCACCAGAAGTAAGTGTTTTGTATAGCAAATGGGTCTTAACTGCCCCTTTAAGACCAAGCCACCTCAAAACAGTTTGCATTACTAAAAGAATAGCCAAAGTGATTTGTGATTTGAGTGTTGGACGAGGAATCCAGGGTTTGAATCCTTGCTCAGGCACCTCATGACTATTACGTCTGCCTTAAATTCTGGATGTTTTTCTCACACATTAGCATAACTCTTTTAATATGTCTGTGTTTTATAAATGAATGGGATTTGCAACTCCAGGATGCACTGTTAGCTACTGATTTAGACAAATTCCAAAACAATAGACTACTGATAGCCATTAATGATGGCTGTAAGAATCTCCAGGTTCAGAACCAGTATGCCACTCAATACCAGTTGCTGGATATCAACAAGGTGGCCCTGATCTGATGACATCACATCACATGTTTTTTATCACAAGCAGTTACAGAAAAAGAAGGGGGAATTGGTGGCAAGTTACCATTTTAAATTTCACTTCTAGTTTTGATGTATATGAACTTTAAAAGCCAGCTTTGTGTGTATTTGTATTTTACTTGCAAATCAGAAATGATATTTCATCTACCATAGATTGCATTCAAAAGGCTTAATTTGGAGCTCGAAAAATCCCAGGTATCTGGCATGTAGGACTTTTAAACATTCTTTCCCACCTCCATAAGCACAGCTATGTATTTTATACCGGCTTCTAACATATTGAAATATTTGTTCATTAACTACGTAGGAACTCTTGTTAGTGCTAGTGGCAAGATGGGGAATTATTCAAGCCCTATCTAACTTGCTATTTAATACTAGTTATTCTAAATCTATAATAACAGTGCTCCCTTGGCACTGATAATATGTATTTATTTACCCAGAGGTTTGGTCTTTGCTGAGCATGATTTCCTATGGTCAAGTGGAGCGTTTTCAGTACCTAAATATCACTTTGTCTCAGCCATTGCCTGCAACAATCAGTCACACAATATCTAAATAAATGGGGAAGCATGTATTATCTAAATAAGCAGTTGTAGACTAATAAGCATCATCTGCATAATTTGCACAGGTTGTAGAGTACAGTATGAGTCACACTGGGAAAGAAGTTTTGATGTTGTTGTTCTTAGCAGCAGCAGCACCACTACCACATAAAACTCTAGCCGTAACTGGCTACTACTTGTTATATAACAACCGCTTTTTCTTTTTTCCTTTCTCTTTCTCTGGCTAAAAGACCAAATTGACTCAGAATCTGGGGAGTTCTTGGTGAGATAAGTCCTAGGTAAGTGTTATTAGGTACCTTTCCAGGCAGCTTTGTTCTTGAGTAGAACATGAACAATTGTTCAACTGTGGTATACAAAGTGACAAAATTTAATTTTGATGCAGAGCCTGGTTCTTTGGGTAAGAGTTTTGCAATGTTTTTAATCATATGCTTATCTGTCTCTTTTTGTTGCAAATCTTTAGTATTGTCAGCTGTTTTTTTTCAGAAAGGAGATTGAAATATACTAATAATAATAATAACAATAATAATACAAAATGTTCAAATACATATATTTATGTATGACCTAAAAAGCAGCAAGTGATGGAGTCAGGAGTCTCAGTGTCAGAACCTGAGCCAACATGAGCATGTTAGGATCCTTTTGGTCTGATGCTACTTGCCAAAGGATCTTTCTTTCTTCTTATTTTTAAAAAATATTTTATAGTCAGAAATATTTTATAGTCAACCCTACTTTGAGTGCACGCTCATGTTACTGGTTTTACCTCTAAATAACAGTTCCCCTTTATACGACCAAACAATGCTCATTCTCAAGTAAATGCTTTTAGCATCAGGAAAGCATAAACACATTCCCTTCTATTACTGTAGTCATGATGGTGCTTTTATTTAAGTCAGTTTAAAATGCAAAACTGCACATGCTCAATGTATTTCTTTTTTAAAAAAAAATCAGGGTTGACAATGTTTTGTTCTTTTTGCTCTGATATAGCCACTATACAGAAGCAGCAGTAACACATGGAAAGTCCTGGGGACAAGGGAAGAGACATGTTAATTGTGTGCTTCACAGCTAAACGGTACACATGGCCATATAAGGTGCTTTTTGTAGTTACATTAAGTCCAAGGTCTAAAATTACCTAGCTCAACTGGCTATGGTTCAGAATACCAATTATTGGAAATACCCTGTAACCCTGTATACCTTCCTGGATTGCTATTCTTTTAAAATCCAGTTATTCTTTTAAGATCAAGTTTCATGATATTGTATGGATTTCTTCAACAAAGCCCCTTTTTGTACCTTGTACACAATAATAGTCACTGTCAGAAAACCATCTCAGCTCAGGTTTGGGTGCAAGTGGGGAATCAGCCACAATAAAACACACCCACTGACTGAAATATGCTCTTCCAAATTCACACCAAGGTTTGACAATGTCATCTCCACTTGGTTCCAAAAGGTTTCAAATAATAGATGAATAAAGCAAAGAAGAAAAAAAAAGGAACATGGTTTGCTTTTGAGGCATGGCAGCCTAAATACAAATAGTGAGCACTCTTTCCATGCTTGCAGGTTCAATATCTCTGTGGTGTATCCCTTTTCAAGGCAACCTTTTCATGTGCAAGTAAAGGTAAACACTTCCAAAATGAATTCTCAGTGAACACTGAAATTTACCCCAGCAAATCTGCTACTGTTTTGTCATAGCTATCAAGGGGTATTCTACCATAAATGACTGCATTTTTCTGAAAATTTATTTTCTCTCTAATATTTAATATAAATAAGGTATTTCATATTTTACAAATCCATTTTTCAAATTGTGGAAGGACTGTACAAACTCAGCACAAGTTTTGCATGCACATTTATTGCCTGATATCTCCAGGTAAGGCTAGGAAAAACTCTTACTTGAAATCCAGAAGAGTGGCAGCAAGTTAGAATAAATAGCACTGAGCTAGATGCATATTATGATTTATATAGTTGCATTTTTACCCCGCCCTATTGAGCTCTTGATATTAGTTACCCAATAAGTGGCATATATAGCTGTCCTCCTGCCCACTTAATCCTCACAACAACCCAGTGAAAGTGGCCGTGAGAGTCACACAGAATCTGCCAGGACCCAAGCCAACACTCTAACCACTACAGCTACCTCAGTATAAAGCACCTTCTAGCGAATTTACAGTTGGATTACTCTCCTGGACCAGAAAAACTATTAGCTTTAGGAGTTTCTTTTAAAATAAGGTCTCAAGAAGAAGTACATCCTACATAAAGAATGCAGCTATTTCCAAGGTGGAGCACGGGTGTCACATTTGGGAATACCATACTCAGTCTCATAGAGTTCTATGCAGTGCTACTGAATTGAGAGAAATTACTTCCTCCTTCTTCTAAATTTACAATCACTAAGGCAAGTTACTTGTCACTAATTGCTGTCTGAATGTTTAGTAATGCATTGTTTTGGGTTTTTTTTAAAATCTTTTTCTGTACTGTTTTATTCTGTATGATATGCGTCTTTCTCTTTTATAGTTTTAATAAAAATAAGTAATTAATAAAAAGAAACTAATTGCTATTCCACTAAACATTCATTGAAAGGATACAGACATTCCACCCTTTGAAAGCATAACATTGTGGTTAAAAGACATTATGAATTAACTGATCTCTTAAGTAATCTCCTGTGTGGACAATAAATATATTTTCCCCACTGAAATGTGCTAAAGGCTGATACCAAATGAATACCAGAATGGAGCTGCTACCAGTGCTTCCTGCCTTCCTTCCTCCGTGTTTCTCTTCTTGGCAAAGACATCTCAGTACTACAGTGGGGGTGCTACTGCTACCAGGCAGATCTGCCACTATCTCTTTCCAGCTCTTTGACTTTAGTAGCTGACAAAATTATTGTAGGTCACAGGCACCCTGTGCCAAAACAGAAGTCTTTTCTGAATATGGCAATCAGTTCACATGCCTGAAAATCATCGCAGTTGAATATGAAGCTGTGTCTCATCATACAACCAAGCAGTTGCCTGTTTAGTACACCATGCATCCAAACTGATTTTCAGACTATGAGTAGCCTATTTCATTGTGTGCTGAAAATCAATCTGGCGATGTGACAAAAAAATCAGATGACTGCTTGGTCATGTAGAAGGCTGTAATGCACATTGAACTTGCCATGTGGCTAGGGCCAGTTTTTGGTCAGCGGGCTCAGGTCTCAGACTCATTCAGAATGCATCCACTGAGATTCATCCACAGCACTACTGTTCTAGTTTTTTTTTTCTTTTTTTGCATATATCCACCCTTTCCATTTCTAATCTCTTTTCTAAGCATGATAACAATCCTCATAAGAGGTCACTATAATGAAGACAGGACAGATAACAGTAATGTTCTCTATCAAATAGAGTAGGTGATTGCCTATGATAATGTGTGTGTGTGATAATAAACGGATTTATCTCAAAGTTTTCATAGTGTTCTGCTCTTTGTTTTAAAACATCACCACTGATAACATTAGAAACAGTCCTGCTAAAGAGTAGCAGAGCAGTTTTTTTAAAAAAAGCACAAATTATAGAAATATAATTTATGTACTCGATCTCCATTACGCTATAATAAGCAGAGTTTTTGGTAGGGAAGACATGAGTCCAAATCTTTACTTATTGTGGGTAGCATCTACAAAACACTGTCTTTCACAGCATATTACAATAAAAACTGGGATAATTTTTTTCAAAATTTCTAGAAATTTTATTTCTTTAGTCCAGAGACAGAAAATTCAGATTTGAACTCCCTCTCAGATTCAAATGGAGTTAATTTTCAGAAGGGAATTCTAGACAGATCTTTTATCTGAGGGACACTGCCAAGGCTCTACATTTACTCTTCATCACTGCAACCTATATGGTCACCTTATCCTTGCCCCTGCCAGACAATGGTATTGGTGAAAAGCAGTATATTCCTCAGCTTGCTTGCTCACTGCATTGCACCTAGCAAGAAAACAAGTGGTACTAAAAAGAAGGAGGAGCAACTAGGAGAAGGTGGACACCCTAAGGAAAAGGAGACCTTTGAGGGAGTATCATCAAAGGATCATTCAAAACCTACAACTGCACAGATGAAGCATTGAGTGAAAATAGGATATAATTGAAAAGTCTGCCCTTTCAAAAGTAGTTTTACATAACAGGATTAATTTCAAGCAAATAACAATGAATTATTGCTTATTAGCACATTAGTGGAAAACATTCTCACATAATATTTAACAACCCCAGTCCCTTTAAAATGGCATAAGTTCATACAATATGACTACAAAAACTAAATTAAAATTCATGTCTCATCATTTTCAGTTAGAAAGAACTTTAATCACACAGATCTATTAAGTTTTTATTAGAGAGACTAACAGTTAAACAAACAGGTTTTCTATTTTGGCGAAATAGATAAAGGCTATCACACACAGATGGCCTCCTCTTCAGTTCCCTCCACCCTCCTGTACACAAGCTTTGAAGCCATTGAGCTAGTGGCAGACAGGCAGGAATCCTTCCAAAAACCCAACATTTTCCATCAGTGCAAGTTTAACAAGGCAAATCAAAAAGCAGCTGCATGGGTGCCAACACAACTAACTGGGGAACTGCAGAAACGTTGTAGCTAGAAAGCACATACTGTAGGAATCAAGCATCTGGACTTCACAAATGCCAAATATAGTCCATGAGGCAAAACGTGTTGACATAACAGTTGGAGGGAACAGAGCGCTACAGTGAGAAACAGTGAGTTCTGCAACCAAAAGAGGTGACCCAGATATAACTTTTGAGTTGTACACTTGCTGTGTGGGGTCAGGTCCAAAACTGGACAGGCTCGGCAGGTACATAAATTAAAAATCTGGAAACAGATAAACAGGCAAACACAAATGATGTGAAATCTCACATCAGAGAAAATGCAGCCAGAGATTCCCTTGCAATTTCACTCAGATTCCTATCCTAGTATTCTATGCCAGATCAAGCCAACAAAAAAATGAAGAGGAGATGCCCATTACCTTTTCTCTTGTACTTTCTTATTAGGTGTTTTCATTTCTAAAATGACAGACCTATCTACAGTCTATAAAACTATTGCAACAACAGCTCGGAGGCCATTAATGGACTGTCATGTTCAGTATCTCCTTGCTTCTGTTTATTTATGTAATTTCTGGTTATATTTACAATACGCAGTGCCATTCTTAAAAACACAGCAATGGGAATGCACATCAAACTTTCCATCCTCTAAAGAAAGGGATTAGACAAACCACCTAAAGGTAATCCTGACTTGACTTCTCATCTTTTTAGGATATTTCACAATCATTTGTACCCAATTTCCTCATGTTCCCAAAGAGGAGGAATAACAGAAACTGAGTCCCACTGGCCCAATCCATTGCAGTCTTGGACAAAATTATCTTGCAGTTTGTGTTATACTATCACCTATTCTTAATTTAATCAGTAGAAATAGAAATTATTCAGAAAAGAAAACAAACTAGAAATATCAGCCAGATGGAAAACAGTTACTGTCTATAATGCTTCAAGAGAACCATCCTGAGGCCATAAGACAAAAAGACCTATGTGCTGCCGATTAGCTTCTGAAAGCTCACAGTTCATAGATCTTTTTCAGGTCCTATTACGATATGATCATTTTGATAACAAGTTTGTAGGCAAACCAACTATTCATAAGTGGCCAATAGGAATGTAAAGAATGTGCAAAAAATTACTAATAATCAATGGGAAGAGATGCACACATTGAGACACTCCAATGAAAAAAACTATTAACTTCTGTGAGATTTTTGTTTTGCAGTTTTTTTTGTGCAAGTTTTGTTTGTTAAAAATGTGTAAGAAACAACATTTTTTGTGTAAAACTCACTGGTTTTTGTGCAAAATATTGGTTTTTACACAAATAGGCATGTTTTGTGAAAATGAATTTTTTGCAGAAAAAAATCCTGAAACACCAAAAGAGTGTAAAAATTTGTGTAAAGAGAGTGATTGTTTGAAATTGTTCATTTTTGTATATTACAACAAAATAATCAAAAATATTCCAAAATATTTATAGTGGCCAAGGGCGAAAAACAAAGACAACTGTTGACATACCACTCTGCTGAGCAATTCCTCTGATTTTGCTAATTAATTGTGAACTGTTTTACATAACTATTTGGCATAATTGTTGGTTTAACTAAAATTAGTTAAGCAATCATCAAGACTACATAAAACTCCAGTAAACTGTAATAGTCCCTCTAAATCACCAATCACTACTCATGTCTACAAATCTACTGGATTTGTCCCAAACATAATTTACAAATGACAGCTTATAAAAGAAATGGTGAAGAAGATGGGAGATGGAGTGACATGGTAATGCAATCATTTTACTATAACATCTGAATTAAATACAATGTCTTTGCCAGTTCGTAAATTTTGGTATATAATCTATCCACAACACTAGTCTAATACCAAAGGTCTATCAACACTCCTTCATTGCCAGTACAGACCAGATATCTCCTCAGCTGTCCACAAAAGTAATCACCAGTTATCACGTCAGACACACAGTTATGTGCTCTCTCTCTCTTTCTCATTGGCATCCAGAGACAGTAAGCAGTCTTTCAGAGAGACACAATAATTCCATCTTCCTTGCTTCAGAAGGCATAGTTCAATTTTCAGAGAATGAATGAAAACAAGTAACTTTTATCAATCTGTAAAGATGTACAAATGTGATTGCAGAAAAGGTTTTAAATTCAAGTTTTGAAATAAGAGAGAATTTCACAGCTATTACAAGGACAAGGAAAGGCTGAATTGCTGAAACAGTAGTACAAATTTTTTTCCTGGCTCTTAAAGCAAAAACAATGAACCCAGTGAGATGCGCTGTAAACTATAGTCTTTGGCTCATATTAGTACCATGATGTGACAGTGAGCAGGCAAGTGTGATTCTGTGAATCCCACTGAAATGATATACCAAGATTTTCCTCTCACTTTCCCATCTTAGGTAGCTATGATTTTGATTTTGTTTTCCTGGAGGCATATGCCATTTGGTGAATACCATTCAAATGACTCTCAATTCCCATATTAGATAGCTATGGTTTTGGTTTTTGCAGTGGCACATTAACACACAATTCCTCGGGAAATAAGCAAAAAGATTCTGTATCAATTATGGTCCTCTCATGCAAACTGGTTTCAATTTCCCTTAAACTAACTCCAATTTTCTCAGCTACACTGAGAGAACTGGCATCACTACGCTTTGTAGAAGGTCACACATTTGTGCAAGATTTCTTCACTAGTGAAATTTTTCCAAAGATTCAGTGGAGTTCATTAGCTCTGCATTTAATAAAATTTCCTTCCATTCATAGGTATAATAGGTTAGTAGGCAGAAAATAGACACGAAGCAGAAATAGTTGTCAGAAGAAGAAAAGAAGGGGCTAACTACACCCTTATAGAAATTAATAAATACCATCCTAGGACAGTAGAAACTGCTCCAAAAATTGCAAACTATAAATAAATTGCTTTAGAGTAATTCCAGTTACATCATCAAAAGTCATCAGAAGCTTCCCAACTAAATATTTTAAGAAATGCAGCTGAAATTATAAATTTCTATGTAACATAAAGGCTACATTTAAAAGCATGAAATTACTAAGATTATGCTATATGATTTGTGAAAGAAATGTGAGTATCCTTCATTTGATTGCTTACCACTTTATGATTTTTGCTTGAATGTGTAAACAATGTATACAAAATACTCTAAATGATGTATGTAACACATTCAACTCAAAAATAGAAAAGAGGGAAGGTGAATAAAGGAATCCAGCAGCAGTACCTATGAGACTAAATGATTTATTTTAGTAGGAGCTTTCATGGATTTCAATCCACTTCTTCAGATGCATAGATGGAATTGAAAGAATAGCAACAGGTATATTGGAGTTACAAGACTGTCCAGTATACCTGTTGCTGTAATTCAGCTCCCTCAATGGACATGAAGAAGTGAACTGATATCTAAGAAAGCTCATGCTAAAATGAACCAGTTACTCAAAGGTGCTGCTGGATTCTTCCATCCTCTTCCTTTCCATTTTATGCTAAAACAAACTACCACAGCTTTCTCTTTGAAAACATCTGAGACACTGTTTTAATGGAAAAACAAGTACCAAGAAATTCTAATGAACATGCACATCCTACATATGCTTTAGGAAAAAAAATACAGTGTGTCCAAAATTTACTCAGGCTGATATCTGGTTAAAGCACTAATGTTACATTTCACACATCTTCAAAAATATATGAATACCAACAATGCAGAGACTTCCAAGCATGGTTTTCTCTTACTCTAATCCCCCCATTTGCAGTTTGGAGGTAATTCTACCAACCTACTGTAACAGGCTGTAATAATATATTTGAAGCACTCTGAATATTAAGTGTTCTGTTTGTTGTTTTATGCCAACTATAAGAAAAACTGAAACTTAAAAGAGTAATGATCTTTTGTATCTTAAAAGTAAACGATTTCCTCTTATACTGGGCATAATTGGCCAAACAAAAGACAATGGCATGAGATGATTTAGTCTCTTGACAACAGATACTTCCCTAGGGAATTCTCATATGTGTAAATGGAATACATTATGCAAGTACATGGTACAAAGTACATGGTACAAAAAGATAGCAAGAATAGTGTAGTGGTTTAATGTTAGACTACAACCCTGGAGGCAAGGACTCAATTCCCCGCTTGGCCATGGAAACCCACTGGGTGACCTTGGGAGCATCACACACCTTCAGCCCCAGAAAACCCCATAACAGGTTTGCCTTAGGGTCGCCATAAGTTGGAAACAACCTGAAGGTACCCAACAACAGCAAACAAAAATATAACATTTCTAAAAGTAAATGTTGAAGTTCCCATGGATACACCTTTAGAATCTAACTAGTGAAACATTCAACAGAAGTTATGAATTTACAACATTTCAGCCTGTTTAGCAGCATTGTGTCTTTCATGTATTGCTACCTAGCCTGTGACCAAGAAGTGGAGTGGCTTAGAAACTGAAATATTGATCTCTAGGATTGAGGGAGGGAAAGTACAGGTAGCAAAAGAGAGGCAACCCATTTCACTCAGCTATATTACCAAAAACATAACAGCACAGTTTCCCACCTCCTTCTCCTGCAATCGCAGCCCTGCAATAAGACACCAGGGCCTCACCCTGCCCACTAGGGATTTCTCTGTCTTCATCCCACAATTGGGGAATTCTTCCACCTGAAAGTTCTCCAAGCAGCTATCCCAGCAACTCCAAAAGAGGTATCTGGAAAGACCAAGACAAAAAAATGGAAGGCCAACGACCGCTACGGCACTCAGCACCACTGGAAGATGGGATGGCGCTCTCCCCCAACCCTGTTTTTATTTTGCCTCACATAAGGATGGCTCCATTGCAGAACCAACTTCTGCTCAAGAAACATATACATATTAAGACAGTAAGTAAATACCTTTCTGGTCTGTACATCACTATTAAAGATTTTATTTTATTTTGCAATTATCATATCAGATTCAAAGGAGCTGTAACTCAGTAACAGTGTGTGTGCTTTGCATGCAAAAGATTCCACAGGCAGTCCCAAGCAACTTGAGTTCTGGACAGGAAAGATCCCTGTCTGAAATCACAGAGAGCTCCTGAGAGCAAATTAGATGGAAAATTCTGTTTATTTATTGGATTTATACCATGTCTTTCTCCCAAAGAATGGCACACAAAGTGGCTAATTATGATAAAATCAAATAGTACAAACACAATTAAAGTAAAAAGAGATTAAATTACAATTAAAAACAAAAAAAACCTTACTCATAGGTAAAAACTCCTTCCACAGCATTCCAGCTTAGCTGCCAAAGTCTTACTCTGCAAAGTTACGCTACAGGGAAGTGGTAGCTTTGCTGGAATTTTATATCTCACTAGATAAGTCTCCCTACCCCATATATTGTACTACAGCCTCCATCAACCTCAGGCAACAGCCATTATCAGGCCCATTTTAGATGTGTTAGACCACAACTTCCATAATTCCCAAGCAACAGGTACGTCTGGACCAGATCTATGCATATGGCATGTCTCCCAGCATGATTTGGAGGCTTTCGTTTATGTTTGGAGGTCTCCAATGGCTTCCAGAAAGGAGAATTAACCTGTAAAGAAATTCTTATTTTTCATCTGAAATCTCATCTGAAATCTTTCATCTCTTTTGAATCTTTTAATACAACTATATTAAAGTCTTGTACTCCATTATTGTTTCTTGGGCAGAGCTGGGTCTTTTACACCACAGGAAGGAAACAACTATACCTGTAGTTTTACAAGGAAGTGGATAGAAAATCACCATAACCATAACAGAGTACTGTGGGCAGGGGTGGGGTACATTCTTTATTGGCCAGAGCTACATAGTATGATGTGACATAGGACAAGGATCCAGCCATCAGGATGATTTTTCCCTGTTGTGGCCAGCCCTGGTGCTGAGGAACATCTGGAATAATGAAACTGTTGAGATTGCTGAGGCATGCACAAATGACATTGATGTTAGGCAGGCATGACATCCCCTATGCTAGGCTAAAACCTTACAGTCCAACTCCCAGGACTCCTTAAAGCAACCCTGCTTTTGGGGAACTGTGTGCCAGATATTCCATTCTTGAAATAGATCTTGTCCAATGCTTCAAAATGCCCTAGCCCAAAGAGTGTAACATGACGAATCTAAAAATGGGAACAACATATTTTTGCAACAATATAACCTATACATTTATAGATCTTTTCTCTCTGTAATGAAATGTACAAAGTACAAAATATCATTTCTAACTGTCAAGAGAAAGGTAAAAATCCTACTGTGCAGCTGCAATAAGTAAGCAGGTAAAATTCTCTCCTAGCCCCATCAACTGGCAGCCAATATCCATCCAAAAAAACCAGAGACAAAGGAAGGGGCAAGGGAAGGATGGAGAACTTGGTTACTAACAAAATGGCTTAAACAGTTGTAGACATTCTCCCTAAGGACACACTGAGTGACAGCAAGAGAGGATTTTGCCTCCCAGGTCCACTTTCTCCCTGAGTCCATTTATGGGAACCAGGGAACAATGAGTCTGCTGAAAGGTCCTTCCATATACATAGCCTACCACCATGTAGCAGCACAGCACACTGGACTAACACTGATTGCACTACAACAAAGAAGTTAACACTTCCATTCCACACACACACACACACACACACTGTGACAGAAAAGCTTATTGTCACAAGCAAATTATTTCTAGACACTGGAATCAAAACTCTAGTCCACTTCAGTGGCTGGAAAGGTTAGTCTAAATTCAGTCACAACTTGAGCAGATTTGCTGAGTCAACAGATACCCAGTATTTCAACACTTACAGAAGTTTAATTGATTCAGTGGGTTTGCTTCAATCAGACTAACTACTGCATGGGTGAGAAACATGTAGTCCTCCAGATGCTGCTGAACTGCAGCTCCACCATGCCTCATCTGCTGGGAGTTGCAGCCCAATAAGGACTGGAGGATCACATGATTCCTTCCTCTAAACTACTTTGTTTAGGCTGTTCACTTCAGAGAAGGAAGGAGTGTTAGTTGAGTCACCCCACTTTAGAGATACAGTGATGAAACACTCTCCCAAGATTAACAAAATAACAGCATCTTTAAAGGTAGAGATTGAATAGTGTAATCATGACAAGAGAAGCTTGAAGCTCACTAGTAATGACACTGAAACAAATGCAACTTCAATATATACCATGCTTTCATGAAAGCAGTGTGGAAATATTAACTGGAAGGGAAGTGGAAATCCACATTCCCCCAGCAACATTCTCCTGTTGAGTTGATGAAAATACATGTGATTTCTTTGTAACTTGAACACCAGACTGAGGTAAGGTATCTTTCTTCCTCTACACTTTTTGCCTAATGATACAGGGAGTTATATGAGCTATTTGCAGTAAAAAAATTGTCCAGAGTACCCTCTAAAAGTACAGCCCAACTTTATAATAAATTCATTTTTTTAGAAAGGAGCCCTCAATGACAGCAAATGTTTGTTTTTTTGGCTTTTTTGTGTGTGTGCATGCAGCAAAGCATTCCATGAAGCACATTTCCTTTTAGAGAAAAGCTTCATCTGTTAATCCTTGGCATTTTCTGTCTCTTACTGTCACTGTTCTTTCTGCTTTCTCTCAATTGCTAATCTCCTTTCTCCTTTTGGCCCCAAGTTTAAGTGTGGCAACTTTCTCCACCACTGCTGCGTCAGCCATCTTCTAAGCAGATTTCCACAGTATCAGCCCTTAAACTATTTCAGAGTATCCAAGGGTCATCACAATGCCCCATAACCTTGTAATCTCAACCTAGGCTTCTATTCTATGTTCTAAGCCAAGAACTAACAGAATGCCATGACCTTGTAATTTTTCAGTTTTCATGAAACCAAGTAAGCAAAGTTTCACAATCAGATATTCAGACAAGAGCTGCAAAACTATTTTAGCTATCTTGCTATATTTGCACTGAACAAAGTACTGAACTCAGGTTTTGGTGCTATAATACTAACAGTATAATATAGGAAAGCCCGCATTTGAGGTGTTGCACTATGACCTTCAAAGCCAGGGTTCAAATTCCAGCTCAGCTACAGAAGCCCACTAGGTGACCTTGCGCAAATCACACTCTCTCAGCCTTAGAGAAAGGTAACAGCAAATCCTCCTCTGAACAAATCTTGCCAAATCTTGACAAGACTTGAAGGCACACAGCAACAGCATGGACAATTTCCTGTTTTGAACTATAGCTCCCAATATCCCCCAAACCAGCACTGGAAGTTGTCGTAAAAAAAGAAAGGCAAGCTTTCCAAGCTTAGGTTAGAGCATATACTTTATATAGCAGAAGATCTCACATTCATCTTCAGTTAAAAGAACTGGGTAGCAGCTAATGAGAAAGACCATTGCCTAAGACTTTTCAAAGCTGCTGTCAGTCACTGAAGACAATACTTTACTAGATAGAGTATTGTCTTATTCAGCATAAGGCAACTCTATATGTTCATTTATCCTGAATGAATGAGGAATTGTATATGGATGGTTTTCAACTTTGTCTTTGTTTTCAGCAACACTTTCATCAGAGGGATGAACTGACGAATTCAATAGTTCTCACCTCTGTTTAAATGCATCAATAGATAGGATGAATTGATTCACGTTCCCAGTCCTAATACGATTCCAGTCCTCATATTCACCTCATGTTGATGCGGAATGCACTACAGCGAAGAAGTGAGTGTTCCAATTCTCCCTACTTCCCACATGCAGGTGAAAACAGGTGCTATGGCACAATGTCAGAAGTCTCCTCTCCAGACACTGGAAGTGCAGTTATAATCCATCTGAATGACTGGTGATGTTGTTCTAAATATCTCAGTGGATTTGAATTAATCTTGAAAGACAGTAGAATAGCTATGAAGTGCCTCTAAACACAAAACTGTTTATTATAGCACAGGAGTTCCCAAACTCTGGTCCTCCAGGTGTTTTGGACTTCAGCTCTCCGAAGGTTCAGCCAGCTTGGCCAACAGCCAGGAATTCTGAGCTGAAGTCCAAAACATATGAACCAATGTTGGGGAAGCACTGTTATAGCAGGACATTTTTTAATTTAATTTAATTTTATTTTTGGATTTAATAGAAGTCCTTCTAGTACAGTGGTTCTCAACCTGTGGGTCCTCAGATGTTCGTGGACTTCAGCTCCCAGAAGCCCTGAGCATTTACTATAGTGGCTGGGGCTTCTGGGAGCTGAAGTCCATGAACATCTGGGGACCCACAGGTTGAGAACCACTGTTCTAGTAGATTCACTGGTTCAAGATCCAATATGGAATGCCTAATAACCCTCATTTTCAAGTACATTTCAAGTACATTTTTACCAATATGCACTAAACAATGTGCCCATAATGGAAATACAATCTGCCATCAAGGACTTGTGCCTACTTGTGCAGCAATACCTAACTGCAACAATTATGGTTACAATCCTGAACACACTTACTAGTTAGTAAGAACCGATGAACAATAACAGATTGCGTTCTCATGATCTTCACAGCCAAAATGCACATCCTACGAAAGCAAGCTAATGGGTGTGACTTCCAGGCTCTGGAACTCCTCTCCCAGAGAGGCTAGACAGGCACCTTCCTTACTATCTTTCCTCAAGCAAGTAGAACTCTTTTAATTCCTGCAGGCCTTTGACAATGAATTTTTAGGGGAAACAGGCCTTGTATGATTTGCTAGATTTTTATTTGTTGTTTCAACTTACTTTAAGTGGCTTCAAATTTTGTATGCTGTTAATTTTTAAATGTCTGTTTTAACTGTTGTAAGCTGTCTTGAGTCCCAAACTGGGAAAAAGAGGGTTAGGGTTGTTGTTATTGCTGCCGCTGCTGCTGTTTTTGGGACTTAATTAACTGGTTGTGACAGTTGGCCATAATTTAAGAAGCTCCTTTACGTATGTTATATAGACCTGGCTACGTGTCAAAACTGCAGCAACATCATCTTTTTCTTTTCTTTTCTGTATGACGTATCTGCACACAGAGGTTTTTTTTTCTTCATTCTTCTTTATGCTGTATTGCAAAAAATCACTTCTGATAGAACACAGTGTTACTGCCATTGAGAAGAGAAAGAAAAATCTGCTCCTGCATGCATAAACCTAGAGATCCAGATTGGAGCCATATTTTATCCCTTGGTTGTTGTAATAAGTGCTAGTTGATGCAGCTAGCAGTGGTTGGAAATGAGTCTCCTTTTCTAAGTACATCTGAATTTAATCTCTGCGGGATGTACCACTTCTGAAGCAACTTCCTCTTTCTCAACCTACCAAGTCATCCAATGTTTTCCAAAGATGAACTAATCGCTTGACACTCAGCTAGCTGGAGCTATATCAGAAAGCACTACAGTTTCCCTGTCCTGTAAAATATGGAATGCAGGAATGGATTATTCTCAGAATAAATCTAGTTTATAACAAGGTGAGTATCATGAAATCATGATGAACATATCAACTGAATAAATAACACATTGTGCACATGTATGCAACACACACATACCAAGGTTGGAAAATTTATCTTGAAAGGTAACTGATATGTTCCCATGCTAACTTTAGTTCAATCTAATTAGCCTTGAAAATTATGGTACAGAAAAATTATTGGTCCATGCATAATTGTTACAAGCTTCTCTGTTAATGTGTAGCATTTTGTTATTTCTTATCAAAGTTGGAAGATATTTTTTTCTTTAAACATCTTACCAATCTCATAAAATATGTAGAAATAATAAAAAGGAACTATTTCCCTGTGTGCTAAAAGAGGCAAACAAGGCCATATTGTGCAGGTGTGTGTAAGATTACAACCTAAAAATATTTTCACACATGACTCTTGCTTTGCTTCTGTGCATGCTTGAACAGCATCAACAGAAAAAGCAGTACTAGAGAACCAGTTTAACTGAAAGTACATTCTGGCAAGCATAGATTTTACATCCATAAAACAGAGGTGATAAATGCAAATACTCATTTTTAGCCTTTCCAGTAAGAAATGCCCAAGGATGACCTGATATCATAGAGTTACTTCACATTAGGAATACAGCAAGCTGCCTTACATTAAATCAGTGACACTCACCCTCTCTCCTGCACCCCGACTAACTGAAATGAGTTTCTCTTTCTCTCTCTCTTTTCCCGCTAAAATCCCTAATTTTGTCCCATGTTTGCCTCTCCTGGGCAGTTTTTGCCACATTTTTAAAACCAGGAAGTAAACCTAGACCTAGTTGTGTATGGATATTTTCAGCTATTTTTAAGCAGGAAAAAAAGGGGGGCAGGAGAAATTAATCCTTGGTAGTTTCCCATCTCTTATGTACAACAACTAGAAGCAGCTTTCTTGGCTTTTACATAAGAGTCTTCCATTGTTCTACTGGAGATATATTAAACTTGGAACCTAGATTTACTTGTGAGATAACATACAAAAAGACATTAAAATCTATTGAATGGATATGCCAATAAGTTATTCTGTAGCAGAACTAGCAACTGTAGCATTAGAACGTAGTGAGAAATAAGTCATATACTCTGGGTCTTCTTTCATGATGACAATCAACAGGCAGCAGGACTGGTTACAGTGAATTTGCCACAGTAAAATATGAGAAGCATCCTTTAAATCCAAACATTCACACAAGCACAGTTTCCACATGATGGCTGCAAAATCAAATTACAAGGTCTTGGAAAAACATTTTGCTGCATATCCAAAGTTCCAATATATCTGACCAGTTTTCTTTCTCTGTTTTAATTTTACAGATCAAAATACACAAAAGTCACGCATCTCAGCTTATTGTTGTTGCTTTTTGTTAAGCACTTGCCTGAATGAATTCCATTTCTATAACATGCTAATATGTATGTGAATGTGTGTGTTATGATCAGACTCAAATGGGCTTGCAAATCTTGCACTGAAAATGGGCTTCAGTACCAGGTTTTCAGGAAATCATCAGAAAAACACTGGGTCTTGGCTACACACATTTCAAGTGATGGTGAAATCCTACAAATCTTCTTTGTAAAGACCTACAATCTGTCCCTCCTTCCCCACCTTTTCTCATTTTCCCAAGCAAAACAGCAAAAGCTTTAACCTTCAAACCAAAGACTTATTTTCAAGCTCCATACTGAAGCCTTTGTTTCTTTTCTATTCACTTAAAAGTTTCATGAAAGGTATTCAGTGACAGTGGCCAAAGCCTGAAGAATGGGCATACATGCTCTGCTGCCTCTGTTTTAAAAATGCAACCATTATTTTCTAGTTCCAATCCTCTAAAAAAATCTTCACACAGACATCATCATGTTCAATCCACCCCTGTGAATTTCTTGTGCTGTAAGTACAGGAATGCCTTTTTCTTCTCTGATCTCTCAAAAATTCCATTTATACATTTAGAATAAAATAATACAAAAACAAGATTTTATTGTTTCCCATTCATAGCACCAGAAGGTTTGTGCATGTGTAATCTCTTTCATGCAAAAGCAGAGGAAATATTTTATCAAGGCATTATGGATTATATTGCATTTGTCCAATTTTAAGTTGTGCTTCTCTCACATGTTTGCTTTAACTTCATACTATACCAAATGTAAAGAGATTTCCATGTTTAACCCTCTCTCAGCAGACAGGCCTATGCTGACATCTTGGCTGAAAGCCAAAAGAATTCAACAATTCAACAAGATGAAACAGATACAACAAAAATATGAAGAAGCTGCCAATAAAAACTGAATTGCAAAAAATACCTTTATAACATATTCATACATTTTGTCACCAAAAATAGGATAAAAACCAAACATTATAACCTTGAATCCAAGAAGGCATACCTACACTACAGCCCAACCAGTTTCACGGTCTTATGGGGGAAGTCTGAGAATTGTCATTGCAGGGAGCAGGGTTTCTAACAAAATTTTCATCACTCTGCAAGCTACATTTCTCAAAACTTTAATGGGTATAAAATTAATATAAATATATAATATAGTCCCAAATGTATAGTGTAGATATGGACATATGTCAAAGCAATGTAACAAAAGAGGTACTGTTTTAAATCATGCACAATCCAAGATTCCTACAATCTGAAATCCAAACATCTTGATGACATAAACCTGTGGCTCCCCTTCCCCAACTTCAGCCTCTCTGCTGAATTTTGAACAAGTCATATACATGGCAATGAACATACAATATGTAACAATAAAATAGTTAAAACAAGAACTTACCAGATTGGAATTAGTAGCATTGGAGTCATCTTCTGGAAAAGGGATATAGATAGCTAAGGCCACACAATTGGCAAAAATAGTCAGTAAAATAATAATTTCAAATGGTCTGAGGAATGGAGTTAAGGAAATATTTCTTTAAAAATCACATTCAACAACTGCACTGGAACAGGGAAAAAGATTTAAAAGAATTTTGTTTAAAGAAGACATTCATAATCCCTTGTATTTTGAAAAGAAACATGTGCCTTTTAAAGTGCTTTTCAACCCTCCCAGCCAAGTTTCTTCCTAATATGTCAAAAGCACGGTAAGCCAGTCGCGTGCCAGAATAAACACCGGTTTCTTTAAAAGTTTTTTTCTTTACTTAGAATTTTCAGTTTATTTCCCTCTCTTGGTCTTGGCTGTTATTTATTAGACAATGTACCACAAACAAGCTCCTTTGCTTTCTTACTGTATTTGCAGTATAGTTTCAAACTGCTGTTATTCCTACCATTTAAGAAAATCTTTCCCAAAATTTTTCTATACAACTGTTTTTAACCCTCTTTTGTTACCTTTTGAAAAGAAATGTATGAAAGAAATATTGACAAAAACACTAGGGGCTTTAGAAATTTATGTAAGCATTGATCTTTAACAAATTCTTCACCTTAATCTTTGAAGGGAGATTACTTTGTTTTATATGGGCACGTGCATGCACACTCGTGCACCTAAACAGACACAATAGCTCTCTAGAGATTGTTTAAAGGGCACAATCAACATTCTTAAAATAAATGGCAACTTACTTTCTGCAACACTAGAAACATTCCTACCATGAGTCCTGTTTAAAAATACATGTATTGGCACAGAACAGGTTGGTTTCACTAATTCAGTCTCCCAAAATGCTGTAATCAGAGTTTCCCAAAGAGGACAGGATAGCAAAACACAAACCAATGTGAGCAAATGCACACTTACTGTTACACGGCTCTAGCACTTGCTATACACAGGAGACAGACACACATACATACACACTTTGTTAAACTGGTATGCAACACTGAGGTCCATTGGAGTTGTACCCTCCATTTTGCGTTGCTCCTTTTCCTTGCAAATTGGAAAGTCTTACCTCACAGAATAACTTGCTTATCTAGCAGGAGCCAAACAGTGGCAGCATATAATGGAGGGAAAGGTTTTCACAGGATAGCTCTACAATGTCAGTCATGTGTTATATACTCACACTCTAGAAAGTCACAGAAATACACATTAGGGCCATTTCCACACTAGACTGTTACAGAGCTATCATTTCACTTTCAACATCCTATGGAATCCTGAGGTTTCCATTTTAGCGACTAAACTGCAAACCCCAGGGTTCCATAGGATGTTGAAAGTGGAATGATAGCACTGTAACAGTCTGGTGTGGAAATGGCCCAGGACTACTTTTCTCTGATTGCTTTGTGTTTGTTGTGCTTTCAAGGTAGATATGATACAACTTCCAACACTATAATAAACTATAATATAGTATAATGTGGACAGCCAGCATGGTGTAGTGGTTTGAGTGTTGAAATAGGACTCCAGGAGACCACGGCTGAAATCCACGCTCAACCATGGAAACCCACTAGGCAATCTTAAGCCACTCATGCTTTCAGCCATAGAGGAAGGCAATGAGAAATCCCCTGCAAACAGACTTTGCCAAGAAAACCCTATGATAATTCACCTTAGAGTTGTTCTAAGTTGTAAATTACTTGAAGCTAAACAACAACAACAACAACAACATTATAATACAGTTATAGTACTGCGCAGGATAGCATAGCATAGCATAGTATAGGGCTCAGTTCAGAAATGAAAGCAGGAGTGCAGTAACCTCTGGAAATATATAAAATAAGACAGCTCCCTGGACTATACTATACTATACTATACTATACTATACTATACTAAAAGTACAGATCTGCATATCTTTGCCATCTCAACATAAATTGCAAATAAATAATGCTGAATTGATTAAAATTGATAATGTCATGTAGTAGATTAGTACTACAACATATGAAGCTTTTCTACGTCGAGCTGGCCCCATGTCATTTTGCTTCCACGCTACAGTTTCCATACATAAACTGTGCCTCAGAGAGGAACACTATAAGTTTAATGATAAGTTTAATACAGGCAATTGCTGCCTTGTTCTCTACAGAGTAAGAAGTGTAAAATAGGTTCCTGCTTGCTGAAGACTACGCAAGTTTTAATTTCTGAAGGATAATGTATGATAAGATTGAAACATTGAAAAGTAGGTCAATCTCGGCTATAGAGAGGCAATTAGCATCTGGTTATAGATGCACATTTTGTCCCAGTTGTTTCAGACAGCTAGTGCCCTATTCACAATTTTATATTGACCTGCACAATCTATTGTAATGACTCAAATAATTCAAAATTTCTGTTTAGCCCAATGTCCTTCTTATTAAAGTGAATGATAAAAATTTAATTTCTCATAGGAAAAACTTTTAAAGGAATTATGCAGGTTTCTCTTTAGTACAAAGTACAGAAGGCGAGATGGTGAATGTTCAAGTTAAGAGAAATGGTTTCATTATGATGGGGCTCGGGAACTGTTACAGTAAACTGTTACATATATATATTAATATCTAGTTATAAAATTTATATGAACAAGTGTGGTGTTGTGATTTAAGAATTGGGCTATAATTCTGGAGACCAGGGTTCAAATCCTAATTAGGCCATAGAAACTCATTTGGTGACCTGGGTCAAATCATTCTCTCTCAGCCTCAGAGGAAGGCAATGGCAAGCCCACTCTGTCCAAATCTTGCCAAGAAAATCTTGTGATAAGGTCACCTTAGTGTCACTGTTAAGTCAGAAATGACTTGAAGGCACACTACAATATCAACAAACTTATAAAGCTTGTTAGTGTGGGTACATATAAGTTTTAAATCAGTGGTATCCTGTACTTCCATGTAAAGTTGCAACAGCTGGAGAGAACTATTACCTTCATGCCTTGCTTGTGCATTTCCAAAAGACATCTCATTGTCAACTAAGGGAAGAAAAGTGCTCTCCTTGATGGATCCCTGATCCAGTCAACCATGGTTTTTCTTACATTCAGGTCTTATTTAACAGGCAACAGAAACAGGCAATTGCATTCACTATGCAGCATGACCACAACTGTTTGTTTGTTTGTTTGTTTTTTACAAAAGGCACCCCTTAAATTAAATTGAATTGAATTGCACTGCTTGTTTGCATTATCTGGAACTATACATTAAGAAATGTTAAGTGAATATAAGATGAAACTGAGTGGTTTACATCTAGGACCCAACATGGTTCCAACACTCTGTCTAATAGTAGCTTGTGGTCCAAGCTGGGGAACCCTCCTTGTTTCATGGTAATGAACCCATTTGTTCAGACTACAAGCCACCCCTGACTCTGTGTCCAAATGGGGCCAGGCAAACATCCTCTTAGAAACTCTCAAGCAGAGATGGTTATAAATGCATCCATGCACAATCGAACAATCAGAGATTGACCCTACAAGGTTGAGGTGGCTGCTCAAGCCACAGATGAACACTGGCATGGCATTAAAAGACAAAACGGTAAGCCATGCGGCCTGATGTATGCCCTATAGGCAAGCCTGTTGCCCTCAGGCATAGTCAAGGATGCCATCTTGGCACAAATTTTGAAGTAATTATTCAGTTATCAATCTAGATGGCTTTTGTAGGCCAATGTTTTTCTTAAATGTTGAGCTCTGTATTCTGTTCATCAGGCAGAACAATGTTGTGGGCCAGCCCTAGCACATTCCTCTGAACATGGAGAAGAGATTCCATTCATAGTTATTATGATAGCCAATCTCACAGCATGGTGGTGGATATACCAAAGGGATATCACTTCTTGGCAGCAAACTCATAATAATTGTAAATGCGTGCTCGTATTTAAGGTGATTTGTTGAAGAATTTCAGCTAGTTTTTGTTGTGTGGCTTTGACAAGATCATCCCTTAAAGACTGACTTAACTGCACTGTAGTCATTTCCAGATCTCACCAATGCAATCTTCCATTTAACAACACATCAATCTGCTCGGCCAGCACTGTTCTTATATATTTATCTGCCCTTCACTTGCGTGCTCTACCTAAAGATGTATGGTTGCTGAGATACCAAACAAGTAAACCAATACAAGCTTAGCCTCCCCTAAGTTAGCCATCCATCATAGTATGCCAAAATTCTCAGCTTTTTTGCAGAGGATAGGGTAAGAAATAAAACTAATTGAAAGGTTTGAAAATCAGCACCAGAAAAAAAGGGGGTATCATGGAGCATATCAATGAAAGTTTTACTAACAAGCCTATGTCTTTTCCTCTTATCCTGAAAAGAAAACGTATTTCAACAGTATCTACTGTATGGTTTTTTTAAAATCCATCTTTCTTTTGCTCTTCCAACTTTCCTTGGAGAGCCAAACTAGACAAGACAGCACTAGAATCTATGTGTTTAAATTTGGATTTGCTTTATACAGGTAGACATGCAGAGGGAATGGGAAGCTGAGCCCTGTCTTGCTCTATGGTTCACTTCCCACCAGATCTTCTGGTATTAGAGCCCTACTGGGAAAGACAGAGGCTCTGTGGAGATAAATTATGGAAGGGGAAGAGTTTGGGAGGATATTTAGGTCATAGAATACTTGTGGGGTGTGCAGAACATTCCAGGCTTAATTGCTGGTATCTCAACAGGTATCTCAACTTAAACCTTGAAGAATTTCTGCCAGTCAAAGCAGACAACACAGAGACAGATGGACTAAGTGTCTGTCCTATTATAAGGCATCTCATTCATTCTTTTCCTTTTTTAATTCACAGACAGACAGACAGACACATACACACACACATCCAATGATCGGAGCAGATCTAGTTCATCTAGTTTTACATACATGGATTTGCCAGTGTCACATCTAACTTGCCCTATATTCCTCTCAAGCTCCTCTTTAAAAGTATAGTTAACTCAGAGTGCACAAGTATATGGCCATAGATTTATTACATTCATTTCTGTCAGCTATCCTTAATGCCGGGTAGCAGCATCCTCATGAACTACAAAAGAATTGCTTGTAAACCATGATGGTAGTTTTTAAATAAATAATTAAAGATTTCTAGAATTCACATGTGGATTTGGGGACTGCCTGCTGTACCATTTCATCATTTAAGTCTAGAGGCTTTATTCTTTTCAATTAGCTTCTGCTGGATGTGGACAGCTCTTCTGCTGCATCAACACATCTAGTATGGTTAAATCATGAAAACATTCCCAATGTGCAAGTCAATAAAAAATTATAGCTATATTGGGCCACACAAAGTGGATAACAATTTGGATCTATTAAACTTTGATATTTGGCCATTTGTAATTGGTTTTGCTTTTTCACTTACAGATCCAATGTTGACATATCAAATTTCTGAAGAACTACAGAGAATGTCTGATTAGTATTCAGCACCACCAGTTGACATCATTTACAGGAAACTTAACGACCACCCCTGTTTTGCAGATTAAAACAAGTTTGGAAGGTTGGCAGTTCCCCAATTCCTATCAAAATACACACTGTATTTCAGCATGAGACAGTCAATGAACTGTGCCTCTAGGAGCTGTAGCAATTTTGTGTTACCATAAGAAAGCCTGCCTTATGCTTTAAGTGTAGAAAGAGACCAATCATTTGAGGCTTGTGTAGTTTAAAGTGATTCCTCCTAATGCTCCACTTCAAGCTAATGCACATGTTGATTCATATTTGCAAATCAAACCTGATGCATACTGACAATTTGCTGGTGTCTATGTCACTACATCAAAAAGGATATTTCCATTCAACAATACTGATGCACGCCCTCCGAATGGGATTTTTCAATGTTAAACACAGCAATGCCCGAGGAGGACGTGTAGCTGTGGTGGTACCCTGTTTTTTCTGTTTCCCATACTGCTGCCGCTTCCTCTGCGTGGAGCTAGCGGTGGATATTGTTGCATTGCCAGCAGCACCCATCAATTTGGCCTGCCTGGCAGCATCGATGGCAGCCTGCCAAGAGAGGGCCGCACCTGGAGTAGGGATATGCTCAGGTGCAAGCCCTGCAGCTGCATTGGCATTCATGTTGGCATGAGCTGGACGGGGACTCACATAGTTGGAACCTAGAAAAAGGAGGGAAAAAAAGATTACAAATAGAATTTCAGCAGAAAGAGTGTGGAAAAAGTCTAACAGGCAAATTAGAAGTTTCACATCTATATATAAACAAAAGCTAGTTCCTGATATTCACCAACATTCTAGTTTGATTATACAACATAGGCTGGATGTGGGACCATAAAAAGAAACATAAAGGGATGGTGCTAAAACACAATTACTTTTCATCACAAAGATCCTCCCACAAATCCTCATGATGTATCACAGAAGACTCTACCCTGCTGTTGCATTTTGCATTCATTATTCCACAATAGTCCATACTCCACTCATTTAAAAGCCATGACAATACTTGCCCACTTGCTTAAAGGCCCATCAGAAAAATAAAAATAAAATGGTGACTAGTGTGAAGCAACACACTGGTGCAAACTTTCTCAACGTCCGGCAAGAATTCCTTACCCTCTTTGGTGACTAGGAGCAGAATACTGGCCCACTTAATTCTGTCTAACAAATAAACACAGAAAACCTGGAATATACATATTTGTTGTACCCCTTTAAGTCATTTCTGACTTATGGTGATCCTAAGGCAACTTAAAGAAACCCTAAGTGAACCTATCATGGGGTTCTTGTGGTTAGATTTGTTCACAGGGGTTTTGCCACTGTGTTCATCTGAGGCTGAGATCCATGGTCACCTAGCAGATTTCCATGGCCTAGTGAGGATTTGAACCCTGTCTCCAAAGTCCTAGTCTAACACTCAAACCATTACACTATGCTGGATGGGGAAAAGGGGTTCACCAAGAAGGGCCTATCTCACATCCCCATCATCTGTGCCTGTGAAAATAATGAAATTTAAAGAAGGGGCCTCAGGACCCAGGCAGGCTCGTACAGTGAGATATACTTTGTAAGATAACCAGGGCTTAAACCAGATAAGGTTTTATAGGTCACAGCACTGAATTGTGCCTAGAAACAAAATGGCTGTGATAACTGAAGCCCCTGTCAGAGCTGCTGATGACGAGCAGCAGCTGTGGGTCCCTGTTGCTCAGGGTAGAGATGAGCCCTGCAGCTCAAGAGCAGCCCCTGCTGCCATGGACCAAGCAGGTTTGGACATTCCTCTGCCTGCTCCTTTAGGGCAACAGGGATCCGATTCTGAAGATGGTTTGGAGCCTGTGCCAATCAGCCCACAAACAAGGTGGAGACTCAAGAGAGCTGAGCAAAGGGAGGCTTCCTTGATTAAGTTCAAGAAGCAGTGACTAGCCACACCGGTGTCTTGGGCTATATAACTGCCTGCCTGAAAGCTTTCCTTCGCTTGTGGGAAACTTCTTTCAAGCCCTCCTCTTGCCTGTTCCTTCCTTCCAGCACCTGTTACCTTGAATTGATCTCTTGACCCTTGGTTTTTGGAACTCTGACTACGGCTTTCGCTTGATGCTCTGGTAAATGAACTCCCTTGTGTAAAGTGCTTGTTTGTCTCCTCCCGGCTGGACTTTGCTGGCTCTCACTCTCCCTTCTCTGGGCTGGCTCGCTGCCCAGGTCTCTGACCTTGACATAGCAGCCAATGGAGCTGTTGAAATAGGAGAGTAAACTATACTATGAAGTCATTAGTTTATTCATCAGATGTCCATTTTACTAGACTTCTAGAATATTTTATACATGATCAAGCAGCAAGAGAGCTTTGACTGATTTGGAAAGACAGATATCAAATTGTGTATGATATCAAAATTGTATACTAGATAAACCTTCCAGAGTCTTATGATTCTCAAAGATGAGTTTCACCCAGTTTCACCACCATGAAGATGACTTACCCTCCAACATGTTTAAATATTTGTCATGTCGAGGAGGGAGTGGGCTTGCTTTCTCCTGCTCTTGAGACCAGGACAAGGAGCAATGGATGCAAGCTGCAAGAGGGGAGATTCCGTCTGAACCTCAGGAGGAATTTCCTGGCGGTCAGGGCTGTCCGGCAGTGGAATGTGCTGCCACAGAGTGTGGTGGAGTCTCCTTCGTTGGAGGTTTTTAAGCAGAGGCTGGATGGCCACTTGTCGGGAGTGCTTTGAGGGTTTTCCTGCATGGCAGGGGGTTGGACTGGATGGCCCTTGTGGTCTCTTCCAACTCTACATTTCTATGATTCTATGATTCTATGAACATTTCAGAGATGAAAAGTGGGACATGAGCAGCCAACCAGCATCAGAATGTAGTCAAGATGAATGAGGAAGAAGAAGCTAGGAGAGGATGCAACAGTTTGCTTTTGTCAGAGCCTTTTGTGCAGGGCAAAATTCCATCCTCTCTTCTATTCTCCCCCTACTGAGTTAATTGAGTGCAAACTACTTTTGCACTTTGAACTCAGTCTGCCCCAAATGAAAAGCAGAGTACAAAGTGGGAGAAAGAGAAGCAGAGAGAAAGCAGGTGAAAAAGTAGGACAACAGAGGATTAATTGGGAGTGTCCTGCCAAATCAGCACAGTTGGAGGGTATGAGGTAGTCTTTTCAGTAGCTGCTCTCAGGATTCCCTTCCACAGGAAGCTAGGCTGGCCCACTCTCTGCTCCCCTTTTGCTAGCAACCAAAGACCTTTTTATCCAAATGCACATCAAATGATTAATTGTTTGCAGGGAGTCTTTTTTATGGGCAAGTGTATACAGTATCTTTAAATTTTCATTATGTTTTCAAAACATTTTACACTTTTAAGAATGTAATAGTGTTTTATTATTGTAACTTAATTGTTTTTTAACTTTTCTGTTACCAGGTTTTTAGCTTTATCTTATTTCAGCCTTTTTGTAAGTTACCTTGAGTCACATGCTGGGATAAAGGCAACATATAAACAAACAATTACAGTTTATATCATTCAGCAATAGTATACCTCTACCTGGTAGTTTCTGTGACTATGAATTGCTCATACGTTTACACTAAATTAAACTTATAAAGTAATTCAGACTTGGGGGAAAAAACTTATCAGAAAGTGAGTTAAATATGGGATACATACATTACACCTGCAAATAGGCTCAGATGGACAATTCCTACAATTTTCAATATTATATATTAAATATTATCTACATGCTTAATGGCAGTATTTGTAAATACTTAATAGGCATATTTGCATTTTACAACAACTTTTGATGTCCGTTTATGGGTCATCAGCTTTGAGTACTTCATCTCCTATTCAGTTTGATGAATTAGTTAGACCTTTAAGAAATGTAAATACCCAGTAACTGTTTATAAATATTTGTCAGAATGTCGTAAATCTGATGTTCAAGACCTGAATCAAACCAGGAATTAGAAACCATACTTGGCTTCTATATGTACTGCTTCCCTAGAACTTAAACCAAAGATTGGCCGAATGAGCACCTTTTCAAAAGGCAGTTGGCTATTTCAGCCAGATGTTGGAATGATAATATGCCTTCTGAAACACATTTTATTGTTATACTCTATGGCTTCTTTTTAGTTGTGAATTATAACATTAAATTAAGACAGGGGAAAAACTGATATTTCCACATGTACATGCACTGCCAACTTAGTCCTGTAATGTGGAGATCAGTGTTCAAATATCTGTTTGGCCATGAGAACACACTGGATGACCTTAGGCAACTCACACTCTTTCAGCCTCACAGGAAGGTAATAGCAAACCTCTTCTTAACAAATTGTGCCAAGAAAACCCTCTTATAGGTCCACCTTAGGGTTACAGTAAGTCAGAACAAATGTGGAATCCAACAGAGTGTCAGTGTAAATGTATTATCTGAGCAATGAACTAAAAAAAAATCTCATACTTCAAGAGTTGGAAAATAAACTCAATCCTACAGCATCCCCCCCCAATTTGGACATTTTTTCAGATGCATGAACTGCCTATATTAATATAAACTGAGCCTGAACAGTTTAATTGTGAATTTACTTTCTCTTAGCCATTCCACTCTCTCTTTCTGTTGTATTTGCAAGAATAATCAAAATATTTTTAAAAAATAATTATCAGATTTTATTTGCATCTAAACTTATACTTATCAATGATTTTAAAAAGCACAAATGTCATAGCAAAATTTAAACTTTCTATGTAAAAAGTATGAAAGGAAGCCAACCAACCAGGAAAAGTAGATATACAAGTCAACTAGAGGTGGCTTGTAACTCTCATGTTAGCGGAGCTATTTAAAAATATAAATCCTAAATCTATCTTAAGGATATGATTTAGCACCTTAGAAAACTTCTTTAAAATTCAGACTAAAACCCAAAGTGGATTCACTGTTCCACTTACATAGGAGCCACCAATTACCACTGACCTCACCTTTAAATATTATGAGTAGATCCATTCGTGGACAAAGCCAAGCACTTTGCACAGTAATGCCTATAAAACATGCAGTCTTTTTGTTGCGCTAGCAGCACAAGATAATATGCTAGTGAAAAATTGTATTAACTAGTATGATCATTCAGTTAATGAAGAGCAAATTGCATTATATTACCTATTAGTCCAGTTCAAACCTACTAATCACAATGTTTTTATAACTGTTCAAGTTAAACTTAAAAGTGCAAAGTTATCAAACAATTGGAAATGAATCCTTATCACTTCACAAATTCAGTTTGTGAAACATAGGTTTACATTCATTTACTAATTTACTAATTTATACAATTCACTAATTTATACAATTTACTAATTTACTAATTTATATAATGAACCAAAGTTCATTAGATTTCAGAATGCTTTAAAAAACAAAGAAAGCAATATCTTAATAACAGAATGCAATAGCAGAATTGTTAAGACTTATTAAAAATGATGAATGTAGAGGAATAACTCAGGTTTTCACCAGATCTGAACCAATGCCTGAATAACAATAATTCTGCCTTCAAACTTGTGATACATGGAATAGACATCCTAAAAATAATTCACAACAGGCAAGCTTGGAGTGAGCACGTTCGGAACCTGCCAATTACAACAGGCATGTTTGTAGTTGGGAAGCACAGCAAGAGAATGCAAGACTAGCTACAGCCAAAATACTTCAGTTCTAGCAAGACATGTGATTTTAAGAATACATGGATCTTGGAAACAAATTTGTCACTAGTTTCTTGCTCCCCACATTCAATTTAGTGAAAAGACCACTTGACTTCTCAAATGGATACATTTGTTTATCCACGGTGGCAAGAATAATGTGACATCATCTTCCAAAATGTGCACAGTTGGCCTCCGTATCTGCAGATTCTGTATCCATTAATTCAACCAACCAAAATATGTTCAGTATTTTGAAAATATTCCAAAAAAAGCAAAAAGAAAACTTTGATTTTGCCATTTTATATACAGTACACCATTATAGCACAACACTGTACGTAACGGCATAAGCATCCTAGAATTTTAGTTTCCACGGGGGTGGGGTCTCAGATACGGAGGACCCAATGTATCAAAAGAAAAAGAAATCCATCAAGGAAACAAAGTGAAGTGAAGTCAGTAGTAACAGCTGAAAATGCAGCATGGTCATCCATTTCATTTCATTCATATAATTCCACAATAGTGAACTTCAAGCTACTTCTTTCATGAGGTAATCCTCCCAATCATGGTATAAAAACACAACTTTGCAAAATACAGCCCAAATTGATAGCATATATATGTCTCATCACCCAGTGACTACAAAAACCTGACCCATATGTTAAACGATATAATAGATCATACCTCACAGAGAACTTCCATATCACCAGACGTGAATTGCTCACAAACTTCAAGTTAATTATTTCCTAACAGAGGCAGTCAGCACATTCAGTTACGACTAACATCGTAAAAGTTATGTATCTAAAAAAGTTATGTATCTAATGCCTGTACTTGCCTTGTTAATTATCTTTCATTTCATTTTATTTTTTTCTGTGTCAAGACTAACTTTCTACTATTAACATAAATTTGGCTTTACAAATGTCAGATTTTTCTAAGTGCATTTGTATTTTGTTACTTTTGTAAATGTTACTTTTATAAATGTTACCTAAAATATTTATTTTTACACTCTTGCAAGTATACATAATTCAGATGGCTTACAAATAGATGATAGTGACATGCAATGTTGTCCTAAATTTTTTGTGCTACATCTTATTTAGGTTCTTTTTATCTTTTTTCCAAGTCTTTCAGCTATTTCAGCTCTTATTTTGTTTTGGTTCGAGTTTAGTAGAAATTTGGAGGTGTGTTGAAATTCCATCCACTCACCTTTTTATTAACCATTTTCACTTCACCTGAAATTTCTACAATTTTTTCCTTGAGTAGGATGTTCCAAAAGAATTCCATGACAACAATAATAAAAGTTGTCTTCCATGCTCATGAACTCAACAGTCAATATTTAACTTTGAAAAACTCACAAGCTCAAGACTTCCCAGAAATTAAGGCATCTGACATGGAAGCTTTGTTTCATACTCAATCATGGAAGCAAACTGTGGGTTTTCTGTATCTTTAAACTATCACTTTTTCCCCCTCCATGTTTTCTTATGGACAAATACAAGTACAAATACTGTTCTTCAAACATCTGTTCTTCATTTTATTCAAAACATTTCAACACCATCTTTGAATAAAATATTTTAAAATCAGCTTACAACAGGATGTTAAAAAAAGTAATAAATAGATATTTTGGCTCAAATTTCATGGGGGAAATTGAAAGTGAAATGGTTTGGAGGGGCATAATGACTGCTGCAATGGTGATTTATCTCTTTAATTTTAACAATATTTTTGCGGCTGGTAGGGGCAGAAAAACTGTTCTGGATAGTTCAAAAGGTCAAACATTTAGGAACTAACCCAAAGCATGCATGCACCCAACTGGACTGAATCTTAATAACTGGACTATTTTATATATGAGTAAACAGTCTTTCTGATCTGACATTTACTGGCTCCACACCCCACATCTTCATTCCCTTCTGACCAGGCATTAAGGAAATATCAGATATTTCAGAATTCTAAATCACAAGAGAAGCCTATGCAGGCAGAACAAACACTCCAGATATTGCCCTTCCCCTCACTTAGAACACATGGCTCTGTTCTCTTCTTATAAAAGATGAAGACTCTGTAGAGGATGATACCTGATGATGAGTTATAACTTCATCTCTTTCCTTTTTATAGGTCTCTTTTGTGTATTTGTTACTGGAAAGTAGGGTTGCCACATGAAATAAAGGACATAGCTCCCACTCCTTTAATAGTTGTGTCAAAGGGAGAATTTCAGTAAGAATTCAACACCTTTTGAAACCCTTTCTTCTACATAACAATTACAGAGATGGGAGTCCTGACCTTTTTTACACCTGCAAGCCTATGGGGAGGTTTATATGCATGTGCATGTACGTAAAACACAATCAATTCAAGTTTAAAATTCAGACAGTCGTAAAGTGCTCCAATGCTGGGCCTTCCTGTAGTCAAAGAAATTGCTTTGTGCAGGAGTTGCTTCAGAAAGCAAGAGGAGAAGACAAGAACTCCCCGAAATAAGGAGCTCATCCCTCCCTCCACTGTCCTCCCATTTCTGTGATCCTATCATACTTTTAAAAAGGACACTTCTTACAAATACAGACACATTCATGTATTGTTATCTGGGTAAGTGAGGGATGGGTAAGCTGGAGCCCATGGGCTGCATGTGTCGTCAAAGCCCCCTTTTTGCAACCTACAATTGACATTGTAGTTTGCCACCAATGTAAGACACAGCTTGCCCACCCTGGAATGCACCTTGCCCCTTCTATTGCTTCTGTGTTTTTCTGGTGCCACCACTGAGATCTTGTAATCTATAAAAAGGCCATTTAAAGTTCACACTCAGCCTACACAGACTAGAGAGAAATGAAGGATATTCTAGAGGTTGTACAAGATGACCTCAGCTGTGTTAGCAAACACTTTTCACAGCAGGAATAGACCATGCACTTGAAAAGCACAATTTTCAAATTACAAGGCCTACCTTAAGTTATATCAATCAGCCACTAGCTGAGAAAACAACCAGCAACCCTACTTCACAGTTCCTCTGTCATACATCCTAAAAATTCTATTAGATGTTTTCTTTATCTGAGAACTAGCCTGTGGCTCCTGTTGTGGTATATCGGTAATAATTATATTAGGAAGTTAGATTGCCTGTAGCTGTGTAGGTATGAGCTAGCTGTAATTATTTCTTTTGCAGCACATAAGAAATTTATTCCATTTGTCTGAGCACTAGCTGTCTTTGAGAGACTGCCACTCCTTTCACCTCAGAAAAGGTGTTGTTGTGCCTAGTATTCTCAAAAGGCAAGCTCATACATAGGAGGCAGAGGATTTGTCACCCCTCATGGAAAAGCCAACTTGCAGTTTTGCACAGATTGTGCCCTGATTTTCAAAAGGATTACTAGCCAAACACAGTAAAGTCATTTTATGCAGGCAGATTAATTGCAGCACTGTGAGTCAATATACAAAAAGAAAGAGACCAAAGCCAGGGAAGCAACGCAAGAAGAGATTAGCCTGTATTGAAGGAAAATGAATGCAGTCTATTTCATCCCAGAGGACTGTTGATTTCATATTGTTTTTCCAGAAATAAATCAGAGAGCTCAGTGACCAAAGGAATTTAGAGAATCTAGGTGCGAAAGGGTAAGTTGTTAAAGCAGAATCCAGTGTGACCGCATGCTTCCTTAGAGTACTATTAACAGGAAACCACATATCGTCCAGAAGCAAGCCACAAACATCCTAGGCCTGCTCCTGTTTAGCTCAGGTTCATATACACACTGAAGCAAAAGCAGAATTCACTCTTCTTTGTCGTGTAGAATCAACCTGTCTCAAGCAGGGGTAAGTATTTCCTTTAGAGGAAAAACTGCATGAGGGCCTTTCCTCTGAAGTAAATAAACCTTCCTTCCTTCCTTCCTTTCAGCAGAGTGAATTATCCACTCGTTAACAATCCATTTGAAATGTCTGTCTCCTACTAGACAGCTGCCTTTTAAGACATGTGGAAAATGCGCTAGAGATGAAAATCCTCATGGATTTTCCAGAATATGATATGGCAGGGGGTGAGTTGTCCATGAAGAGAAGAAATTATTCAGCCATTTTACATTTTGCTCTTCTTGTAAAATGGTTGCTTTCTGCTGAGATGTATCTGAGGAGGTTCAAAAGAACACCACAGGAAACTGAAATGTACAGATAGTGAGAAACTACAGTGCAATCATTAATGGAGTTGGTGGATCTAAATTGAATTCCAAGACACTTCCAAAACCTTGCTGGCTTTTTCCCAAACAGGGTAAGAGGAATGTGGTGCTGTCTCACTTGTTCTTGTGTGCAGTTCTGTATGCACTGGTTTGAATGGAGGAAGAGAACTGTACCAGCTCCAAGACGACATCGGATGCAGATCCTAGAGTCTCCCCATGAAATAATCTTGGATCCAGCCAAATGACAGTTGCCTCTAGTCCACCCCAACATAACAGGGACATTCTGTACAGATATACTATTCCTTCACCATTGGAAAATCAGCACTAATTCCACCTTATCTGAGGAAGCTGGATTATTCTGCCAGTTAAGCAAATAAGAGAAACAGTATTAGAGTAATATGAATAAAAGAAGTTAGAAAGTAGACAGTAGTAGGGGGCAGGTAAAAATGGATGAACAGAGAACAGTTTGAAAGAGGAGAGCTAGAAATCAGAAGAAATCAGGACAGACAGTGTTAAAGTATTAGGATTAGCTCCGAACCCTCAAAAAACACAGAGCCAAGACCTAAAATATTAGGTCCACATGGACTACCCCAAGTAGTCTGCATGACTGCAGGTGCCATCTGAATCAACTTGGAAAGGTTCCCAACTTTGGCCAAAGAGACATCCCCCCTCCAGGAAGAATGCAATCAAAACCACTTCTTACATGTGCAAAGAGAAGGACCCTCTATTATTAAAATAGTTTTTTTATAAACCAGGGTGATAATGATCTCATAAAGCATCCAGCACATGTGCAAGATTATTTGCTTTCCCAGGACTAAAATTCTGATACAAAGTTGATAATAAAATAAATCCTAGTTAGTCAGCAATGAACCCTGTATCACACATGTATTCACTCAGCAGTGAAGTAAAAGAAATATCGTTACAGAGAGTGCTAGGAACCCAGACATTGACTTTGCCAATTAATGTCAGCATAATTTTAAATAGGACAAGGGCCTAACAACAGGAACAACCTTTAAAGTTGACTAGAATTCAAAATGGAGGAATTTTAGTTAAGCAAATGCAGAGAGACAGAGAGAGATTTCCTTTAGCTCACACATTCAAGCAGACAATACCTTCTGTTAATTGAACTGTCCAGAGCACTGAATCTCTAGCAACCCTGCAGAATAGACCAGAGAAAAGGTGGGAAGCACTACCTAGTTTGTCTTTACTCTTTTACTGCTTACATATTTCAGCAACATTCCACTCTCTTCTCCTCTCCTCTCCCCCACCCCCCTGCTGAGTTGAATGCAAGCTAGTTTTGCACTTTGAACTAAGCTTGCAGCAAGTGAAGCAAGCTAAGGGAAATAGGAGGAGAAGAGAGAAGCTGGTCCATTTTAAAAGCAGCTGAAAAAGTAGAATGACAGAGGATTAAATGGGAATGTATGTGCCAAAGTGGCACAGTTGGAAGATATATTTACACCTATTTTCCATTATTTCTATATATTTTCTAGTTTTTAATCCGGTTTTAATCAGGCTCAAATCGGTACCTTAGTACCAACACTTTTCTTGGAATATCATTAAAAAATCAGACTCAATAGGAATGTTGGTCCAATTCTAATTTTTTTCTCAACCAGATAAGATTAGATCAGTATATAACGAATGTCAACAGTTTACTGTACTTGAAATGCAAAATGTTCCAATCCTATGTAGATAGTATGGAGTCTGGGGAACGTTAGGCCCCGTTATCTGGGATGCTGGATTATCAGTCATACAGCATTTTAGCCACTGCTTGATAGCATACTCTCCAACATTTCAAAGATGAAAAGTAGGGATATGTTGTCAAACACGGTGCACTCAAGATGGAAAAGGTTATTAATGAGGAGGAACACAATCTAGGAGAGGCTGCAGCAGTTTGCTTTTGCATGAGCCTATTAGGAAGGGCAAGATTCTATTCTCTCTTCTCCTCCCTCTCTCCACTGAGCTGAGTGCAAACTACTTTTGCAGTTTGAACTCAGTTTGTACAATTGAAAAACTGAGAACAAAAGGGGAAAATGGGAGGAAGAATGAGAAACTGGGACATTTAAAAAGAGGCTGTAAAAGTGACACAAAGGAGGATTAATTAGGACTGCCCCTGCCAAATTGGGACCATGGAAGAATATGCGATAGCGCAAATACAATAAGCAAATGCAAAAGCCTGGTATCTAGTGTGAATTTAACAAGCATTTTATATATTATTGTTTTGGACGATAGAACCACCCACCATTGTGTCCTCATACAATGCATCTTATTTCCAAATATAAAATGAAACATCTTCCTCAACAACAACATAACATTTGAGGTAGGATATATGATACTTCTGGAACAGATGCATCTCCTTAAGGGACTATGTGCGTAGCGTATGCAATAAATGAGCAAGAACTCCTTTGTTGTATTATAAAACTAACCAGATCATTTAGAAAGGCAATTAGATGATTTCCTGATCTGAACGTGCAGTTACAAGAATTCTGCAAAATGAAGAAGCTTACACAGTCATAATTACTATGTTCCTAACATGCTGGGCTAAGACTTGGTTGTCACAGAATAAACAGCTGCAATATTCTACTTTTCCTAAATACTCTGCAGTTTTGAAGAGTTATCCTTTTATTTTTATTGCTTATTAGTTAAACTGAATAAAGAAAAGACTGGGCATGGAGCCCACAGGCATTGCACCTTCACAGAACTGAGAACTTATCACTAATTTACCAGGACACGATTGCCTCAATAAATACCTCTCACGTGAGTAGAATCACTGTTTCCATGGACTTGCCACTAAATTTAGTTGCTGCTAAATAAAAATTTCCATTTTACTTTTAATGCTGAGATGTGGTTGTGTTGGCATCATGGCACAAGCTACTCAGTACTGTAAATCCCAATGCAAACCATGTTGTTACAACCTTTGGAATGATTCTGAATGTGTCTATTAGCCAGTGCTTCTGACATCAGTGGAAGATCCATCATAAGTCCCTCATACTGCTTAATTCACCTGTGGTAAAACGTTCAGTGTATTTTGCTTTGCCCATTCCTATTCTTCAGAGTTCATATTGTTTACTTTCTTTTAGTGTAGTGCATGCCTCTAGGTCTAGCGGGAGGTCATCTATACAGTTGTATTCCCAGGAGGCAAAGTTCTCTTTTATTATGTGGTTTACAAATATCCTATTGTTGTGGCTTTCATGAGTAAAACCTTTGCAAATGAGAGCAGCATTTACCTAGAGAAAACCCTAATGCTTGTATTCAGCTTGGTACTTCAGAATGCAAGTTCTGTTAGGCTTGTTTCTACTATAATAGGACGTACTATAACGGAGTCTTTTATCTTGAATTAATTTCAAATGATCAGTCACTAATGGCAGATTTATATGAACAAATATTGTCAATATTGCAAATATTGATTCTTGATAAGAACCTGTCTCTTTTATGAGACTCTAAGTCTGCAGACATTAGCCATACTAAATAACTATAGGCAGTAACAAATGACTTGATCTTCAGACAGTTTACAGAAACAGATTCAATTAGAAACACTAGCACTCTTCAGAAATTGGAAGGAAACCAGCTGATTCTACAAGAAACAGATAGTACAGAACCTGGTAGAGTTGCTAATGGATATTTGAATGGCTACATATTTGGAAATTTTACCCTCTTGGGAATCGTCGTTGTTTCCAGGAATCAAAATTAAGTAAGACGTTTAATGGTATCACATGAATGAAATGAAAGAACAGCAGAAGATCAGAGAAGGCTCGTGATGCAGCCTGAACTGTAGCATATTATTTGACATAATGTAAGTATGGTCAAGTGGTGTCACCACAGAGGAAAAGCCAGAGCAAAGCTGCCATGCTTGCCAGCCTTGCCCAGTGCTGCCTTCATGTAATAACTACAACAAATATATGTGTGCGTGTGTGTGCATAGACACAAATATACACAAGCAGCTGCTGCTAATTATATGAAAAAAATGGTTTTTAAAAAAGCCACCAGTGATGAGGCCACATGTATTACCCTGGAGAAGGGAGTTCTGAAGGTGTGAACTCCCACAGAACAAATTCTATCCCTAGGTGGCAGCCAGAAACATACCAAAGGTTGCAACTGTTTATCTAGAGTCAAATGTATTTAAATCCTGAGGCAGACATGAGAATCATGCAGCAATACATATGCTGCTGGACCAGAGCTCCCAGCATTCTTCATTATTGTGTATGCTATCTAGAGTTAGTGGAGTTAAAGTTTAACAACATCTGGATGGCCACACCAGATGTTCCCACTGTTGGTCTAAGATCTAATTTTAATGTTTAGTCCTAACTGAAGTAGACCTCATGGAACTTAGCATGTATATTGATTTAACAAATTTTTGTCACTGTTGTTGGTCTTGTGTGCTTTCAAGTTGTGTCCAACTTATGAAGACCCTAACCTCAAATCTATCACAGGCTTTTCTTTACAAGATTTGTTCAGGGGGGTGCGTTTGCCATCCTCTTGAGGCCGAGAGGATGTTACTTGCCTAAGATCACTCCGTGGGTTTCCATGGCCAAGTAGGGATTTGAATCCTGGTTACCAGAGTTGCAGTCTAACTCACAAACCACTGCACCACACTGGCTCTCTTCAACTCTGTTCTACTCTAATTGGGAATAACAACTAGATTTAGTAACATGAGCCTTTTTACAGTTTCTGATTGTTTCATGTTCATTTTTCAGTTCAGACATTCATAATTGTGCAGTCTCTCCCCAAGATTCCAAATAAAAGCCATTAAAATGTAATTATATCAAGTATTAATGAATATATTTATGTTTTCATAATAATTTAGTCTTAAAAATAATTTAAATTATTGAGATGTCATCAGACAGGTTCAAAAAGGCCACATGAAAAACAGCAAATGTGCATCAGGCTTTTCTGCAAAGTCCTTACTACTGTAACATTTTGGGCCACCTGAAAAAGATGGCCCAAGGTGTTACTACATGCAACCACAACAAAAAAAGACCAGCCAATCTATTCCTGCTCAGTATGACGCACTCCCTTCTACATTCATGGAATGAGGGATCCTGGCCATAAATTAATAAGATCAATAAACTAACTTGTTTTGATTATTCAGCTTAGATTAATTAGACTGAATTAGATTAATCCAGGATGGATGTGATGAGTGGCATGGATGTGTCAGAAAAGCCTAAAAATATCATAAAACCCTCAGTATTGGAGGCTGGCATGTGGTACATGGAATCAACTGTATGTTTTCAATTCCTACATCATCTCGCCCCAACTCCACTGCATATGAAAAGATTCTCCCTTAGGAAGTATGGGCCTTTCTGCAGTACACTATTATAATGCTATTATTCCACTTTCAACATCCCATGGAATCCTGGGGTTTGCAGTTTGGGGGAGGGCACTTAGAATCCTCAGTCAGAACCCTTCGGCCTCAGTAAATTACAAACCCCAGAATTCCACAGGATGCTGAAAGTGCAATAATAGCAGCATAGTGCAGAAAGGGCCCATGTTACAGGCACTAAGTAGAGAAAATTAAAAGAGAAGGGTGTTGGAAGGCAGGGATCTAAGGTAAGGTATATTTAAGTGTCTCAAGAAATGAAAAGGAGAAAACCAAAGCCATCATGCATACCTGTTTGGATTGAAAGGCATATAAATAAAATAAAAATAAAATAAGGCCAAGAGAATTAAAGATGGAAAGAAAAACAGAATCTGGCACTCATTTTTTTATGGCCACTGTTCTATATCAGTTTCCAAGCATTTCCCTCATTAGATCTAAAACTGCTAGCACAGTACCTGTAGAATAAACCTAGATGCTTCTTTTAATGTGAAACTGCCCTGTCTCATTTTATCAGAGATCCTGACATAGTCATCATATTCTCTTGGTTACTCTCCAAAATTCTTCTACTTTCTTCCATCTGCAGCAGGCTACAATGAAGAGGGCTCTGCAGAAAAGACCCCACAATGGAAAAGAAGAGAAAGATGGAACAGCTGCACAATGTCTTATGACTGGAATGACTAGGAAGATGCCTAGCCAGCCAACAATCTAGCCTAAAATAATGAATAATATGAAATAATAAATATTTTAATAAATAAATAGAAATGCAGAGCATTTAAGCCGTTGTCTTCCAGTAAATAACTACATTAGTTTAAACAACGGAAGTTGTTGTAATATGCATTCTTACGGAGTTTACCAACTACAGCAACACTGTGTCTCAAACCATAGAGCTCTACTGAGAATTTAACACATTTTTGTAGCTTGGTGGGCCAGTGGAGGATTATAGTACTGAGGTGCCAGTTGGCTTAAATTCAGTTGCTGGACTTCATTTTAACTGTATCATGAATCCAGATGTTAAATTGTAGTCTCCCTGGGAAAAAAAGATTTATATCTATGGAGCAATGTTGTAAAAACTTGCAGTATTTTGTTAAATAGGACACACTGGAAGCATTTTCATAGTTAAAACAAAATGTCAGAAAATGTAAAAGCTCAGCTGCTTCTAACAGAAATTTAGCTACGCAGCAGAAACTCCTTGGTACCGTATACATTTTACAGCCAAAAGACTGCATATACCAACTATACAATCTCTACAATAGCTTTTTTAACAAATAATTAATGTAGCATATGCCATATTACACTTTAATTATATTAAATTCACCATTATAGCAGTTAAAACTGCAAGTTCAACCACTGCAAACTAAGGCTGTCATGGGAATCATATTTTTATATATCCTGACTTTATTTCATTATTTGCAATATAAAATATTCTAGTACCTCAACAATTTGCATTCAGTTAACTTTTAACGGCAGAGAACATAAAAAGAGCGGTGGTACGATAGAAGAGCAAAAAGAAGAAGAAGTAGTTACAGAACTTTTTGTAAACAGCATAGCCCTATGCCTTGTACTCAAAACCAAACCACACTGTGTCCAATACAGGTTACAGTGAGGTAGATGCGAACAAAGAATTGCAACTTTTTACATATCTTGAAAGTACAAAACTACATATTACTCTCACCATATTTTTCCTTCATTCTTGGCTTTTAACTTTACTGCAGGTAGTAGGTCTAGGAAACATTTAGCTATAGAATGTTTGGTTCTCAATTTACAGATGATGGGACTGGGGGAAAAACTCCCAAAAATTCAGCTCCCAAAAATTTGGAGCCTATAATCGCATTACTTACCAAGTTAGATACTATCTGAAAAATTTTGTGAGATCAAGAGGTTTATATCCAAAGTAACTGCCATCTGAAGTAGAATATTATAGGACACATATTGTTTTTAAAAACTTCAGCCAGAAAATGGGAGGATAAGTTGTCTAAATGTACAGTGTAGATATATTGTAAGTTTGTAGATACAAGACAGATCTGCATCTCTGTCAGAGTAATTTCTGGGAATGGATTTCTACAAAGAGACTAAGCATTCTCCACATATACACAACAGTTAAAATCGAGTCTTAGTAATTAGGCATTTCAGTTAAGAGGGAATTACCATATATGGAAGAAAAAGCGGGAAGAAGGTATCTCTTGGAGTATCATTTAAGCCAGTCAGCTGACAAGAGAAGGCCTGATTACTTCAGACACTAACAAGGACTATTTAAAATTTTATTCGTCATCTTTCTCTTTTTGAGGAAGACAACATTAATCACAGTTACAATAAAAGAAGTTGTATATTAAAAAGCATTGTATCATAGTTTTTTTAAATTATTGTTTATTGAGCTATTTAGAGTTGACGTTGCAATGCTATATAAACACTGTTTTGTTTTCTGTTTGTCAACTTTTGTTGGATTATTTTTGTATAGATTTTAAAATACTGTAATCAAGTCCAAAAATCTTTTCAACAAAAAATACTCATATAATTCTGTACCTGCTCTTTCCTTTAATGCCTTGCATTATTTCTGCTACAAGCATATAGAATTACTTAATTATCTAAAAAAAGGCAAGACTACCTCACAAACCAGCGGTCTATCTGAAACCTGATTTTGAAATACTTCCTGTCTGCCTTTTGAATTTACCTAACAAGTTACTTAGTCCTCAGTTCAATAGAAACAAGGAAGGCTCAGATCAAGACAAAAATCACCACTGCAGCCATCTGGATCTGGACCAACTGTGTAATTTTCCTGTGTTGTTGTGTGAGCAAATCATAGAACCATAGAATCATACTAGATAATACTATGAGTACATTGTCTAGAAATTAAGACTGATTCCATCTGTCCATTTCTTTTAACCTTAGCAGGATGGGAATTGAGGATGATATGAAGAGAAATGTTTGACACATGTCCTCAACATTGAGGAACGATTGGGGATTAGAGAAAGCTGGGTCAGGGCTGTATTTTCCCTCCACCTGCCACTGAAACCACTTGGCATTCCCATAGCAAGCACAATGCACTGATTAGCTCCAGTCAGGACCCCCAAGAAGCTGAGTAAGAGTGAATGAGAGCATATGAGCACATTGATTAAATTAGTCTCTCATCGATGGGGTTACTTGTTAGGTCTGAAACAAAGCACAGCAAAACCAGATCTGAACTGTACTCCCATATAGTTTGTCTCATCTTCTGTTCCCAACAGAAACTAGCTAGATTACTCTGGGGAGTTTACAAGAAGAGCATGAAAGCCACAGCCCGTATCTGTTTATTTTTCCTAGCGTCCGAGGTTCCATAATATATCACCTTTGGCACTGGGGGTTCCATTTAGCTATTTTAGCTAAAAGTCATTGATAGATCCATCCTTCTGTAAAGATTGCTGCAAACCCTTCTCAAAGCCATCTAAGAGTCCTGAATATTTATTACACTTAAATACATAGGATATATTGGTTATATTCAAATATGTATAATAAATCTCCAAATGTAACTTCTGTTAGGTAAAGAAGTTTTCTGAGGAATAATTGTCAGGAGAACATCAGTGAAGAAGATGGAGTACTGGGCCTCAATCCAGTCACGAGCTCCAGTTAGAGTAGACCTACTGAATGAATGGGAATATGATATAGTACTTGCATAAATTCCATTGATTCAGTGTGTCTACTGTACTTGGGGCTAGCATTTCTAATATTTTTTAGTTTAGCAAAAGATGCATAGCTCCACTGTGACTAGTCACAAAGCATGTCTTATTTATTTTGATCATGTGTGTGTGCTTTGCATATATTCATACTATTACGTATTTTTAGTATTTTCTCATCAAACTGTCAAGACAAAAAATCCCTCAGTGCTCTAGAATGTTTTGGGGAGTTGGCACATGTGCACAGCTGTTTGGGAGGGTGGGTTACATAAGGACCCGACCCACTGGGACAATCCATTATATGAATCCCCATTGAAACAAACTGACGCTGCGCAAGAATGCTACTATGGATTATGGATAGATATTTAGATAAATAGCAAAAAAATGAGAACATGCACAGTGCCCTTGCAAAGACAGAAAGGAAGTACAAACAACAACAAAATATCTTAACATGCAACACAGATAATGTAATTTCTAATGGTAATAATCATTTTCAGTGATTTTTCTTTACATCCTCAAAAAGCCACAGTGTGAGGTGTTCTGTTAGTACTTAATTATTTAAATAAATAACCACAAAATTAGCCTCACAAAGATATTGCATCCCTAGTTTCTTACACAATGCATGATGATCCAGAGTTGCATTAATGCCTCTCTCATTATCAGCACATGTCTCCATTTCATTTTATTTTTTTTAAAGGCAATCTGTTCTTGCAAACAAAACCAGCAACGAGTCAGGCATTGTCACAGTGGGAAGAAGAAGCTGTAACAGACCCGAGATTTCTGTTCTGTTGCCTCTTTCAGATGAGATGGCTCTGGAAGGCTGATTTTCTGTTGCAAAAATATACATCCCCCCACCCAATTACCAGAAAAAATATAGATTTAATTATTCACTGAGCAAGGTCTTGATGCTGTTCTAGTTCTAAAGGCAAATGATATCCTCACTTACCGGCTAATTTAGCTTTCTGCAGTTCAAGCTGCAACATCGCAGATACTGTGATCCCCCTCCTCACTGGCTTTGATAGGCAGATTAGTGGCCAATCACTGTCCAGGATTTCCCCTTACTTTAGAGCTCTTTCCTCTGTTATCATCACCATTCTTTTAATACAGACCTTCCCAATCTGTAATTAACCTGTTAGCTTGCTCTAGCTAACTTAAAACAGAGAATACCTTGTCTGAGAAAGTTATACTTGTGGCAAAAAGGCAGGGCTTTCACAGCAGACTGACAAAAAGCAAAGGGAAAAAAATCAAACAGGGGACTTGTGTTAGCAACCTGTATGTTGAATAAATATATCCAACATTGGTTTCTGCACAGAAATGGTGTCCTCTTTGTTTTGATCACTGCCATCAAAAAGCCAGGTTTGGTGCATCAATAGAAGTGCCTAGCAAAATGACACAAAAATAGCAATGGTAGCACCAGAAATCCATGTCAGTTCATACATTTTCTTCAAAATATCATTTCATCATTGGTACTATTCTTGTTTGGGGAAAACTGTCAGGAAAAGAAATCCTAATAAAGATATATTGTGTACAGTACAATTCATTGTTCCAGCATGAACAGCATGTTATACACAGGAAGAGAAAAAAGCTTATATGGACAGCCACTTGGTGTGACAGCTCACCTCATGGAATGAACTACTCTCTACATCTTGCTGTAATAAACTGTCCACTGTTATAAGATACCGCTCACTTTTTTCTGCATATACAACCACATTAAGAACTCAGCAAAGTATTTAATCTAATGGCATAGACTTCAGTTCATAAGAACTGCCATAAAAAATGTGTTAGTCCTTAAGGTGGCACACCACTCTTTTAATTTTTGCTCCAACAGACAATCTGACTACCCCACTGAAAACTGTCCAGGACTTGTTCGCAGTTTAAGTGCATAGGCATTCACTGTGGTCCTGGGCACAAGGCAAGATTCTAGTTTTAGTTATGACCTATAAAGACACAAACAGTATAGGTTCTGCATTCTTTCAGAAATTATTTCCCTTATGTGCCTATATAATTCCTTCTATTGTCTGGAAATGCCAATTAAAAGCTCCATACATGCACCAGTTCTGTTCAGCTATATCATACTATCATCTGGCCTACAAAGTTCTCTCTAGATCACATCACTCAGGGCTTCCAGCATGTTGGCTCCACATGTAGTCTGATATGAGAGTGCAACTTGTTTTCCCATGCACTCCACTATCATATATAGGGTATAATATCTAGGTCAAGACATGTAAATGCATATAAACATAGACACAGAGACACATAATCCATCCATTCATGCAAAAAAAAAAAAAGATTCCTAAAGTAGAAGACATACATGTCCAGATATATGCATATATGCCTGAGGTCATGGTCTTCTACATGTAGCCTGCACAGTCTACACATATGTGAACTATGTCTTACAGTGTTTCTTCCTCAAATTAAAGACTTCTTTCTCTTGATAAGCCTTTTCCAAGGCCACTTCTGAACTTCCTCTGTGGGGGGAGGCTTTTAAATTGGACAGGAAAAGAGGGACTTGGGAAACACACTGTGTATGTAAAGATCATGTCAGAGTCTTCTGGACTGAGGAATTAGGTTTATAAAGTCCCCATGATAGATCATTTTAACCCACACAAAATATGGCAGATACTTCCTTTGTACAGTACTAAAGAGGGCCTTGTATTTTAGATTGAATCCAGATAGCTGTCTAGTATCTTTAAAAAGTCATAGTAGCAAATAAATTGTATGTGTACATGTGTATAGTTCTGTTGAAAAGTTGTGTACAGAACAATATTTTATTGCCACCTTCAAATGGTTTCTCTACAAATATTTAGACTACAGAATTCCCACAGACATTAGAAGCTTTTATAAGCTCCACAAAACTTGTACAATTTAAACTCTTTTTGACTGACCTTGTAGAATTCAAAGGATTTATAGACACAATGGGTGTGCCTAGCAGAGCTATTAAAAATGTCAAGCAGTAGAGAGCTAAAAATGTTCTAGCTCATCTTTTGGACTCCACCACAATTCCCTGTATTTCTTGGGAAAGCATGTTTATATTTTGGTTATCAACTAGTGTTGGAAAGAATATTTGAAAATATTTGACTGACAGAAAAAAAACAGCCAACAAAGCACTAAATATATTATCCTGGATTTGAAGATACTGAATTTAGCTACATCAGGGTAGCTTTTAACAAGAGGGAACTAATGGACTGGGACTTAATCCTTTGAGGTTTGTACCTCCAACACTGATAAAATACTTTCATTTGGACTACAATTAGGTAGTTTCATCTATGCAGCGCCTAAAAGTTTTTTTCAGATTTTAACGGTACAGAGACTTCTTGAGAAATTCAATGATTTCTTCCTATGAAAGATGCGGTTAGCCTCATATGGGACAGAGATTGCCTGGATCTTAAAAGTTAACTTTGCTGCTGCTAATGAATTTGAAATTTTATTGCCTGTGTTTTATTGCTCTTTGTCCTCAGTCCCCACATGGTCAAGAAGAGGAGTTGGCTCTGCCTGCATTGGTATCCCTCTAGACTACCTAAACTGACAACAGAATTAACATCTGAGACAAAAAGTAGGCCTGTGACTTCAATATCATCACTTTTCCTCTCCTATATGGTTTTTAACATCTTTGCCAGATGAAGAAGCCAGTGAAATTTTGCAAGCTTCATTATGTATTTTATGCTTTTGGCAGGCCCCACAAAAGTACCACTGCTTCGTGGATTTTGGATTTTGTTGTATTTTGCTCTCATAGCAAACACAGCTACCTCGAATAAGTTTCCTGGATTATTGGTTCTTGCCCTTTCCTTTACGAGACACCCCCTGCAAATACAAATTTTTTGCCAAGGATCCCCAAGCCTTAACTCAAGATTTAAATAGTTAAATTTAGATTTAAATATTCAAATTTTTATTTAAATAATCAAGTACATAGTTATATATTTACTAAAGCCTTCTGGAGACTAGGATTCCAATCCCCACTTAGACACTGGGTGATCTTGGACAAGTCACATTCTCTCAATCTCAGAGGAAAGCAAAGGCAAACCCCCTCTAAAAAAATCTTGGCCAAAAAACAAAACAAAACAAAACAAAACAAAAACAAAAATCATTAATTTGCAAATGAAGGAGCAGCTTCATCGCCCACACCTCCTTGCTGCCATGTTCCTATTGTGGCAGCTGTTGGTGGTGTCTAGCAGCAGGGCTTCACAGACTCTCTGAAAGGGCTCTGCAGACTCACAGGGGTCCCTGGACCCCAGGTTAAGAACCACTGTCCTAGATGAAAAATAGGTTTCCCAACACTTGGGAAACCCTGAAAAGGAGAATACTGGCTGGACAAGAACCTTCACAATTTGGAACTTATTCTGCACAAAATCTCCAGATTTGTTTGCACAGAAGACAGCATTTTCAACACAGAAAGCAAGTGTCCTTTGTAGAAAACATAATTTTTTATGCAGAAAGATAAGATTTCTGCATATAAAATAATATATCTGCCTTTTTATGTTAAAAAAACAAACGTGCATTTTTATGAAGCTACAACCAATTCTCCAAAACTGCACGTTTTCAAGACTTTTCTTGCAGTTGGGATTCAAGTAGCAAAATTATTGATTGTTGTCTCTGTGAGTAAAATTTACAGAAATGTACAACCCTATAGTCAATTGATCAAAGTTTTTTAAATGGCACAATATTTGATGTTTAGTCAGTTAATTTGTTAAAAGGTGATTGTATACTGCGCAAAAAAACCTTCATTGCTATATGCTTCCACTGTCTCTTCCTGGCAAGGGACAATTTCTTTCTTTTCTTTTCTTTTCTTTTTTTTTTCTTTTCTGGAAAGTTATAGCTCTGATTTCCTCTCTGTTCTCGCTTTGGAGAGTTGCCTTATTAAAATGTCTTTCAGTTTTAAAAAAGTATTGTTAGATACATTAACTGCTGTTCTCTGTCCTTCTTGGTCTTAACCTTGGTTTTATTTTGTGGTCATTTTAAGTTTTAGGTTTGACATCACATTTTTATTACATTTGTGTATTTTATGGGCTTAACCTTATCTTCTGAACTTTCTAGTGAGGACTAGCTACTGGAGAGTATCAAAATGGAATTAATGAATAAATATGAATAGTGTGGGTTGCTTGCAGCTGTAAAGTTTAAAGTGTAAGGTTGTTCTAGTTCCTCCAGTTTTTAACTGTTGAACCACCATGTGGATACACATTCTTTATAGCTATATACGCAGTGCTTGCTTCTGCCCCTACTCAATCAGCACTGTGCATTATATTCTCCAACCACACCACAAAGTATTCTCTTTCTTCCTTCTTGTAACCTAATGTGTGTGACTGTGCACTCTTTCATAATCTGTCTCTCTCATTCATTCATACTCACATACACATACACACATGCACAATTTGTCTTTTCTGTGTTCCCTATACATCTTTCCTGGTGCTGTCACTGTTTTTTGCACAGAACTACGCAACCATGAACACTAAAGTATTAAATAAAATATAACGTACTGTTTTGTGTTCTTTGACTAGAAATGTTGATTTTACAATGCCAGTAATGAAGCACAGGATAACAAGGATTTTCTAGAAGATCCTGAACCCAAATAACAAATCTCCTTACCAGCTTTTAAATTGTTACATGGCATTTAGTTACTGCATGGCACACATCTGATGGAGAAGAGTTTCCAGCATGTGCGTCTAAACTCCTGTGAATGCTGGAAGGCATGCATGTGAGGTTACTCTTAAATATGAAATAGTTTACAAAAACATCGATGTGCATGAGATCCATCCACACTTTATTTCTAATGAAGTAATCACCTGAGTAGGCCATATGTAGGTTAGTACCAGTTTACTCTACAGACCTTGTGGGTGGTAGAGGAGTTGTCAATGGGATGTTTTCTTCACCTACTACACTTACTTCCTATATGGTAACGCTATCTATAATCCATTTCAAATCACTCAAAAAGAAATAGTTATTTAATTTTCTTCCATAAATATGGAATCTGTAATTTAGCCTGATTTCTTTTTTAAAGCAATATTAAATGGCTTCTAAAAAGAATAAGAAAAGGAGTAAGTTCAAAATCTGAGCACTGTTCTGAAAGATACAGACTAAAAAGATATATTGACATCGATTTCAGCTTAGCACTGTCAACTTCAATTGTATGCAGTTCTTTTTCCTACAAGGACATTAGCCACAGAGGTTTCGCCCTGAAATGCAAAATTAATCTGATTTGTACACAGTCTTGAATACTGCTGTAGAAGGGCTGTAGAAAATGTTACAAATTGAAAAGCAACCATCAAATATAACTTCTATATTTCAGTACAGATAAAAAGGAATACCATATTTTCAGTCCCCACTACCACCACATGCATCATAGTCCACATGAGAAGGAATGTGCATGGCAAAACTGCTAAGGTATCCTTCAGTTTCAGCATCACTTAATTGACAGATGGAGTATTTTTAAAAATATGCCCAGTAAGATACCATGATCAATAGGATCCAAAATCACTGAGAGATCCAGAAAGATTATCAAAATAGAAGTCCTCTGTATTTCATCCAGAACAGGTCATCAATCTACTAAGGGTAACTGTCTGTTTTCAGCGCCCTAACCTGAAACCAGACTTTAAAAAATCCAGATAATCTGTTCTCTAAGAACTTCTGAAGCTGCCCTATCACATGCTCAAGCACCTAGCCTGAAAGGGAATCTTAGCAATGGGTGGTACTTGTCATATAACTCTGATCCTCTTCACAAGAGAATGAACTGCAGCCACCTTCAAGACAGCAGGCACCTTGTCCTGACAGAGAGGTACAACTATCACCCTCAGACCTATCAAATCAGTCCCTCTTTGCTAGATCTTATCAGAAAAAAGGGTCAAGGGTCAAGTTTATATATGGTGAGACAGCCCAATTTAAATGTCTTGTCCCCATCCTAGACCACAATGACTGAAACTGATCCATGAAAACAGAGTAAACTGAATACTACCATCCCAGACACAGTAATAAGTCTGGCATCATATTCTGAGCAAATACAAATTTCACCTTGAACTACTTAGAAAATGTACTACAGGTGGTGACGAAGGCTTCACTGCTGTTTTGTGCTTGATCCCAACAGAGTCTTCACCACTTAAAGTAAATCTGCTGGGCAGCAAGTTGAAGATAAGATGGCCTAGGCAAAGAAGGACTTTTTCTCCAACTTCACTGTCACTTAGAAGACACAATGGGGAGTCTGTGCCAATCTTCATATTCATGCTGACACCTGTGACATCTGCACTTGAGCTGATATCTATCCTATTTCATTGCCTGTACATCTTCTGTAAACCACAGTGAGTTATGTGCCCCACAGTGCTTTATGGTGCTTTAGAGCAACCATATCAATGTTGCTTCCCATTAGCACTCCATAGCCCGGTTGGAAGAGAAGGTAAAGACTATTGAGGACTGTGTTTCTAGCATGAGATTTTCTTGGACAGAGTGAAGGTGACTGTCCTGGATCAGGAACACACAGGGCACTTAGAAAGGCATGCCACAATCTCTAGAAATCAACATGGGTTTCTCAAAAACAAGTCATGCCAGACTAACCTTTCCACCACCCTGGTGATTTACAAAGTTACAAGCTTGGTAGATGAAGGGAATGCTGTGGATGCATTCAGTAAAGCATCTGACAAGGTCCCCCATGATATTCTTGCAAACAAGCCAGTCAAATATGGGGTAGACAAGGTTACAGTTAAGTGAATTTGTAATTGGTTGACCAACCCAATCCAAAGTGTACTCATCAATAATTCCTCTTCATGATTCGTGGGGTGCTACAGGGTCCACAAATCTATAATGAAAATATGGAAAGGTAGGCCAATCCATGCAGTATATTTTTCTCCTGCAAAAGGTCCTATGGGGAAACAAAGTTAACATGTGTGCTTACAGAAGCAAACAGAATTTAAAAAAAAATGTTCTTGGTAGCAGAGGTTTTAACAAAGTGAATCACAGAAATTCTAACTGCTTTGATTTTTCACACATGATGCATCTTAGGATAAGCAGGTATACTAAGACAGTAGCATGCAATGGGGGACCACTCCTGCCTTAGGAAAAAGTCCTTTGTGAACTAGTCCAGTGTTTTATTTGCAGCGCTTACTAGAAAAAATAATATCTCTGGAGGACTCCAGAGATATTATCATTATCTGTTTCAGAGGTTAATTGTCATGTTGATCCCAGAGGATCACATGCGCAAAGTAGGTGAAGTGATAATTTGATATCTCTGCATGTCCCTTTCTTCATTGCACCCCCATCCTATCCTAGCAGAGACAGAAATAGTTGGACAACCTTTGAAAGCACTTGTTCTCTTCTCCCCTAGCCCAGCACAGACTTAAGGATCAGCTAGATTAACTGTCTGACGAATGACTGGGACAAGGACTAAGAAGGAGTCTGATCACTTTTTGATTTAAGGTAGCTCACCTGTTTCCAGAGAAAATAAGAAAGTGATGCTGCCAGCCAACAAAGCTACTTATTCTGCCTTCTTATATTTTGTGATTTCTTGTATAACTTTCTGCTCTTTTACTTATATGGAGAAATTCTTGTTTCAGAAATAACATTTTTTTAAAATAAAGCCAATATCTACTGTTCCAGAGGCAGAAATGTATTTTGCTAAGATTACTAAACAAATCTATGGAAGTTCTTGGAAACTATTGTTCCCTATATTAGACGTTGAAAGATGGTAGGGAGGACAGAAAAAAAAAGCTTTAAACAGGCTAATGGGCATTTGGCTGACCATATATACCCCATAAAAACTCTGTACCATCATGAGGTGAGGGACTATAGCCCAATGGTACAACACATGTTTTGCATGCACAAGAGTCCAGTTTCTATCCCCACCTTTACCGTGTACAGCAAGGAAAGAATTGCGTGTGAAACCATGGAAAACTGCTGCCAATCATTGTAACTGGAACTGTGAACTAGTTGGATCAGTGGTCTGAACCAGTTTAAGACAGCTTCCTATGTTCCTGCTAACCACATAAAAGAAAATCCAAAGGAACTTTTTCATACAGCTTGCCAAATGCAAGAGTGAGTTAGATTATTCTAGAGATTTTAATTTCAAACCTTATGTTTTCCTACCTTCTAGAAGGCGCTGTCTTCCTGTTTGTTTCAAAAATTCATATCCCTCTTTTCCATTAAATACATTTCCAAAGAAGCTCAATGAAATGGCAGATTTAAAAAAATGCAATTAAATGTAACATTTTGTTTTTATAATACTATACTACTATTCCACTGCTTCCATAGCAGCAGTCCATACACAGTGACAGGAATAAAGGATGAACTCACGGAGATATGACATCTTCAACCACCACCATCACAACTATTTATTATATTATTAATGCTAGTTTCCCTTTCATACCTTCACACAGTTGAATGAGAGCCAACAGTGAAAAGCATACCCTTCCACAATCTGGTGCCTTCCAAGTGTTCTGAGCTGTGATTCCCATACTCCCTGACCACTGGCCATCCTAGCTAAGGTTTATGGAACCAGTAGCTATCTAGAGGACACCAGTGACTGCCAGATGAGGACAGCTGGATACCTGGTGCAACTTTGTTGCATACCCTGATCTGATCTAGCAGAGACTGTCCCAATTAATCTTCTGTCATACCTTTTTTAAGCTGCTTTTAAAATGTCCCAGTTTCTCTCTCTTCCTCCCACTTTCCCCCTTTGTCCTCAGCTTACCTCAGTTGCTGTAAACTGAATTCAAAGTGCAAAAGTAGTTTACACTCAGTGAACTCGACACTGGGGATAGTAGAGGAAGACAGAATCTTGCTCTGCTCACACAAAAACAAGCTGCTGCAGCCTTATCTAACTTGTGTGTTCTTCCTCTAATAATTTTTGCCATCTTGACTGCACTCTGATGTTACTTGGCTACTTATGTCCTGCTTTTCCTCTATGAAATGTTGAAGGGCTATGCTACATTGCTCTCCCCGGGAACCCTGAAGAGCTACATCCCAACCCCACATCACCTCCCCTTCCCGTCTCATTAAAAACATGTTTTGTTCAAAATGCCTCCTCAAGCCTCTATGGACTTGAGGAGGGGTACAATTCTGTCCCAGTGTTCGCATGTGAAGTGTAGCAGGGTATATAGCTGTTGCAATATGATCTCAGGTCAGTGAGGCGCTTTTTGTGAATAGTGGCACAAGGGCAGAGCAGAACCGGTATGAAACAGAGCTGAAAGAACCATGGCTATAAACCACATCAATAATAAATTTAGGTTAAAATGTGCCAATAAAAGCTTTTGAATGGATTGCATTCTCCCTATGTTAGAGATTAGAGACACAGATTCCTTACCATTACTCAGCTATAGACAGAAATATGTCCTGTCACATGGAACCAAGATAAGAGGGATGTATACTGGTGAGCTAAAATAGAACATTATGTAGTTGCATGTCTTTCACAGATTCAATTGCAATTCCCAGTGGCGATGTAACTACATTCAATTCTAGGAAAGCTATTTTATTTTATATGGTAATGATGTTTTGTTCTTTCCTCTGCACAGTGTAAACCTCAGGGCAACTTCTGCAGGGTCAGTTTGTTTTCAAGACAGTGCAGACCTAAGTTAAAATCTGTTTACAAAATCCAAGCTCAGGGCTGAAAGTTAGGAAAGCAGCCAATCCTAAGACAAACGTCAATGATCTCCTCCAAAACTAACAGACTATAATACTCTTTCTTTCTAACTTCCACTGCAAACAGTACAAATGCCTTGGGGTGTGTGTGCTTCCTTACCTCCTAGGTCTAAGGCTGTGAAAAGCATGCAATTATGTTGCACAGTCAACAAGCACATATATAAAAATTTCTCTGCTACTGCTGAAGTTTCCAAATGCATAGGACCATATAGAAAGCACTCATTAAGAAAAATGCCTGAGGAGTAATGAGCAATTCTTCAGCCAGATTCTACTGTACTCAATATTGGAAAAGGCAAACCAGATAGCACCCAACAACTGATTATAAATACTAAATCTAAATCTAATTGCTAGTCACAAGTTGAATACATCCACTGAATCAACAGAAACTAGATTAACTTGTGCTGATATACATTCTATAAATTCAATGGCTATTCTTTACTTCAGACTAGCAACTGAATTTTCACTCCCCTAGCTAGTAACACATATAAACTCCATTAATTACTTGGACAGTGCGCTGTACTGATAGAACTTGTTTCTCCACAAATTCTAAAGACATTGTTAAGTCTTAGTGGCATTGAACAGAAAATTGTTTTTCTTTTTTTAAAGGATATACAATGTCAATGACAGCAACAAGTTGCACTGCTACACATTCCTGATGGAATCAAGCACTCTCCAGCTCTACTACAGTGGAATGCACAAACATAAATGGAGATTTTCTCCAAGTAATATACCAGGGAAGTACCCTAGGAGCTGAAATTAGGAAGTAAATTAAGATTATTTTCTGATCCACAGGGATGGGTTTCAGGGGTAAGGGATAATAATCTACAAATATTTAGATTTTTGAACAGCCAACACATATGTTGTTACATACAAAAATAAAAAAAACCTCACATAACATAAATAAGATCATGGCTTCTTTTTCAAAATTGGAGAAATCACAGCTAAATTGATGAAAGAGAAGCCATTATCTCATGCAAATTTTCTTCTTATACTATCTTCTTCACACAAGTAGACTCTTTTTTTATATATACAACTGCATGTGGTTCATGGCTTGGTGCCATCCACCACAACAACAGGGACTAAATTTTCCATGTGTGACAGGATAAAGAATAATAGCATCCAGAGGAAAAAGAAGAATCCTTGAGACGCTTTAAGCCAAATGGATTTATTTACAGAACAAGTTTTCATGGATTAGACTAGAGTCTACCTTATCAGAAGCACAAAGTGTTCTCATAATGGATAGTCCCACTGTACAACAAAAAGGTGGCATGGGACTTAACTGTATCTGTACAGAGTCAGGAATTTCCTGTTGCTGTCTTGTTTAAAAGTCAAGATGTTCTCATCTAGCTTCCTGACTATTTCCATGACAATATATAAATGGGGGAAAGGGGTGGAAAAGTAATTAAATGCAGAAAGCATAGTCTCTGGTAATTTTAGATAAAGCAATGAATATTTTAACTTGTATTTTGTATGTGTTTAAAAAATGAAATAAAACAACATAAAGTACTGGCTTCAATTTAATCTAGCAGCAGTAAATTTTATAATTTTATAGATAGAGAGATAGATAGACTGACCAACAGAAATGATTACTTGCGGCAGCCACCTGTTTATAAACCATTCATTCAGAAGCTTGAGATAACTATTAACTCTCAAAGAGGTGGAAGATTAGGGAAGTACTACCATCAACCACACAGTAAATTCTCCAAAAGACCAGTTCCATCCTCACCATAACAAGCTATACTGTATAAGGGAGAGAAAATGGGAAGGAAAACATTAAGGCTATACTTTTATGTGCACATGATGGGAGAAATTCTGGATTTAGACATTTACTGTACCCCAGTCCACTAACCAAATGGAATGGCACCTGGAAAGAATAAGGTTTACTAGCACTTAGGTATTGTTAATCCTCAGAAGAATGTTGTTTTTGAGAGATACCAGTTCTCATCTCATCCTCATTTAGCAGAAACTCAGACCCACAAATATGATTCATTGTTCAGGAAGAAAGCAAGAAACTGGGAATCTGGGGACACTAAAGATTGTGTGTTCCAAGACAAAATTGTGTTCAATGCGACTGATAAGAGGAGCAATTGCTAAGGGAATTGGGACCAAGTTTACAAAAGGCAATAGACATCTGCAATGCCTCTGAAGTCACATAAGCACACTGAGCTTATGCCTTGGTCGCATTGTGACAACAAGTTTGTGGAGACACAAAACTGGCGTCAAGAGCAATGCTAAAACTCTAGAGGATCTTTTTGTAAAAAAAAAGAAAAATGCTTTTACAGATACACTCACCCAGGAACATACTTTAACACTATATCCTGTTCCCTTCAGAATATTATGGCCAAGATGCTATTCAGCACTTGTACAGTGCAAAGTGCATTGACAATGGAAGCACCCTCTTACTCCACTGGGTACTAGCTTCCATACAGTGCTTGGGAATACCTCTAGGGCCAATCATTAGCAAGGCCTTTGAACTATGTTCCACCATTGCACGGCTGTTGTGCAGCTAGGGGAGATAGAGTAGCCTTTGACTTCCCAAACCTACTAGGGGTCTAGGAGGACAGTCTGTTCTTTTTTCCTTAGATGTACCACAGCTCCTGAGTGGCATCAGGGTACAGGATCATGCCTGTTCACAGGGACACACCTTGGCATTGTCCAGCTGTCATTGCACAGCTGGAAGAAAGATGCGGCCCAAGAAGGAATTGTTCAAAAAGTAGCTGTGTTAGTCTCTTGCAGCATAAAAAGGAGGAAGGGAGGGGCAGAAAAAAAGGAAATATGCCATTATCTTTAAGACTAACTGGCTTTTATTTTTGCATGAGCTTTTAGTCGCATAGTGATGGGGGGATGGGGCCAGTTCACCCCCATCAGCAATGTTTTTGGGGCATCCCAGCTTGTAGCCATGCCCTCACATGCCATGGTCACACCCACTGTGGCCACACCCCCATGCACCATGGCCATGCCCCCATGCACCATGACCATGCCCCCTCCCATCCCCCCTCCACACACTTCAAGCTCTGCCGCTGTGAGCTTTCATGGATATACCCACTTTTTCAGATGCAGGGCTGAGTGATGTTAAGGCCTTGGGTATAAAGCATATTTATATGCTTAGAGAAGTGAGACAGAATGTAATAGGATCTAGAAAGTTGCTAAATCATATTCCCTGCCCTAAATTTTCAAAGGGCTGGGCAAGGTGATACAAGGTGATTTCTTTATCTCCTTAAGTAAGTATTGCAATTAGAAAAATGCCTGTTCCAAATCCAAGAGTTTTCAGTCTCTGTCCTGTGGGTCTGAGGAGATGCAGTTGTACCAGAGAGCTTGGCTGTATACAATAGATTTGACAGTGTGTTCTCTGTGGGAACTGTAACTATGTGTAGCAATCAATGAGGTTTCGACAGAGTGTGGTGCTTAGAAGTCCATTGCACAGTATGTCAAAAAAGTGATTTTTTGTGTGTGGATTGTTCCAGGAGCAGGTTGATGGTAAAGTGGAAGTTATTGAAATCCTGGTGGGAACTTCTCAAGTTATTGCTTTTCAGTTCTGAAGATGTCATCAAGAAATCATAGGTAGAGAGGTTTTTGGATACATGTGCTAAGAAGGCATTGTTCCAGGTCAGCCATGAAGATGTTTGCATACTGTGGTGTCATGTGGGTGCCCAGGGCAGCACCACCAACTTGGAGGTATATATTATTCTCAAAATTACTTCCAGAAGTAACTATGGGTAAGTACAAAGTGGCAGAGTTTGGTGGCTGTACCCTCACTCAGAATGGTATTTTTGATGGCTTGTAGTCCATCCTGGTGTGGGATGTTGGTGTATCCACAGTGGCTAGGATGGTGTTCTCTGGGAGGCTTTGGATGGACTGTATTTTCCTCAGGAAATCAGTTGTGTCACTTGGATTGTTGGTGGCATACAGCCTGAGAACTGAGTCCATATATCCCAACAGTGAGGATTCTAACGCCTGAGACAATAGATCTTCCTGGATTGCTTTGTATATTTTAATAGTAGATAAAAGATGCCTCACTTGGGCTCCTGGTATGTGTCCATTTAAATTTGGTTCTGTACACCAGTGGAAAATTCTTGAGCAATTGATGTAGTTCCTTCAAATATTCATCAAAGTGTTCTTTAATTAATTTTCTGTAAAATGCGGTATTTGGTAGTTGTCTCTCAGCCTCCTGTATATAGTCATGATGACCAGAGCTCCTCATTATGTCAGCCTGTTGTATAATAATGTTGAGATTGTTTCTGAGACTGTGGAGGACATCTCATTCTATATGCAGTAAATTATGTCTCTTGTTGATTATCTCAGTTTGAGCCCAATGACGAAAGCATTCTATGTAGAAAATCAATTCCATGTTCCTGGAGGGATCCATGCAGAGTTCTTTTTTGCAGTGTTTGGAAACATATTATTGTGTGTAATGACCATTGTCATGTGGTACAGATTGAGGTGATGCTTGTGAGTTGTTGTTCTGACTAGTGTCAATCTCCCTGAAATATTCTTTGTCTCACAGATGGCAGAAGAAAGCTTCCAGGTCACCACAGAACTGAATCATGTTTGTAGATTTTGAGGGACAAAGGGATAGGCCTCATGAACAAACAGACTCCTCTGCCTGGCTTAGCATGTGTCTGAAACAGCTTACAATATTACTTTACAAGTTGGTGGTGTTTTTGCTGTGGACAGCTGGGGCTTATATTAAGAGAGAGTGTTTCTTTCTTTTGTTTTTAGTGAAGCAAACTGCATCTCATAGATGATTTTTCTTTTTCTGGAGAAATGTGTCTATTGTTCTCTTGTTTAGAGGGGCTAGTGGTTCTGTATGTATAGACCTAGACTGGATATTTCTTTTATGATCTGTTGTTTGTTGTATAAGATGCTGATGAGATGGTTAAATAGTTTCCTGGGAAGAATGTAGCAAAACTTGCCATTGTTGTTCATAGTGATATTTTTCCCTGTGGAATTTTAGTCCCTTAGGAATGATGTCTTGCTGTTGACATTTATTCAGAAAGATTATGTCCACCTGTACCTGGGCAAGTCTCTTGAAGAGACTGATGGACTTCCACACCATCCAGCTAAATCTGGTGCTTTCCACTGTGGTAGTTCTCAAAGAAGTAGCTGCATTAGTCTCTTGCAGCATAAAAAAGGAAGAAGGGAGTGGGAAAACTACCACAATGGAAAGCGAAAACTACCACAATGAAAAGCACACTAAAGATCTCTAGATTAAAGAAGAACTGACTGCACAATCTTCTGAGGACTGTGCAGTCCACGGGATTGGGATTGTTGGAGGACATATCAATATTCACAGTAACAGCAATCACACCTATCATAAGGAGAATGCTGAAAAATATCATTATTAGTACTAGATACAGCTGTATTATAAGAATTTTAGTTAACCTACATTTTAGATTAGAAGCCTGGCTATCACTGAGAAGAAAAATGGCAAAGCATGGATCCCAGAGCACTTAATAAGACTACATTTTAACAGCACTTTGCAACAGATGTTTGGTGTCCACTGGCTGATAAAATCATCTTTCAGTATTTCAGGTCAGAGAGATGAATGTTGCTAACTGAGACCTGAAGATACTGACCTTCAGCATACTCTCCTTCTATAAGAGAGTGACAATTTTCTTCATCTACCTTACTGAATTTAGTCAACCAACGAAGTATTTCAACTACAAAAATAGTGGGATATAGAAAGCTTTACAGGGATATACATAAGAGCACATTCATAGCTACTTCCAACCAGAAAGAGCATGATGAGATCCTGAAGAATGTTGCAGAGCACATTCAGGCAGGGAATATTAAATTGAATCACAACAAGATACAGTTTGCTGTCAAAGAGGTCAAGTACATGAGGCCCATTCTCCTAGAACAAAGGGTCGGATTCATGTCAGCTAAGTTGATTTAACAGTCAAACCAAAAGGGAAGGGGAAAACTTTACAAACGTTTCTGAGGATGGTTAGGTTTCTCACACATCCAGCTGAGATGAAGAACTAGGATGGTACTTTCTAATCACACATCCCTGGAAGTAGTAGTCTCAAAACTCCTTCTAAACACCTCCAATAAAACTAAAGTGTATGCTTTTAAAGTTATGAAAAGATGACCTTACAATCATACAGAGAAGCTCCATGAAATTCCTATATAAACAGGGAGGGACATTGGTTTTATGTTCTGTTTATACTATTATTGCTGGACAAGGGAAAGGAAAAAAAATAGCATTCATTCATTCATTCATTCATTCATTCATTCATTTATTTATGTGTGTCACTAAGGTGACTGGGCCCATAGCAGAACTTGTTACCCATACATGTGGTCCACAGCCATAGCATGACACATTTTCAGTGTTGCTGAAAAGAACAGAGACAGAAAGCAAACAGTTGTAGGGACAGAAAGACTATGAGAAGAGCTGCCTCTGCTTCTGTATTGACGTGGGCCGGCTTTCTAATCTCTTTGTTTCCTCCTGTGACCAGCCAATCAAGTGGTACAGCAAAGGAAACAGTAACTGCTCAGTGTCTGCCTGAGAGGTGGTAGGCAGCAACGGGCAGCAAGTAATAGATGTGCCTCACAGAAGCACAGGACCAGGAAAAAGAGGACAGCTTTCACCATGCAGGCTCCAATGACCCTCTTAATTGCCAGCATCCTATGCAACATCCTTGTACCTATTCAGACTGAGACTATCACCGGCTGAGTAAATACCTGTCTGCTCAGCTGTCAGACAAAAGAAGACTTCACAGCTGGGGCAATGCAGTTGGATGAACAACTAACGTGGGCAGAGGGGAGAAGAGCCAGCCCAAAACCTCCATATCCCAGCGCCATTGTCTAGTCCATACATACTTGTGTAGAACAGCTAAAGCACAGCCTGTGTGGTAACTGAAGCCCCTGTCAGAGCTGCTGATGACGAGCAGCAGCTGTGGGTCCCTGTGGCCCTGGCTGGAGATGAGCCCTGCAGCTCAAGAGCTCCCCCTGCTGCCATGGACCAAGCAGGTGCGGACGTTCCTCTGCCTGCTCCTTTAGGGCAACAGGGATCCGATTCTGAAGATGGTTTGGAGCCTGTGCCAATCAGCCCACAAACAAGGCGGAGACTCAAGAGAGCTGAGCAAAGGGAGGCTTCCTTGATTAAGTTCAAGAAGCAGTGACTAGCCACACCTGTGTCCTGGGCTATATAACTGCCTGCCTGGAAGCTTTCCTTTGCTTGTGGCAAACTTCTTTCAAGCCCTCCTCTTGCCTGTTTCTTGTTCCCAGCACTCGGTTCCTGCTACCTTGCATTGATCTCTTGACCCTTGGTTTTTGGAACTCTGACTACGGCTTTCACTTGATGTTCTGGTACATGAACTCCCTTGTGTAAAGTGCTTGCTTGTCTCCTCCTGGCTGGACTTTGCTGGCTTTCACACTCCCTTCTCTGGGCTGGCTTGCCACCCAGGTCTCTGACCTTGACAGTCTGGACCTTAATAAAGCATGCTTATGTATTTCCCATGGAATCCTTATTCTTTAACTATACAGTGAATATAAAGCCTTAAGTTAAAGTCTGTGGCTTTGCTAACTTTATGGAACAATCTATTCTGCATGTGGTTTCCCACTGTCTGACTGTGGTATAGGATGCAGTCAGGATCATTTTGTGATCCCTAGTGACCTGACATGATGTACACATTATATTGGCTATATGCCCTAAACAAACAAGTGCTTGGGAAGGCTATATCCCTAGACTCAGCACTGGTATTATCATTTTTTTTATTTCAAGAGTTGGCAGTCCTTTTTGCTAGGATTCTATGGACTGGCAAATAACCCCATCATCTAAAGCAGGGACAAGGATCCTTTGACTGACCCAAGGATTCCACTGTTGGAAGTGTCTTCAGCTGTTACTTTAGATCAGTGATCTGAGATAAGAAGCTAAGCCTGTTACATGGCAATGAATGCTAGTTTGAAGCTCTGAAACCTACTATGGCCATTTCCACACGGGGGTAAAACCCCGCAGTGCAACGACCAGACATGGAGGTCGTCTTCACCACGGGGTGCGCTAGGGCAGACAAAAGACGGGAGCTTCTAAACCTCACACCACCCTCGCGCGGCCATGTGGGTGGCGCTCCGTGTTTTATAAAAACCACCTTTCAAGTGGTTTTTATAAAACCTTGCGCGCGCTACTCCGTCACGGCGCCCTGTGCAGAACTGCAGGGGCGCGGTAGCGCATCCCTGCAGAGCTGCCCGGGGGGGCTTCCGGCTGGCGCGCTGCCCTGATTGGCAGAGCGCTGCCAGAAGCCGCTGGCCACCATTTTGGGTGCCGCTGGGTGCCGCCGAGCACCGTTGAACGCCGCTGCCGTGCAGAGCGGTGAATTCACACTGCTCCCTGTGGGGACGGAGCCTCCCGCTTCACGGTAAGCTCTGTCCCCGCGTGCGCCGCCCCATTTCCCTGCATGTCCACCCCCCCAGTGTGGAAAGGGCCTATATCTAACAACCTGTTGCACAGAGCTGAATTCTGATTTGCAGCCTTTAAGAACCTCCTGAATAGAAGTGAGCTCTGGTTTGCAGCCTAGGAACTGTTGCATGGACTGGAGCTGTGCAATGCATCTTGGGAAATTGTGCTCTGGAGCTTAACTCTTAAAAAGACGCATACAGAACAGGGTTAGAATTACATCTGTTCCACTCATTTTGATTTGCTGCCATTTCATGTCCACTGCTGCAGTGCAACGGCCTCTGGACCTTGCCCAAATTGGGATTTAGCTCCCAACCCCAAAGAGGTTCTTCATCTCTGATCTAAGGAAGCCACCAGTAGTGCTACCATTTTTACTTTCTCTGAACCACCCAAAAGGTGAAGGGACTTTTTTGTTGACACACTTGGTAAAGAAAACTGGTTGAAAGCCCTCTGCCCCATCAGATCGTGGAATCAGTACTGCCTTTCCACATCACCTTGGAGAGAGATGCAAAATCTGGATACCTTTTCAGGAATAGCCCCGGAATTCTTCACAGAAACTAAGGCCATTTCCACATGACAGGGCTCTTGTGAGTCATCCTGTCCCAGTCTCAGCAGGGAAGGGAGCAAGATAGGAACACTCCCCTCTGCACAGGACCTGCTTCCTGTGGAAGGGAGCGCGATGGCTACGCCTCTTCCTTCCACAGCACAGCTGAGCACTTTCCCATGCTATCCTGGGGAAGGAAGCATTGCCATCATGCTTCCTGCTCTTCCATATGACAGGTAGGTATGGGAGTGCTGCGCGATCATGGGTGCTAAACAGATTCTATCATTTAGCAAGTACCCCGAGCATGACGCATAGAGATGGGATGGCAGTGGGCCAGTGATGACATCGTGCAGAAGCACGACCAGCTGATCACGGCCATCCTGTCCCCATAGTGAGACAGCCCCACCATGTGGAAATGGCCTAAGTCAAGAACATATGGTTCCCTGACAACAGTAGCTTACATTAGCTAACTCCACTAGATGTTATGCTTAAATATTCAAACTATCTGCCTTTACCATAAAAGCACCTACAGTAAAGGAGTCAAAACTCATCTTCAGGCATAGCAAGTTAGATGATTGTGAATGAGTGACTGATTGATTTTACATTTTCCCAGAGGCAACTAATGATTTTGTATGCTCATCAGCATGAAGGAGGCTTATTTTTAATGCCCAGTACTGTCTGAAAATCAGGTCAATTTAAGGTACCACATTAGGATGCAAGACACACTGAAGATCAGTATACAGGAGTACATTTTGATGGATTGTGCAGTTTACTACAAATATTGGGGACACTGAAAGGAAACATACTATTAAGGGACCCCACTTCTTATTTCCTTCCATTGTGAAAACTACTAAGTACTTCTCTCTGCTTCTTTGTTTATGCATTTAGTCCTCAAATTAATAACTGGTTAAACAGGTACTCTCTGCCATGAAAAGTAGAAACAGGTTCCCTCCAAGGATCTGTACTTGCACTGGCCCTATTTAACTTGTTCTGAAATAACCTTGAGCTAGATGAAGAATCATTTGACAAAGGTTGTTCTTGATGTCTAATTAGTCAGCATGGTGAAAATCTGAGTGAACGGCAAAGAACCCCATATAAATGGTCAAAAAAATAACTATGCTGTTCTCGGCAAAGGTGAAGTCTGAAGCCAAAGAGGGGGAATTTTCATGTGGATTCTTCTGATGGGGATAGAGTTGTCAGAGTGAAAACTGGAGAGAGTTCCTGTGCCTTTAATAATTGTGGAGAAGAGGAAATTTCATCAGGTATTACTAGTTACTTGGCTGTGCGACAAGCCAACACCTGCTGAAATTCCCCCTTATCACACTCATTAAAGGTACAGGAGTCTTCTCCAGTTTTCACTCTGGCACCCCTAGATGTGAATCTGATTTACAAGAAAAGAGACATTAAAGTCGTGGCAGTTAGTAGCTTAATGAAAATGATCAATTCAGCCAACAGGAGCTGCAAGAGAGACAGATTTTGGATTAGAAACAGGACCAAAATTAAAATCTGACAATGTCATAATGACTTTATACAAATCTATGGTGCAGCCATATCTGGAAAATAATGTACAGTTATAGTTACCCATGTCACAGAAAAGATTAGGAAATAAATGACCGAAAAAATCAAGAAGTTGGACACCTTTCCTACAAGTCTGCAAGATTTGCGGCAGGCATAATGCTCTCTGTGGACTTCCTAGAAGTACTGCCATAAGACAGACATGCAGAAGGCACCTGTAACTCACTGACCATCTTGCCATTCCCACAATGCGGAAACATGGTATAATTCCAGGGTATTATGCAAATGTCAAAATGGTAGTTTCCTAATAGCCTGTTGCTGCTTCTTAGTAGGTTTGATCTTAATGACACAGGTGGAAAGCAGGACCAAAACAAGGCCATTAGGGCCTGGTAGAATGCTATGCCTTAACAGTTCCTGAGCTTACAAGATGCTGCTGCAGACTCTGATGTTTCATAGTTTCAAAAGGGACAACCTACATGACATAAAGCTTAAAAATTAGGCATGTATGGTAAAAACAGAAAGAGAGAAAAGCTATCTCTTTCTCAGAATGCCAGATTTTGACTAGTAGTAGATTCAGGACAAAGAAGGAACTTTATATACAGCAAATCACTACCTTCTGAAACTCATCGCCAAATGATATAGTGATAGGGTAAATATGTGGAAGATAGCCTATCAGTAGCTATCAGTCATGTTGGCTACCAGGATCCTGAAGGTTCAAGCACAGTATGCCACTGAGCTTGAAATCCCAAACCCACTTAACCAGAACATGAGCCCTACTGAACACAGTGGTACTTATTTCTCATGAAACATGAACTGGGTGACTCTATCAATAACATTTCCTCTGGAGTAACAGCAAAATCCAACTTAAATTAATATTCACTTATAATTCTGATAATACTTTGTTTTATATGTACTCCATTCAAAGGCTATTTGTAGATCTCAGCTGGTTTTGGTCCCATATTGGGATAAAAGTGGAATATAAAATCAATCAATCAGATACAGCTTTGGTAGTCTGTGGCATAGTAAACCAGTCTGATGCATGTGACTCAGTGGTTTTAAGAAGTATAGATTTCCTTAAGCATATAGGAAGTGATACTGGAATTACATTATTTCTTGATTGTGTGTTTACAGTCAAGGTGTCATTTTCAGCACTGTTTTCCTTTAAGCTCATGAAAACAGTATTTCTCAAGTCCCTGTTTTTGTAGCTAGTGCTATCACTTTGGGCCACCTGAGAAGTAAGTACAGTAGAGTCTCGGTCATCCAACATAAACGGGCGGGCTGATCGTCAGATACCCGAAAATGTCGGATAATCCGGAGGCCCGTGGCGGCCGTCATTTTGGGGGCGTGTCTGGGGGGGTGTCTGGGCTTGTCTGGGGGCATGGAAATGCCTACAGCCATGCCCCCAGGCAGCCACGACATCGGATAATCCGGAATGTCGGATGAACGAAGGTCGGATAACCGAGACTCTACTGTATGTGTAATTCCCTGATGCAAAACTAAACCCTGGCAACATTGCTCAGAAGATCTCTGCTATAAATTACATGATATATTTTAGAAGTCTTTTGTAGCTCTGTAAATTTATAAATCTGCTACATAAACCTGCCTATCTCTAAAACTGACCTCAGAAGCTCATGTGCTTCCCAGACTGGAAAGATCTATTAGGCTGGCAGGGGACAAGACTAGGCCTTTCTTTGGTGGCCATATCTTTATGGAATACCCTATCATAGGAGGTCTATGTGACTCCCTTCCTCATTTTTAAACATTCCTTAAGGATCATGACATTTCAGTATGCTTGTAAATGAAGAGATGCTAAAATTTATCTATAAATTGAACTTCTTATTGCTGCTGTCATTTCAGATGTGTTATGTTTTAATTAACTGAATTTTATGTTTTCTCTTTGTAAACAAAATAATATTTTAAATAAATAATTAAATTTAATTAAAGTAGATAAGAAAAAAGTCACAGCAGCTTTGCTAGCTTGCACATCCAAGGGCAATGGAAAAGAAGGGGGAAATGGTTAAGAGATGAGATTCTTTAGGAGCATTGTTATGAGTCAAACTGCCTGTGCCTGGCTTGCATCTTTGCTTAGGAGCTAATCTGGAAATATGTCTGTGAATCTTGAAGCATGCCATGAGGAAACTATGCAAACATAACTGTTTAAGCAGTTTCTCTGTGACCTTTCCTACACTGCGTGAACAGTAATGCACGGGACAGACTTTATAGATCCTTTCTAAAAATATAAATTCCTTTTTATACAAAAGCAGATTCATTGATCATTACAGCACACACGCACAAATATCACTTTGCCAGTGGCCCCCGCCCATAGTGGAATTGCCATGCCCCACGTCTCTATCAGTATTGTAGTATGGATGATATGGAACATAACAGATACTTATGAATACATCTCACACCTTGTACAGATGACTCATCTTTTAGAACTTCTGCATATACATGCAGAACAAAGGATTACTTTCTATTCAAATTTAATCAAATCCAGCTACTTTGCCAAACAGAGGTTTTAAAAAAAATATAAATATGCAACCTTAAATCAGATTTTTTTTCAAAACCCAAGGTTTTATTATATTTCTGTCTTTGCTAACCAAATCCCATTGTAACCAGCCTTTTTTTCCCCTCCAAAATCTGTTCCAGCATTAGGAGGCCAACATAATAATTAGTGGAATCACTTGTGGCACTTAAAATTTTTGGAAATGCCTATTGTAAAGGGTAACCAGAGTTAGGCAGAGGGTGTTTGAGTCTGTTCTTTCAGCTAGAGGATATCGAAATCTTATATTATCAAAGAGTATGCTCTTAATAGATAATGCTCAACATCCAAACCAGCTAAAACATGAACTGAAAATTACCATTATTATAACAGAGAACCGGAATCTTCTGACAAAGCCAATGTGTCATGCATGAATTCACTGGCTCAAGCCACTGCACCTCAGCAGGGCTAATAGCAGCCTACCTCACAGAGATGTTGCAACAGCTAACAAAAAAACACACCTGGAATACAGAGTATTATATTCAAAATGCCACATGAAAAATCAAACACACTGAGAGTATCAGCACTTTTCCTAACAATGGTCACGGTACTAATGTTTATCACAATACTCGTGCTAGTCCCCGTCCACTATTAGTACTACAGAATGTTTCATTGAAAGTATTGCAATATATTCCATGCAGATTATATGTTCTTTTTTAATTTTATTATTTTATGAGACTGTTTGGAATACAGGAAACAACACTGTACATAATGGCTGGCATCCTACTTGTTACAGCAGACCCCTTTAATCAATTGTGGGATGGGGTTATCCAGTGGATTCAATGAGTCTACACCATTGTTGTGTGCTTTCATGTTGTTTCTGACTTATGGCAAGCCTAAGGTGACCCTACCATGGGGTTTTCTGGGGCTGAGAGTGTGTAACATGCCTAAGGTCACCCAGAAGGTTTCCATGGCCAAGTGGGGAACGAAACCCTGATCTCCAGGGTCATTGTTCAATGCTCAAACCATTGCTACACTAGTCACTATTAAAATAGGATTTAGGCTAAAGTTTCCAGGTTGTTGTTGTTGTTGTTGCTGCTGCTGTGTGCCTTCAGGTCATTTCTAATTTATAGACAGCCACAGGCAAACCTACCATGGAGTTTTCTTAGCACGGTGTATTCAAAAGCGGGTTGCCTTTGCCTCCCTCTGAGGCTGAGGGAGTGTGACTTGCCTAAAGTCACCCAATGGGTTTCCATGGCAAGTGGGGATTTGAATACGGGTCGCCAGAGTCATAGTCCAGTGCTGTAACCGCTCCATCATGCTGGCACTACACTGGCTCCAGTGTTCTACAGTCATTAAATAAAATGCTTTATAACAGAGCAACTTCTAATTTTAAATAGGATTACTTACATGAAACATGCCCAAAAATGTCCTAGCATCTGAGAAATAAAAGCAAGCCCCTGCACTTTCCATTACCTTCTGTCCTAAGCTGAAAAGAAGTGTAGCCCCCTAGTGCCAGGCCTTCTGGGCTTGCCTCTTAAAGGGGCAGGACACAAGAGACAACATGATCAGCGCTGAATGAGCAATAAACGAGTACAAAGGGATTCACGTGTAGCTCACCCAAAATAATAAAATACAAAACCAGAAGATGAAATCAATAACTTTTTTAAAAATAATTGAAAAGACCCAGAATACCACTACCACCAAGAAAGACTGCAACAATTTCCATACAGGTCAACTGTTGGAGCAAAGAAAGCACAAGTGTTCAGCCCTGAAGGGCCTGGTATTCTGAGAACAATTCACTTCCCCCATACTCATATGGACAGAGAGAGACACCAGTCCTCCATTCCTGGTAGTGCCACACCATGCGCATGCTTCTAAAATCCTCAATGCACCAGGCAGATTAGAACAACAAACCAGCCACAGAGAATCATGTGATGCATTTCCACCAATCCTAGGCCATTTTCGCACCAGCTCCTCCCTTAACTGCAAGCCCCAGGATTCCATAGGATGTTGAAAGTGGAATAATAGCACTATAAGAGTCTAGTGAGGAAATGTTCCAGTCCTTCCTCTCCTGGTGTCCTTTTACCTTACAGATTCAGGCACAAAGAGCTACCCAAGCCCCTAGTGGATTCTCACAACCTACATCAATAATCAAAGTATAGCATTAACTTCAGCATTAATTGGTAAATTCTATGGAGGTCAACTATATTAGCAGGAAACATAAGGAATTCACATTTTGACGAATTAATTTTGTCATGATTTTCCACATGATTTTCCAAGTTTTGGTTAAATTAAGATAGTACATCAGCCATTTGATATTGCTTCATTCTGAACAGTTCACATCTTTTTATACTCTAAAAAAAGTTCCAGTGTGATATTGTGACTTAGGTGCTGAACCAGCACTCTGTGAGGTCAGGGTTCAAATCTTTCCTAAACCATGAAAACCCACTGGACCAGTCACACACTCTCAGTTTAACAAGAAAGCAGCAGCAACCCTCCTCTGAATAATTCTTGCCAAGAATTCTTGCCAATAAAACTTTATGATAAGAGTGCCATAATTTGAACTTGACTTGAACACATGTAACATCAAATACTTGAAACCATATTAAAAAAACTAGACAAGAACCGCTCTGTGATCAGAATGTTTCTTATGGGGAACTTTTGCCCATATAACTCTCCATTTCCACAGTCTACATAGAACAGTCCAGACTTAGTGACTTCAATGAGAGCTAGTCTTAAAGTGTGCTATAAAAATCCTTCAGTGCGTTATTTCATTTTCCAGATAAGTGTCTCAGAACTGTGAGTACAACATTATTTTATATACTGTGCTCATAGATGGAAGATATTTCTGAAATGGCTTTTTTCAGGCTGCAGTATGCAGATAGCAAAATAGTACGCTAAAATGGCATGGTGACTTTTTCTGACTATTTTAATTTTGTTACATCCCTAGCATTCTCAAATTTCAAATATTCATCTGTATGCTCATACATCACAACCTGATTTATTAAAGTGCCCATGCGAACATTCAGATCAAGGAGAATGCTATTTACATCCTATTTTGTCTTCACAGAATTATACAGGACACATAGAATGGACATTCACTCAAGAGTTAAGTTGATTTGGGTTAAAGCATGATGTAAGTATCTTGTTTAGTGTATTTCACTTAATACAAACATATTTTACTAGTTTACTGATTTGATGCTAAAACCAGGAGACAAGAGAAAGAAGGGTGGGGAAAGAAACAGAGAGTGAAAGAAGGTAAAAGGTGGACAAATTGAGAGATACACAGAAGGTGAGAAGAAAAATTGGACAGTAGGAATGAGGAAAAACTACAGAACTGAGAATGAGAGAAATGGCAAGGTTGTGATCAAATGCAGACATGTATTGGGAAAGATGCGTAGGAAATGTGGAATGCAGAGGCACTGAAGAACGGCTGGCATGGTGGTCAGAAACAGCAAGGAGTAATTTCACTTTCAGTGGTCACTTTCCAATACTAGTCTCTTATTTCCTGTACAATCACTTCTCTTAGCTCCTCCATTCAACCCTCCCCAGCTGAACTCCTTAACATTCTCCTCCATTTACTCCTTCTGTCTACGGAACAGAAATCTGTTGCACTGAGGATAACATTTATGAGCTTCAAGTTGCATCCATATATGGGCCTGGAATTTGAACGCATGAACAATAGCCACAGAAGTGCCAGTCCCACAATGCAGCTCACTTTACTATTTCATGTACTTAAACCATGTACCATAGAGACTCCTTTGGTATCGTATGAAACCTCATATGAAGTCACATGAGTTCAAGAATGCAAATCATTACTCTCTCCTTTTTATCTACAATGCAAGAACTGTGGTGCTTGTAACGAGATAATATAAGACAGGTTACAATTTCAGAATTAGTACTGTGGTCAATAATGCATGAAGGAGAGAGAATACAGCCTGCATATGATTTATCAAGACTGCCTTGCAGAGACTAATTTTCCAGTAGTTACTTCATATGTCTTAAAGCTTATTTTGTCAGACAAAACTGAACATAAAATTTGCAAGAGGGAACAAAATACGTGAACCAATAAGGCATCATATGCTAAAAACACAGGCTTGGTAAATGCCTTTTTATATTCATTTGAGAAATACAGACATCTTTTTGTCTCTCTTTTTCCTCTCTTGAATAAACAACCTGAAATTTGATCAGCAACATGAGGGCAGCCTGTTCCCTGCAATGCCCACAGGAAGGCATGCTGGCCTAATAACTTTATTAGACCCCATTTACTTTATAATTATGGTATCATGTTCAGTCTTTTGGATGTTTTTCTTTTCCAAAACACTCAAAGGCAGACACTGCATATTGGGAACAAAACAATTTATAGATCTGTTTCTCAGTATGTTTAATGCTGCCGCACAATGATCGGAGAGCAACCTCAGTTGCACACAGTGAGTATTACTTCTGTGTAAACATGCATAGGCTCATAGTAATCCTGATCAACAACCAATCTGACAGGTGGAAGAAGGAATTCTGAATATGATTATGAGAGGAGTCCCCACTCTTAAAAATGATGTGACATCAATCCCTACTGCTGCTGAGGATACTCCTTCTATAACGTCTTTCGCTTCTAGTTATGTAATAGTGGTCAGGCATCCAGAAAACAGATGTGACTCAGGAGCACTTCACTTGCTGATTCCTATTTTAAAATAATCATTAATGCCCATAATTTATACCCTTTATAATACAGTGCTTAGCATCCTGAACGTTGATCAAAATATTTAATAGTTCATGTTCTGCTCCCAGCATATATATAGGTCCCAAACCTTGTAACTCTTTCTTTCAATCTCTTTGTCCAATTGAAATTTTGCCCACCTTTAGCACAGGTGGATACTGCAGAAAGGCTGGCATGATAATCAGAAACAAGATGGGGGGGAGATTAATTCTTTCTCACTGTGCTGACAAAAATTATGCCCTAGACCTGCTTTTTGGTATGAGACAGCAGCTCCACTGTGTGTAAATAATGTATATGTGTTACTTTAAATAAAAAAAAACCACACTGTATAAATGATTCAGTGTAAATATTAAATCAAATTATACCAAAGTAAATAAGAAGAATCTAGAGGCTATTTTAGAACTGTTATGAATACTATAAACATTATGGGCTGTACCTGTTGATTGAAGAGAGCAGAACTATTGCAGGTAATATCTAAATGAATCAACAGGAGAAAAAGTACTGCAGATATCCTCCTCTTCTATAACACCCTCACGTGGGACTCAAAGTGGTTCCCCAACCATGCAACTATTCACATTCATCCCCACTTTGCTCTAAACAATTCTGGAAGATCAGGCATTTCCAGATCATTCACAGGATCAGTCCTACTGACAAATAATCTACTTAGTATGCAATCCAGTGCATGTTTACTCAGACACATGCCAGCAGTGGCAACTGGTGGCTTCCATCCCAAAAACAGAAACTTGATTGGCTCCTTCAAAGTTCAGACTAAGGGCCTTTCCACACTACACTGTTACAGTACAATTACTCCACTTTCAACATCCTATGGAATCCTGGGATTTGCAGTTTGGGGATGGACATTTAGAATTCTCAGCCAGAGACCTCTTGGGCCTCAATAAACTACAAACCCCAGAATTCCACGTGATGTTGAAATTGTAACAACAGCACTATAACTGTGCAGTGCAGAAAGGCCCTAAATCTTGGAGTTCGCTGCCTGAGTAAGATGGAAGACACAAGTAACCATTGCCCCACAGTATTCAAGGAGACATGCAGCCACAGGCCACATTTTGCACCCCCCCCGGCCTGGATTGAGGGAGGATGCTGGAATTAAATGCCATCTGGAAATGCACCACAATACAAGAAGTGTATGTTTAGTTCAGTTTATTTTGTTTTACTTCTATTCTACTTCTTGTTTGCTAGACTTTTGTGTTTGGGAGGAACCAGTTTGCTTCTGCTTACAAAAAGACTCCTATGGACATGGGAGATTTTTTTTAATACCACAGGGTACTTTAGGATTTTCACTGCGGTCAGAAAGTAGCTTACCAGTCAAAGGTGAGTTTTTTTCCCTTCCTAGTGCATGAGGATAAATTAGAAATGTTCATAACATACAATATATGTAACGATTAAAATTTAACTAGAAATACCCAACAAGCCCATATATACACAGACAAAGGAATTTGTTTGCTTTTTGTATGTGGTCATGCTTGCATGATCACTTGTTTCCACATAACAAACTTATAACTGATATTAGTTCCTGTGCTGCCACTAATAAAATGTTAAATATCATAGGAACGTACTATTCAAAATTCAAGGGGGGACTTATTGCTTTACTGCTGTGCTGTGTCACCCGCCTGAAAATGGAAGGCTGGAGTTTCAGGGGTAACCTTCAGTTAGATACCTCCTATATGAGCCGCTAGCTCTCTAAATGCAGAAAGAATCTGAAGCAGAAAAGTATCCTTTTATCTTATAGATTATAGGATGATCCTCAAAAATGGTAGTAATAAAATTATAGCTGCACAATAAAATAACAGTCAGTACAATAATAATATTAAAACAAACATAGCAAGTATTAAAATCTCAGAGGTTAAAGGGACAAGAAATTTAGCCACATAGGTATGCCATCCCTCACTCACATTTTGAAGTACTGTAGTTGAATCAACAAGGATTCCTGTGGCACCTTTAAAACTGACAGGTTTATTACAGAATAAGTTTTCATGGACTATGGACCAATTCCTCAGAAGCATGTGTTATACTCCACAAAATTCCATGCTTTAACAAATCCGTTGGTCTTAAGGGAACCATAAAGGTCTTTCTGGCTTTGGTTTTGGATATTCTAAAATAGTGTATCCCTGAGAGGACTGTATTATGTGTTCTCTCCTTGCCCCAAAACTATCTAGATTCAGAAATTTTAAGCAGGGAATAGAATGGAGAGGAAACAGGACCACAGACTCTGTTATACAGACAAGAATTCATTTATGCTCCTGCAATGTTAGCAGATATTTCAATTAGTCACTCTTCAATAAAATAAAGGCTTTTGCAGTTTGAAGACAAAGCACAAAAGGTAATAACCTTCTGTGGAGAAATCTATCTACATGCAACTTTTTTAGCATCATCTCCAGATGTTCGTGGACTTCAGCTCCCAGAAGCCCTGAGCATTGACCATAGTGGCTGGGGCTTCTGGGAGCTGAAGTCCACGAACATCTGGGGACCCACAGGTTGAGAACCACTGCCTTAAGGGATTTAGATAGCATGGCCAATAGAGGAGAAACTCTGCTAGAACCAATTAGAAGAATCCCTTAGACATTTGCCTAACCTAAATAAAGATTCTATCTCCAAGCTGGCAATCTTTTCAAAAATTCCTTTTAAGGTTAGTTGACAGAAGAATGTCCCTGAATACCTCCTTGGATTGTTTACTGCCATCAAATTATGCCTGCATTAATGTTACATCTATGATTCTGGAAGGATCAGAAAGAGCACAGAAAGATAGCTTCATTTTAACTCTGGGGTGGCTTTTAAAGCTGTGTATATAGGGTGCACAGATTTGCTGCTTCTTTATGCTCCAAGCCTATAACTGGTAGATTTGTTTAAAAATTCACCCCAGCAAGGTCTGTGAAGAAGAAAAGACCAGGATAGTGGTTCTTGTGACTATGTACACAGTACAAGGCAAAAAATCCACCTGACTCTGCCGCTCTTACATGAGAATATAGACTAGTTTTAACGCATTCCTGTTGCTGACCTCCATCAGCCAAAGATCTAGGAAATATATATACAGATATTCTTTTTCTTTGCTTGTCTTTCCCTGTCCTTTGGCCTGACCATGTTCACAGAAGTCCTGATCATTCTATTAGTTTCTAAAAACCCAGATGTCACTGTTTTTGTCTGCTAAACTAAGTAACAGTCGATATATATTTATACCACAAGAAGGTCATCTAGACAACTTGTAGTTGTACACCAACAGCCCTGCACTTAATTAGCAAGGAAGGTTCAAAGGCCTGCTTGTTGATACATTTAAGGGCAAAGAAAAGTGTATTCCAGAAGGACTTCTTGCTCTTACATCTAGTATCTCATTACAACTGGAAATATAGGCCACTTCCACAGCAACAGTGGAATCCTCTGTCATCCAACTTTTCCAGCAGCTTTTAACATGTCACAATTTCCCCTCCTCTATCCACTTTCTTCATTTGTACTCAGCTTACTTCAATTGCTGCAAACTAAGTTCAGAGTGAAAAAGTAGTTCACAGTTAATTCAGCAGAAGTGAGAGAAGAGGAGGAAGCAGAATCTGCCCTTTCTCACTAAGCCCAGGCAAAGGCAAACTGCTGCAGCTTCTCCAAGCTTGTGCTGTCCCTAATATTTTAACTACAGTCCAATCTTGCTTGCCCCCCCACACCTGTTTTCATCAATGAAATGCTGGAGGATATGTCATTAAGGAATGTGGGAAATACAAGCAGGAGAGACCTCCTCCCTCCCTAAGTGGCTATAAAGTACTGGGACATACAACACAATCCTATGCATATTTATTCAGAAATAAATCCAGCTGAGTTCAGCTGGGTTCTATTCCAAGTAACGGTCTAGAAGATTGCAGTCCAAAACACGAAACAGCCCTTCAAATGTGTTATCTCCCAAATTAAATGGACACACAATGTCTAGTGTGAGAACATGAGTACAGGCTTCAGACTAGTAAATGTTCAGATGTAAGGATAAAAAGAATTGCTATTATAAAGCACACTGAGAATTCAAAAATAATGATGGTAATACGAGGAATTCTCGACAGAACAGCTCACTTCTGAACACTAAATATCTCTGCTGGTGCATTAGACTGCAACAGTGTCATAATGTCACTTGGACACTGGCACAACACCTTATGTGATATCATAATGATGATGCAGCTGTAATTATCCCCGCCCTAAGTATTTACATGCTGGTGCAACTCTGGAATGCAAAAATGTCAGGCATCAATCAGTCAAAAGTTGAAAATGGAACTGGGAATTAATGAACAGATTTATTTTTAGTGAGCTTGTGTTGAGATATAGAATAAAAGAGGTCAGCCATAGAATATAAATCTTGAAATGTGCTTTGGAAAATATACATGTGAACTTATGGAAAGACAATTGATTCTTGAAGAACTGCTTTATTCTCTGCTAGAATACATCATTTGATTCCATAAGCCTCCGAAAAGAAAGAGAGTAAACTGATCCTCACCCTGACCTGTGGGGCTGTGGTTAAATTCCCTTACATAACATGTTACATAGCTAAGAAGTTTACTTGGGAATACAAACAATGTCTGAAAAAGCAACAATTTTAAAGGGGGGGGAGAGGCCAACTGAAGACCTAGTTTTGATACCATATGGAATCAGCAGGAACCTGCAGGAGTGATGAACAAAACCCAAAGGTGAATAGAAAGTGGTTTAGATATATTAATATCCATCAGTGTAATGCTTAGAAAAACATATGAGAAATAGATGGCCTAGTTGTGGGAGCCCTTTTATGTCAATAATTATTAATCTAGGATGGGTTTAGGATCTAGAATCTTGAGATCTTTTGTTATACATGGAAAAATAGCTCTCCCAGAGTCCCAGCCAAAAGAAAGAGACCAGAGTGGTAAACCTTGGGAGTCTTTTTCTACCAATTAGAGCATATTATGTACAAATTTGAATCAACAAGCCTCTCACCATAGGCAAGGAATCGTTGGAACTGTAGGTTGAGCATGCTGTTGAGAATCCTATTAGAGATCGCTGAAGATACAGGACTAGACTAACTAGTTCCCTGGAGAGTAAGGAATTATTAATCTCAGTCTGGTGACATAGCCATTAGTTTTCCAGTTATTTTGATAACTTCTAGACCCCACAGCCTTTTATCATTACCTTCTGACAGAGGCAGAATCATACAGCACCATGAATTACCATGTCCCTCTTTTGTAGTCCTTTAAATCAGCTATGCAATAAGTGAAAGATCTGTTGCTTTCCTACTTTGGCCAACATGTTGTGTCAGAGCATTGGCCCTCTTTCTACTAACACAGTCCAGTCAGAGTTGTGTAATAAGTATTAAATCACACCTGAAATTAATTTTACATAATCCAAATGAGATGATTTAGCAGCAGTTGTTTAACAGTATAGAAAAAAACAAAAACCTGCAGGTCAAATTCCCTCTCCCTACTTGTTGACCCTGAATGACCATCTGAGAAATTTTACTTGTGCAAAATGTTAACAGCGCTATAGTAAGATGCATTAGATGCCCCTATGTCTAAATCCTATCATCAAATCTCTCTCTCTCTCTCTCTCTCTCACACACACACACACACATTCTGTGACCACTTTTTAAAGCCTTTTCTTGTGCTTTTTGTGTTTTCCCCATATGTACACATGCACACACACACAACACACTAAATAGAATCACATAATGGTCAAAAAATATACTTGGAGAAATTATGGTTTATGTGGAATGATTTAACACTAAAGATATCATCCCAAGTACTATTGATGTAAAGAACTTGTCTTTGCTGTGTTTAATATAACAAGGCATGCAAATTGTACAGAAGCCAGGTAAATCCAGTGGACAAACAGCATATACAGGTAAGTAGGAAAAGAAGTGGCATGGGTTGTTCACAACAAAAGACTTCTATTTATACTATAGTTTTTGTCATTAGTGGCGTGGCTTGCAGACTTCCTAAATTTTAGTCTATAAAAATCAGTTAATTCCTTAACTGAATACATATGAAACTGAGAACAGAAATAAAGGAGAGGCCTACTCTACATCTAGTACAAAGCCACCACAAAAGTTTTCATAGGCAACCCAAGAAACAATTTCTGTGTTGAAATTTGCTGGAAAATGTAACCTGAGATATTCTAGTTCTCTCAAATTAGATTTTTCTAGTGCAAAGAAGGGCAGATGGATTCTCCCTTTATTCTAATCTTTCTAATCCCCTCTTTTCTACACTTCTACTCTAATTACAGCAATATATCCCAGGATTAGTTTGTTTTAAATTCTGCTCTTTGCCACCATAACCATAAATCAATGTCAGTTTTGGTTAGAAAACCTAAGAAACTGTCCTTACAAATTGCAGGGATTGAAGAATAAGGAAGAAAAATAAAGTAGTGACAAAGTCGTGCATTACTTAAAAAGAAGCAATGTGTGACAAGTGAAAAAGGAGGGAATTTTAAGAGACTGCATCTTCCCATAAGAATTACATGTTCTGTGTCACTTGTGTTTATTTTTCAGATTTAGCCCCTTCTTTGTCTACAGGGGAAAATATTTGAATAGATGCAAATAATTATAGTTTTCCTTCTCCATTTCCTGTTTCAGAAATGTTGCCTCTTCCCTAGGAGCAATAAAACATTAATCTGTGGAGGGAGGGAAGGAGATGGCGAACCTATTCCATGCATATTATATAATCACTGCATCTGGTATGAGAACTGAGCTGGATTTGGGTTGCCATAGTATTTGGCATATTTCTGTGGTTTGGTCCACTTATCAGTAGCAATAGCACTGGCAAGCAGTAAAGAAGAAATACACACACACACACCTTTGCCTGACAGATCTGCTTGGCTAGGAGGACAACATGGAGCAAGTTTCCCACCTTTCTCTTGATGACTGCCCTTGCTATTATTTTATTTCACTTCTGTTCCTTACAGGAAGATTTTGGTCATGTGAACTGATTGATGGAGATGGTGATGAACACCATCATCCTGCCTATAATAGCCATAATCAAATGAATACAAGAAGAGGGCATGAGTTCAAGCACAATTTATTTCTGAAATAATCTGATAAGAGCTCTGACCATTGGTCCCCCAGGCCCACTGGCTATCAACTCTGACTGCTAATTGTTTTCCAGGGTAGTGTTTCTCAGGCTGTCTGAAGTAGAGGACCAGCAATGAGTTTTTATCCAGTGTAGGAGGGATCAGCCCCATGTTTGTTCCAATAGGCTACCACTGGCTTCTTTCCTGGAAACTCACCAGGGACCAGAAGTTCAGGCACTGGCACTGGTCCAGGGACCACCACTTTGAACAGCATTGCTCTAGGGTGTCAAGCTGAAGTCGCGGCCTGCAAGGCTCATCTGCCTGTGATCTTTATATGTTATTGATACATACTAAAGTATAAATCAAAGGGTTCAAAATTACAAGAAAATAAGTTCTACCTAAACACAAGGCAGAACATTTTCACTGCAAGAGCTGTTCAACTATAGAACATACTGCTTTGGAGGATGGTGGACTCTCACCGCTGGAGGTCTATCAACAAAGGTTGGATAGGTGTCTTTCAAGAGTGCTTTAGTTGTGTACTCCTGCATGGCAGGGGGTTAGCCTAGAGGGCTCTTGTGACCCCTTCCAACTCTAAGAGTCTATCTCATTCTGTTTTCTTTGAAACAAAAACAAGGGAAATCAGATATGCCAGGGAGGGCCCACGAACAACCAAAGGTACAACCTGAGTAACCAGGAGCTTGCTTTTCACTTTGTGACACGCAGTCCCCCAAACCTCTAATGTTAAGGTTGCACAAGCATCTGGAAAGAAAAGAAGGGGGCAGTTTTCTCAGGGGGTCAAACGGGTTCTCCTCTAACCCTCCCCGAGTATAGGATAAGCATAACGAGATTGCCTTATGGAGACCGTGGGAGATGAGGAGGGATTCGGGTCCTGAGGGAGATGGCAGGCGCGCTCGCGAACGAGCACACGCATCCCGAGACGCGCTGGCTTGGGGATTTCTTCCTCTCCAGAGACTCTCAGCCAAAGCAATCATGGCTGGGTCTCTCTCTCTGGTACATCCATCCATCCATCCATCTTAGCAAGAGGAGCGGGGTTGGAGCCACGCAAGGTTCAAAGGTCAGCCCGATTAGTGGGAATTGCCGAGAGAGGAGGAGCGCTTCGAGAGGTCCTCTCGCCCCCCACCATTTAATTATATATAGATATTTATGTGTATACGGCATCACAGGATGTTCAGAGAAGCACCTCCAGCAATATGTGGTCTGGGCTGGAACCTGAACCCAGGGCCTGCGCATTCTTCTTCTAAGCTGAAACTCTCATCAGTGAGGACTCTTGGCTTTGGAAATTTATACACGCCTCCAGCGTCACCTGCTGTGTTTTGTCTGTTTTCAGGATCACACTTCTGCCCACGAAAGGGAAATCTGACATGGGTGGCAGGGTTCAGCCCGGAGGGGAGGTAAAGGGGCTCTAAAAGCACCAGTCTGTAGGCGCTTACTCGTAAGTAAACCTGTGAGATTTCAGGGGGGTTTATTCTAAGGTAGGTGGATATAGAATTGCACCCAAACAAGCCTGCCGTCCGCTCCCTTCTCTCCCAATCTGTCTCTCCCTCACCAAGGTATTTGGGAATGTTGTCATGAAGCTGACAAGTTTTTAAAAAAAATCGGTTTGGGTTTGTATGTCCATAGTTAAAAGGTGAGGCGTTACAGTTAGAGGCATCCTTAAGCATTTCGTTGCTTCCACTGACAATGCACGTCTCTGTATACCTTTACTCGTAAGTAAGTCTCACTGTTTTCAATGTGGCTTGCTCTCAGGTACGGGGGGGGTACATAAGAAGGCCACCACTTTTCCTTTCCTGTAGAAACTGAACTTGATGGAGCTTACTTCCGAGTAAATCATGCGTTCGATGGTTTAGCTGGAGCTACGAATCCGGTAGGGATGGGCGGAAGGACTTGAAAATGGCCCCAAGTTGCCTGTGTCTCCAAAACCAGCAAGCCGCCCTAGAAATGTTAGGAGGAGGAGGAGGAGGAGGAACCTGCTGCCCTGAGCGGAGCGGCCAAGAGATTGAAGCAGCAGCTTTCTCCCAAACTCCCAAATCCCTCCAGAAAGCAACTTTGCTTTGCTTCATATCGCCTGCCAGAAATAAGGCTGATCAGGCGCGGGAGCGAATGGGTTTGGGGCGCGCAGCGGTGGCGGCTGGGAGGGCTTGTTAGTTGTTTTGTTTTCAGCGACCACCAGCCTTCATGAGATCCCTGCGTCGCATCTCCCCTGAATATCATCAGCATCTGCCCCCCCCCCAAGATCTGGATGGTGGCATCAGGACCATCTCCCATCCCTTTCCATCTGCTCTTCACTCTGGGCTTCTCTAGCAGCTTCAGGAGGGAAGAGAAGGAGAAGTGACAAAAAGGAGAATGAAGACTAGCTACATCTTAAAAAAAAAACCCATACATGTACACACAACATGTAATCTTACCTTGGTGGTTTTCTTCTGGAATGTACATCCTCTTGTTTTCATTGACCATTTAAGCAGAAGAACGAGGAATTTAAAAAAAAATACAACCAAGCAGGAGTTCAAATTTTAATTCCTCCAAATCCAAAAAAGCCACACACCAAACAGCAGATGGGGTGAGCAGTTCAGGGAAGAAACCGAAGCTGCTGCGGCGATTAAATTCCCCCGCTTGGTTATTACCTGATTCCCATGATTGCATCAAAGCCCAAAATCTGATCCTTTCCACTACTGCCTCCTTTAGTACAATTGCAAAGCATCCTCAGAGAACATCCGGGCCCCTGCCAAACAATTTAGCACAACACCTCTGGCCGCCGCCACTGCCGCCGCCGCCGCCCCCTAACACCATGGAGAAGGAGCAAGGATTCGTTTGGATCTTTTAGACAGATATTTTAAAGAGGAGACTGATGGCAGAAAAGCGGGGGGGGGGAATCACAGAGAAAGGACGTGGGAGAAAACCCACGAGGGAAGGGGGAGTAATAAGCATCCAAGAAGGACGGGAGGGGAGGGAAATCTCTCCGGAGGGGTTCAAATGTCTCTCTGACTTGTTTAGATCCAGCAACAAGAAGAGAAAATTGGAGGTGGGGGGATGCGATCAAGAAGAAGTGTTTAAAAGCGGCTGGTGCTGCTGCTTCGTTTTCTCCTCCTCCTCCTCCTCCTCTTCTTCAAAGCCAATTCCGTGCGTTCTGTTGGCAGGGAGCTGTTTCTGCAGCGAGAGAGGGAGAGGGAGCGAACCAGAGCGCTAGTCCCAGCCCCTCACTCCCTCCCTCTTCCCTCCCCTCCCTCTTCCCTCCCTTAGGGCAGACAGACAGACAGACAGACAGAGACTCTGAACAGTTCCAGATGTTTCAGCTGGGGCAGCAAGCAGGCAGGCAAGCCGCCGCCGCCGCCAGCCCCCTGTCTTCCCTTTTAGGAAGCGACGGACTTGATCGGAAAGTTGAACATGCTTTTTTCTCTGTAGCCGAAGGCGCCCCCCCGTCCCCGCGCGCGCCCTTCGCTCTCACTGCGCCTGGTGGTGGGTTTTGCCGCTGCCGCTGAAACCTTTTCCTACAGACATGACGTCAAGAAGGCAAGCTGGATCTGCCTTGCCAGGAAAAGTGGGGAGGGGGGGTATTGTAGGGAGAAAATATGGAGAGGGGGGTCCGCGCCTGTCTTTTTTTTTTTTTAAATCCAGCAATCCTTGTAAGATTTCCCCAGAGCTGATCGCGTCCCTTCACTTTGCTCCCCTCGGGACCACGAGCCCCCCCCGTCTCTTATTGGCACTTCTGTGTGATTTGGCAATGTTGTGATCTCTGGGGAGGAAGAGAAAAGAAAGCCTGCAGTTTTTTACGACTGGAATTCATCTCTGAACTGCATGTTGAAGAAGATGGGGAATAATTTTTAAGGGGGGTCCACAAAGCTGTGTGATGAAGGGGAGGGGGTTAGACCCCCCACTCCACCCCACCCCGTGCCAGCGAATCACAATAGCAAGGCAAGACGGTGGCTGGCGCGTTGAACTGGATCAATCGCGAGCCAGATCCACACGTACGGAGCCCCGCACACGCACACGCACACGCACACACAGCCAGCGGGGAGGCAGCCGGAGAGGCACAGCTGTTGAAACGGATTAGTCCAGCGGAGATTTTCGAAATCCACGGTAGACGCACCAGAAGCCTGGGCTTGTGGAGGGCAGCTTCTCCTCCCGCCCTCCCTGCCGCCCTCTCTCCTCCCTGCCGCCAGTGTGGGTCCCTCTCTTAGGCGCCTCCACCTTCCCCGGAGCTGCCGCGATTATGGTGGCTCCTTTCCAGCGCCATGTGAAGCCGAGCAGGCGGCCGGTGCGTGTGCGGCCCGCCTTACTGGGGCTCTCGCAAGGCTGCCATGTTAAACAGGCGAGGCGGAGGGGGTCGTGCCGAGTGTGTGTGTATACAGAGATGCTGGTCCCCTCTCCTTTCGGGGATCTCACCATCACTGCTTTTGGAAACTAATCCGGTCTGATGTGCGTTGGTTGCGCACTTTGGGGAGCCTTGGCCTGGCGGGGGTCGGGGGAATTAGACGTCTAAGAAGGAGGCGAGCCCACTCGGCGCCCTGGCCCTATCAGGGCTTGCTCGGACTCAAGCTGCTCTGGATACGGCGTTCCCGACGTCCTAGTAAAAGGGTATCGTTTTCGGTCGCGCTCGTCGGGACATTCACTTGGCGGGTCACCCCGCTGAACATAGTGGAACTTCCTTATGACCAATGCTTATTAGGACCAGGCTGTTTGTTCGCATTTGTCATTTGGGCAGCGGGGGCGAGAGCAGATCCGAGTCACAAGCAGCAGACGCGTGGCTTTGGGAATGAGTCCTGAGTGGTGAACGCTGTGTAGACACGCGCGAAAACAAAATCGGTGCAAAACGAAAGCGGGCTGGGGCGGTGAACTTTGTAATTGCAAATCGGGACGTGGGTTTCCAGGGAAGGTTTTTTGCTTTCCCGGCCAGAGCGCCATGAGAAGGCGGGGGGAAGCCAAAAAACAAAAACAGCTACAGCAAGGGCGGCGGAGAACCGAACGTTTCGTGGCGAGCATGCCAAGCACGCGCGAACTTTCCGCGGGGATCGCTGCGCGAACTTTGCTCAGGGATGCCTTCTCCCTGAATAATTCACGGCAGCCATCACGGGGGCGGGAGGCCGAGGAAAGGGAAGTGGTGGTTAGAAGCGCAGCTGCGCAGAACGACCGGCGACACGCATCCGACAACAGGTTGACACATGCGGAACGGGGTTTCGAATGGAGGGATACCGTTCAAGTCACACCAAAGCAGCGCCCATTTCTGCACTAGACTGTTATAGCGCTATTATTCCACTTTCCATCCTATGGAATCCTGGGGTTTGCAGTTTAGGGAGGGGCCTCAAGGCCTGCAAACCCCAGGATTCCATAGGATGTTGAAAGCTGAATAATAGCACTATAACCATCTAGTGCAGAAAGGGTCAAATCCCTACCTCACCAACCTCAATGTCTGCAGGACATTTTTATCCATTATGTGTGTCTTCTTAAGTTGCTTTTTGAATGTAAAAGTTTGGCCAGGAAGTAGCTCTTTGGAAAAGGGCTGTTCTTGGTATTTTAACAGAAGCTGGAGAGGGAACAGATGAAAGCAACTGCTGAATTTCAATACCAATCTCAACATCTGGAATATGGTACCAAACTGCACCTTCTATCATCCCCATCTATCAAAGAGGTGGTGGGTAGTACAACAAGGTCATCAGGAGAAGTAAGCTTTGCTCAGCTCATAATATTGTTAGGAGGTTCCTATCAGATTTCTTTGCGACTAGGAGTGTCACACAACTGTCACACTTGTAGGTTGCTTCACTATACCTGGCCAAAGAAGCGTTAATAGCCCATGGTATACAAGTAATGTCTATCCGTGGGAATTTAATGTTGATCTTCCTTCTGTCTTTTCAGTGAGGCAAAACCAGGCCAGTGTCCTCCCAGGTGAGAATCCAGGTATCTCCAGGTGAAGAAAAACAACAGAAATTGTAATTGCTTGAGAATGAGCCAAATTAGGAAATCCACATAGAGAAAGCAGAGTTTCCATCTTGGTAAACTAACAGCATCTAGGGGTTCAGGGATTCCCTCTGTGGAGATACTATATGGCGCAGTAGATCTACCTATCTGTTGGGATATATTTCTCTCTCTCCCACACACACACATAAATCATATTTCATATTTATTTAATGTTTTTGTATTGTCAAGTAATTTTCAATGTATGGTGAGCCTAAGGCAAACCTATCACTATGTTTTCTTGGCAAGACTTAGTCAGAGGAAGTTTGCCATTGCCTTCCTCTAAAGGTGAGAATGTGACTTGACCATGGCCACCTCATGGTTTCCCATGGCTGAACAGAGATTTGAGATTTGAACCAGCACTCAAACCACTACACTATACTGGCTCATACAGCCAAAAGGCAATAAGGTTTAGCAAAGTTGAACCAAAAAAAAGGAGATTAAGATCCACATGCTTATGGATGGTCAAAAGTTATTCGTTAAAAAGCCCAGTGCATTTTGGCCTGTTTGTAAATTAATTGGCTTTCTTCAGGGGCATAAATCCAATCTACAAAAAGAAGTTTCTGGAGTTGCTGCTGCTGCACTTTCTTTATGAACTAAGACTAACATACAATAAAAGAAGCTTCTTAAGCTTTTAAAGAATGAACTTGGACTATCCATAAGCACATGAAGCCTAGGCCCTTTTCGCACACCACCCCCAACCCACACTGGCCACAGGATCGCCATGGAATCACAACGATGGTTCTGCATGATGTCGTTGCGATTCCGTGGCAGTCCATCTCAATCACAGATTAAATAATTGTCAGGTTTTTCCTGACAATGACATGTGATTGTGCAGAACTCTTGCCTCCCTCCCGTACTTACCTGTCATGTGGAATATCAGGAAGCATAATGGCTGCGCTTCCTCCCCCAGTACAGCCTGGGAAACTGCTGGACTGCGCCGTGGAAGGGAGGGGCAGAGCCACTGCACTTCCTCCTGTCCAACAGGCATCCAGTGCAGAGGGGAGCCCAGCAGAAGCGATTCTGTCCCAGGAGAGACTTTCCCTGCATCTCCACACAATGGCTTTGGAAAAAGGTAAGGTGCGAAAAGGGACCTAGTCTCCTCTTTTCTGCCGGTTTATTACACATGCTTTCTTGTACTTATTCCTGCTCTTGTTTTAGTAAGGTTTAAAGCCGTAGGAAAAGAGAAAGATTATAATAACACATGTTGATTGACTCAATGAAGGAAACCAGAGCTCTGGATTTGCAAGACCTAAGCAGGGCTGTTAACAACAGGGTCTCTTGAATGTCTCATTTGTATGGGCACTATAAGTTGAAGCCAACTTAATGGGATAACAACAACGACAACAATAAATTTTAGCTGCAGCTTTACCTATGTTATTTTCTAAAGTCCTTGCCTTTTAGATCACTTCTGTCATTCCCACTTTCATTCACCCTTCCCAAGACCCTATTAAAAGGAGCCCTGGTGGTGCAGTGGTTAAATGCTGGTACTGCAGCCACAAGGTTGTGAGTTCGATCCTGCCAGGCTCCAGATTGACTCAGACTTCCATACTTCTGCAGGTCGGTAAAATGAGTACCCAGCTTGTTGGGGGCAATTAGTTAACACATTGTAAACTGCTTAGAGAGCACGTAGCTGATAAGCGGTATAGAAATACACATGCTGTTGCTATTGCTAAAACTTGCTACGGCCTTAATCCAGTGGTTAACCTTTTCTTGTAAATATAATTGGTTATTGGGGACCCCCAAGACTTAACTCAAGATTTAAATATTTAAATTTAGATTTAAATATTCAATTTTTTTGTTTAAATAATCAAGTATTTATTTACTAAAGGCTTCTGAAGACTAGGGTTCAAATCTCCACTCAGACACTAGGTAGCTTGAACAAGTCACATTTTTGCAGCCTCAGGAAAAGGCAAAAGCAAATCCCCACTGAACAAATCTTGCAAAAAAACAAAATAAAACAAAAAACCCTACCACCCTGTGATAGGTTCACCTTAGGGTTGCCATAACTCTGAAGTGACTTGAAGGCACACAAGTACAAAGTGCCACTGATAGTGGGAGGTTTTTGTTTTCTAGCCATCATATCTTTTCTCTTTGAAAATTGACTTATGGAGATCCTAAGGTAAGCCTAACATGGGGGTTTTCTTGGCAAGATTTGTTACCTGAAAGAATGACTTGCCTGAGATCACTCAGTGGGTTTCCATGGCTGAGTGGGAATTCAAACCCTGGTGTACAAAGTTGTAGTTTAGTTTGGTCAGGGATGCAACAGTAGAAGGGGTGTGGCAGCAACAGAGAAACAGCACGAGGGGGTGTGAGCACCCAAACTGCCCCTCAGTGCCCATACCCCCGCTGCCATGTCCTTGACAAAAGTGTGCACGCACCCAAACTGCTGCCTTGTTTGCAAACAAGGAAGCAGTTTCAGCACCTGCCTCCCCACTGCTGTGCCCCTGTTGCTGCCACAGCTATCAGCATCCAGCAGCAGGACTTTGTGGACCCCCAGTGAGGGCTCTGTAGGCCCCCAGGAGTCTGCAGGCCCCAGGTTAAGAACCACTGCTCTAAACTATGTCAAGTTTATGGCCTGAATATTAGTTGAGAATCCCAACTATAAAATCAGTGGGATTTATATTAATGTTGGCCACCATTCAGTAACTGCTTCAATGGGTCTCCTCTAGTTGGAATTCACAGCTAAGAAGCTCCATAGTTTTACCTTTTTAAAAAATTTTACATTTAAAATTTAGAAGTCCTGCATAATCTGAAGCCCTAATACACCAGAGAGTATCAGATTCAAAATTACCTGGACGTATTTTGGAGAGTTGGGCCAAAATTAACAAAATATAAATTTCAACTGGTGATAAATGTAAGGTACTACATTTAGGCAGGAAAAATGAAATGCACAAATTTAGGATGGTGGCACCTGCTTTGAAACAGTACATGTGAAAGGGATTTAGGGGTCTTAGTACACCAGAAATTAAATATGAGTCAACTGTGAAAAAAGACAAATGCAATTCTTGGTTGCATCAGCAGGTGTATAGTGTCTAGATCAAGGGAAGTAGGAATACTGTTCTATTCTGTTTGGTCAGACCACACCTGGAATACTGTGTCCTGCTCTGGGCACCATACTTCAAGAAGGATATTGACAAGCCAGAACGTGTCCAGGGGAGGGCAGCCAAGATGATGAAAGGTCTCAAAATCAAATCTTATGAAAGGTAACTTAGGAAGCTGAGTATGTTTAGCTTGGAGAAGAGAACATTGAGAGGTGACATGATAGCCATCTTTAAATATCTGAAAGGATATCATGTAGAAGATGGAACAAGCTTGTTTTCTGGTGATCCAAAGACTAGAATACAAACCAATAGATTCAAATAACCAGAAGAGATGTTGCATTTTGACATAAGGGATGACTTTTTTTTTAACTGCAAGAACTGTTTGACAGTTAAATAGACTGTCTCAGAAGTCATTTGTATACATGTGTTCAAGTTTTTTCCAACTTATGGTGACCCAAAGACAAACCTATCACAAGGGTTTCTGGGCGGGGAGTTTGTGACCCAGTGGGTTTCCCTTGCCAAGTGGAGAATCGAACCCTGGTCTCCAGGGTCGTAATCCAGTGCCCAGACCACTACACTGCCACTAGTGGACTACTCTTTAAACAGATGTTGGATGAGCATCTTTCAGAGATTCTTTAGTTGTTTATTCTAGCATGGTAGAAGGCTCTTGTAGTCCCTTCCAACTCTGTGATTCTATATTCTAACTTGTAGTTTGTCATAGTCACCAGCTGCCCACTGCCAGGCAATGTAGCACAGAGCTAGCAGAAGGCCATTCTGGCAGACAAATTGAGACAGTTTAGCTGTTCAGCAGAGCTTGCCTGTTTAGGGTTGAGCAGAAGTGCAGTCAAAGAGTCAGTCCAGGAGTTCAGGAATCCAGTGAGCAGCAAGGTTGGACAGTCCAAGGGTCAGAGAATCCAGGCAGACAGCAATCTGTAGCACACAAAGGCAAGGGCCAGCACACACACAAGTTGCTTCTGGCATTGGACCACCGCCTTCTGCCTTCCTGAAAAAGGCTGGAGCCAATAGGCTCTCATCCCAGCCATCTGCCCTCCTGGCCTGACTAGCTTCCAAAGCACTTGTGTTGGCTTGTCTTCCTTTGAGGCTGCTGTTCATGACATAGTTTGAATATGTTATATAAACCTCTTCTCCGTATGTTCCTTGCCTAGTATTCCTATTCCTTTTGTCATGTCCAGGGCAGAGCAGACAATTAATGAACAAGCGGCAGAGCAGGGCTTATTCACAAGGCAAGAGCAGGAAAATGTCCAAACAGAATTCAAGTTCCAGAGCAAACAAATCCAAAGGGCAAATCCAAGTTGTAGTCAAACAGGCAGAGGTTCAAAGTGATCCAGATACAAGCGAACACAGCACAGGGCTTCACGACCGGAAAGATCAGTTGCTGACCCTGAAAGGAAAGGGTCAGCAGGCAGCCTTTTATCTTACTCATGCTATTGCAACAGGTGTTCCTTCATTAGGGCTTGCTTGTTACTTAAACGCACGGAGCAGTGCAACCCCTCTTTCTGGCATTGTCTTTCTTGCAGGGTAAGAGTCCGCATTGCCTCATCCTCTGATATTTGCTCCCCCTGCTCAGGCCCCTGCTGTTGTTCATTATCTTCTCCTGAGCTAGCTTCTGGAGAAATTCCTGCCTCTGGGGAAGCTTCTGCCTCAGATTCTGAATCCTCCCCCTCCTCCTCCTCCTCCTCCTCCTCCTCATTGCCAGGGTCTCCAAGGCAGGGCATGATACCTTTGGTACTTCCCTTTCCAAGATCTTTTGCCTGCCCCAAGCAATTGCAATATAGAATTAGAAAGCTTCACCTCAGGATCATGATCTGATGACAATGCCCCAAGCGAAGAAACATGACTCCATAGACAGCCCAATGCTTGCCATCCTGAATTCAGAAAAGGCACAGTCCTTATGGAGCACTGTTGTTTATTTCCCTTGTCTGTTACTCAATAGTGCTAAAGATTAAGAAGGAACTGGTAATTGTGAAGACATAGTGCCATCCTTTATTCCTAAATAAGATAATGAGGTTTGAGAGTCAGCATGGTGTAGTGATATGAGTGTTGGACTATGACATTGAAGACCAGGGTTTTGAATGCCTGCTTGACCATGGAAACCCACAAATCACACTCTCTCAGCCTCAGAGGGAGGCAAGGTCAAACCCCTTCAGAACAAGTCTTGCTAAGAAAACCCTGAGACAGGTTTGCCGTAGGATTGCTATAAGTTAGAAATGACTTGAAGGCACACAACAAAAACCAATTGAAAGAGGTTTATTCCCATGTAACTGCGTATAGGAAACACTTTTTCCAATACATTTTAAGCAAGACAACTTTCTTTGGCATAGTTTTTATTTGTTTTTATTTGTTGTATGCTTCTTCAAGAGCTCTGATGGGCTGAGAGTTGATAAATATTTTTAGTAAACAATAAATTAACAATATTTACATAGTTAGATGGTTTTGTGAAAACAGCACCCTTTCCTTAAGAAGAAAAGGACAGCTTCAGAGACATACAGAAGTATATTGTGCTCAGCTTTTATTCTCATTTTAAACTGACTTTATCTGTTTGAAATGTGTCTGATTTTTAAATTTCTGCAGACATTCAGAACTGTTTCTTGAGAAATGTCATAATAATACATTGGTCTTTTTTTTAAAAAACTTTCTGTCTGCATGGTCAATTCTTCATCTTGTTGGGGTGGTATAATTCTGTTTGTCTCAAAGGATGAGTCAACAGAGAATTCCAAGTATGATTCACCAAGGAAACTGTCCATTTAAGAAGCATTTACGAGAATATCCATAATTACCACACAGGAGTTAACTACTTTTTAGGACATCTATAATACTTTCTTGATATTGTTAGCTGGTCATGCAGTCGACAAGTAGCATATTTACAGACAGCATCACTCAAATGTCATCTATCAGCCACTGTAACATCCTTGTTTGCCAAATCATATACGCATGCAAGCACATACACTCGCTGTCCCTACAATCTACAAATCTTCCTCTCCTGTCTTCATGGTCCTCTGCCTGCCAAGTTCCCACCATGGGACACAATTCAGTCCAATTACTGAAAACAAGACTTGGTAGAAAAACAGCATAGGAAGCATTTTTTTTTTTGTAAGTTGGCACTAATTACTTTAGCCGAAAGACATTTTTACCATAAAATTAAGTTGCCTGATTCAGCATTTCTTGTCAGTAACTTTCTAGAATGAAATAGTTACAAAGCTGAGCCAAATGTACATTTGCACTATAACAAAACAAAAAAAAAGAAAGGAAAGAAAGAAAGGAAATCAGCTACCCATCTTTTTTAAAAAAATCTGCTTTTTCAGCTTTCACTTCTATAGCTTCATTTGTGGAGTGCTAATTGTTATTCTGTACCTGGTCTTGCCAACAGGAATAGAAACCTGGAGTTTATATTGTACTAGTTCCGGAGACTATTGTTTTGTGCACCTGTCAATTCATGATTAGTGACCTTTGACTTGCTTCCTTTTTGCATCCATTATGAGGGACTGGCAGGTTTACTAAATATATGCATCTCTGAACACAATTTTAGGCTTATTTTCAGGTATTTTCACTAATAAGATGGAACACAAAATGACAGTTCTTGAGATGGATGGAAAAGAATGAAAGCGTGATGTGATATCACTGCATGGAAGGGTGCATTTGGGAATAATGCTGGGAATATAAGAAGAGGCACACTGGATCAGATCAAAGGCTATCAATGTGTTGATACAGTGGCCATTTAGGGCCTTTCTGCACTACACTGCTATAGTGCTATTATTCCACTTTCAACATTCTGTGGAATTCTGGGCTTTGTAGTTTACTGGGGCCCAAGAGCTCTCTGGCTGAGAATTCTAAATGCCCCTCCATAAATTGCAAACCTGAGGATTCCATAGGATGTTGAAAGTGCAATAATAGCACTGTAACAGTGTAGAGCAGAAAGGCCCTTAATTACCTACAGTAAATCCACCAACAGGACATGAGTGCAACTGTGTCTCCAATTCATATTCTCAAGCCACTGATATACAAAGGCATTCTGCCTCTGATACTAGTGGGGTCATGTATAACAATGCTGACTGGTAACACTGATGGCCCTAGCCATCAACCCATTTCAGTATTGTGACTTGGCCTCCTATTAACTTCAAACCAGAGAAATGACAGAGATGGAACACTGTCCAATTCTATTTAAGAGCCCTTGGAGAGGACACATGTTCACTACTATCTACTAGGATCTCCCCACTTAGAAGCAGCCTCACAAAATATCACAAGGCTATGTGAGGAAAAGTTGGATATAACCTGAAGTCCAAAGAAAATATATATGATGCACATTGAAGTTTGCACCTGGGAATGACAATGGATAATGTAATCCCTTGTAACACTTGCTGAGACCATGTAATATGTAACCAGGGGAAGAAGGTTGCATCATACATGGGAACTAGCAAGGTTGGCTAGAGTTGCATCAGAAATGTATGTATATAAGGGAGTGTGTTCTAGCCAACTGTGTCCTCTTGATGTCTGAAGGAGCAACCGGAGGCTATCTTCACATGCTGTTGAACGCTGAAACTCCGCTGGAGCCTTGTATATACTGTATGTACTATAACTCAAGAATAAAGGCCTCCTGTTGGAAGATAACATTGCGTGGGAGTATTTTTTCCTGGCTTCAGGGCTTTCCTGCTAATGTTAACACTTTACTGGCATGCTTGTAAGCTGTGTGAGTAAACTCTGCTATATGGTGATTTTTCAAACACTTGACTCTGGTAAGCTGTGGTGTCAGAGCTCAGTGCTAGAGAGAAGTGCTACCGAGGTTTTTGTGTAGCTCCCATCATCTGCCATCCCTCTGACAGGCTACAACATTAGTGTTACTGACTTCTTGTGATAAACAGCATCAAAGAACTTTAGCACATCAAGGAAAAGCTATAGTAGGTGCGTTAAACCCCAAATTCATGCTTTACATCCCAAAAGTTTGACATCAATATCCTGGCATTTCCAGATGCAGATGGGAAAGACTGTCAACGGAAAATAAGGAAACACACTGTTAGACAATGTAGATAGTAGGGACCAACATGATCATAAGAACATATAAATATTAAAAAAAAAAACTACTGATCAAACCAAAGGTCTATCGAGTCCAGTATTCTGTCCTGGCACTGCTTAGCCAGATAACAGCAACTGGTATTCAGAGACATAGTGTTTTAGATACTGGTGGTGATAATACAGTCATCATGACTAGTACCTACTGACAGACTTATTTTTAATTAATTTGTCTAATTACTCTTTAAATCTATCAGTATTGGCAATTGTCGCTACATCCTGAGGCAATTAATTCCACAGTTTGCCTATGCACTGTGTGAAGAAGTTCTTTGTTTTATTTGTCCAGAATATCCCATCACTCAGCATCATTAGATGAAGCCTGCCATTTTTAGAGAGAAAGAGAAATCCTGTTTACTTTCTCTGTAACTGTATACCTCTGTCATGTCTCCTCCTCCACCAACGCGCCTTTTTTGTAAGCTAAACAGCCCCAACACTTTCTTCATAAGGAAGTTGTTACAGCTCCTTGATCATTTTGGCTGTGCTTTACTGTGGCTTCTTCAGCTCTAAAATATGTTTTTGAAGTGCAGTGACCAGAACTGTACACATTACTGCAAGTATGTTTGCATCATAACTTTCCATAAGGGCATTACGACATTGGGAATTTTATTTTAAATTCCTTTCCTATTCTTGTTTGGCTAGTTCACAATGTCTGTACCCTGGGTTGACACTTCCATTAGGCTGTCAAATGCAGCCTCAAGATAATTATCCTGCTCATTCATTAACAGATCGGATTTCATGAGAAAACATGAAGTTAGGCTTCCTGCCCCACCCCTAATGTGCCTCACTTTACACTTGCTTATATCAAATGTCATTGGCCATTATAACGCTCATTTCCCCAAATTTGGAGATATTCTTTTGGAGTTCTTTGTTATCAGTCAGATTTCAGCTAGTCATCCTTTTGGACTTCTTTGCTATCAGTGAGATCAATGAGACTTGCCATGACTAATTTGACCCAGTTCTTTCAATACAACTAAGGCATAACTAATTTAGAGAACAATCCTGATTGATCAAGATGACCAAGAGTTAAATTATCTGACCCTAGGCCAGCGGAAACTGTGCTAAATCTAAGCTCTTAAGGCTCCTCCAGACTGGCCAAAAGAATTGGGATTTAGCAGGAAACATAGCTATATTTATTCTTTCTCCCCCCACCCCGCATCTGTGTACGCATGTGATATTTCTCCTGTCCTGATCCTTTTCTTATAAATTTCTGGCACCACGTGCAACTTTTAAAACTCATGCCAGCGTGTGTGTGTTTTCTGTCCCAGGAGTTTCCAATATAGTAAATATCACTTGTCTGCGTCTGTCGTCTTGGTTCTTCCCATTATATTTTTGGATGATCTCATTGATGATGTATTTATAATAGAGATGTGATATTTGCCACAGAAGTTTCTACTGATTTTTATTGCATCATTATTGTTGGTTATCAGATTGAATTTTTTTCTTCTTCTGCAGTTTTGGAGCTTCTATTACTTTACAAAATATAACATTTAAAAAAAATGAGACAGGGATCATTGATATTAGGCAAGCAGCATCAGGAGAAGGTGTTCCATTCATGGTGGAGATGGCAGGGAGGGAGGAAGCCACGCACACACCACTTAGCTACAGCTCAAGGAGAAAAATGCAGTTGAAAAGATGAGGAGTAGCATTAAAATTTGCTACAACCAGCAGCCAACCAGTTTTTTAAAAAAGTGGTTTATGTAAGGCACAACCAGAGTGGAAACAACAGTGTCAAAGTGTAACAAGATTCAAAATTCTGAAACAGATTATCTCAACATTTACTGGGATTATTGGGGGAGCTGTTAGTATAGGGGAGTTAGAAACTGTTTAGGACTACCCTTTATCATGTCCTGCTTTTACGTTGACACTGAGGTTGTATCTCTGGGATGGAGGAGATATGCTGCTGGTACAGCCTATTTCCTCCCTTGTCTGTTCCTTTTGGATCAATCAGTAGAATAAAAGTCTGCCCCAGAAGGACATTTCTATTGGTAAAAGAGCATTTCTGCTGGCAGGGAGGCTTGTGCCTAATTCTAACCCACCACAGGCAGTATATCTTTGATTTGTGGCTGTAATAAAAGTATGAGAATATCTACTCCTAAATTGCAGGCTAATAAATGGGTTACATGAGGAAAAGCAATTATATTCAGCTGATTTCATGTGTGGTTTGAACTCCTTGTGCTACAACTGACAGAATGTTTCCAAAGAAGTGTGTTTGTCTGGGGATCCGTGCTCTAAATCACAGTGCCAAGCATCTCCAAAAGTACATAAGGGGGAGGTGTCATTGTTTCAACTGTTGCTCCTAAAGAAATAAGAGGATCAGTATGATAGACAAAATCACCACTGTGTCAAAAACACCAGTAGCAGCTCTAACTCCCGTTTCCTGCTTCCTTGAGTTCATTATTATTCCATCTGATGTGTGGAATCAACCTAATGGATGGATTGGAGAAAGGGAAAATAATTAAGCTAGGAAAAGCTCTTCAGTAAAGATCACGTAAAGCGTTTTACAGAATTAAGCATCTTTTTATTTCCTTAAATAGTTTTTCCCCATAGCAATTTTTCATATGGCTACTGTATATTTTATCTTCCTAAGCCTATTTTTAGTAGATTGCCTTCACACTCTTTTTGGAAGTTATGCTTTATAATATAACACCACAAGAAGACAAACATTTCACACACAAATGAAAATATCCTGGGAAATAGATGAGAATATGATTAAACTGGGGCATTTTTCCCAGAGCCAGATTAAAGAGCCTGATCATAAGCATATTTATTCATATTTATTCAGATCACAATGAGTTCACTGAGATTCTAGGTCCACTTCAGTGAAAGTAAACCTCACTGAACTCAATGGAATTTGTATATCAGAATAAGAGAATCCTACTCTGAGACATATATCAAAATTCTTGGTTTAGAAATGCCCAGGATTCTAGTGCTAAATCCTGCAAGTCACAGACAACTCATATTTAACATCTCTTACCTTTCTGCTTTGGACAATTGTCTGACTTTATTAGATTTAACTGACTGTATTAGCCATTCTCATTATCTATTTACTGCACCTTTAGATTTTCAAGTGATTTACTGAAAATATTATGCAAAGAATATACCTTTAAATTTCACTCAAAAAATAATCCTGTTTTGCTCTCCTGCAGGTATGGGTGGAGATTTTACTGTGTTTTCACCTAGCCCCATTCACAGAATTTTTCAAGGGGTCCAAGCAATGTTGTCTTCCATTTGTAATCTTCCTACATTTTAATCACAGAAAAGCCATTAAGGAAGTGAAAATAGCATAGCCACACAATGCCTTTTGATTGTTAGTGCCTAGGTCTGCTATTCATCTGGACTGGAAGTACCCAAGCCTATCACATTCTGTTTGTTTCTGTCTACCTGATTGTAATGTGATTGTATCTTAGATTTCAAGGCAATCAAATAGAGATTCTGAACGCCATGCAGGTTGGTGTGCACACATAACTACCTGTTTCTATTGCTTTTTAAAAATCTTAGACTGATTATTTTGGTGGTAGAGCTCCACAGAAGCTTGCTTCTTATAATATGGGGAGTATGTTACACAAAGACAGTTGCTTAATGGGCTAAAGTAGTAATGTAAGAAATGTCTTCCAAAATCAGAAATGTAGAAGAATACAGCACTATTTTGATTTAGTACATCAGGTGCCTGAACTGGTTTTGTCTGCATGTGAGAAGTACACATGACTTTCATCTCATAGTTTCTACTTGAGTGAAGGCCTGTTTTTCAAAAATGGCCAGCACAGGGGCAATGTAGATAGCTTTAACCTGTTGTTATTGCTGTGGTCCTTCTTAATTTTAATGACATCATTTTTGACAGTGCAAATTGGAGTCATACAAATCTCCAAAACAGATTTTAACTGCAAAGTTCTCTTATGCCCATGCTAGAATGCTGATCCATATTGGGGGCCCTATCCTGGCAATTTGTGGAAAACAGCTGTCCTTTCAAGGGCAATACTATGTGATTAAAGCCACAAGCAGTTTGGTCATTGGGCACTGTTTACTGGGGAGAGGCATACTGGAATTGGACGTATAAAGAAACTTTGACCATCCCTATTACCTGCTTCTCCTGTCCCTCTCTGTCTTTCTTCTGAAAGCTCAATTCAATTTAGCACAGAGACCTATTTAAAATATCTCTTCCACTATTCCTTGCACACACAACAAAGAATACATAACAGAATTAGGAATAAAAGAACACAATGTACCATTATGTTTATCTCCTCTGAGTGAATGAACATATGCTTAAATAAAAGTTTTTAAATGTTTTAGTTTGTTTCTGAAAGGTAAGCTAGGAAGAGCAGTGACATTTTTTTTCTAGAAAGATAATTCACTGCTCATTGAAAATTAGGGCCACCTTTCCTCACACGTAATCTGGCAATCTCTCAGGGAGTTCATTAAAAGATGAATATAGTGAGGGGTGGGCCAAGGTGCCCAAGTGAACCCCCCCATCTCTCTCTGTTATCCCCTTTACTCTCCTCCCCCATCTTCTTCCCCAGCCAGTGGGGTGTAGGAGAAGGAACAAATTTCTCCTGAGAGAAATGGATTGCTTTCTGACAGCTTTTAATATTAAGCCAATATTAGAGAACCTGAGGAGCAGTTTCCCCATTAGCAGTGCTGACCAGACCTGCTGGGAGCTGCAGTTTAGCAACATCTAGAGAATTGCAGAATTCCTACCCCTAGAGTCTAGAGGTAAAACAACATCAATGAACACAATGGGTGCGTTTGTGGTATAATGCACTAATATGGCATTCTGCCATGCTTTGAATTGTTGAAAAGGTTGGCCACCCACCACTGAATCTGTTCATTCTTGATCTGTGCTGTCCATCTGCCCTTTGAACATGCCCAGTTTGAACAGTTCAGTGATGCAGAAATTTGATCTAATTTCAGGATTTTAACCTAGTTCTTCTTCGACTAGAGAGGAACACAAGAGCAGAATTGTCAATATGTTTGATGAATGTATAGTCCCCTTCACACAGCTCAGTGTAATGCTTCCCCCTTTTTGTGACAGCCCAACACTGTTAATTCAAATTTAGTATATAATTCACTATGCCCCTTGGGCTTTTCCATGTGATGCTATTCTCTAATCAGTATTCCTTCCCTCTACATTGTTGCCTAGGATTATTGTTTCCTGCATGACCAGTTTGTATTTACTTTAGATGAGTCATATTCTATTGACTTCAGTTGGTTCTTTTAAGGCAAGGAGATGTGATGCTTTCAGTTTTATTCTCAGCGTAAGGGAGATTCTTTCCAGCTTTATAACTGGTGGTGGTGAATGAAGTTAGGAAAAAGAGTCCATGAACCTGAAACCAATCTTTCTACCATTCTACAACAGGGAGCATGGAGTATTAATCTGAGCCTTATTGGTCTCCCAATTCCAGAGTAGGTATGCATGTCCTTATTTGGATTTAGACCACTTTAGACAGGAAAGGGAAGTTTAATCCCCCACTTCAGACATCTCCTTTCAAAAAATCCACCTTTTCTATGTAGAGAAGGTTTAAATCTCCCTTACTCATGCACAATGGTCCAAATCCAAATTCAAATTGAACTTTGTATTAACAGGGACTCTAGACCAACATTCGCCACTTTAGCTCTCCAGGATTTCAAGCAGCTGCCCAGGCTTTCCCATGAAAGGGAATGAGTTTCTCAATTCAAACAACAGATTGTAACACATACATACTCCACTGTCAGAAATGCCCTTCAACATGTGCTTCTTTGCCCACCCTGGTGGGCAAATGCTTCAAAGAGTTCTGCCAGTCATGCTGTCATGGCAGCAGAATGTTGTTCGGGCTTTCCAGACCTTTCACCTGCATGATGCCTTGCTCTGAAGGTCCGCAGAGGGAGACATAAGGTGGGTAACTGCTCCAGAGAGCTGCACCAGATGGTTTCCTGATACAGTTGTTGCTATGGCAGAGAAGGGGCCTAGTGTGGCTTTCCAGGGTCTCCTCACTCACAATGGCTTGCCTTGAGGAAGGAGCCACTCAGAGGAAAGCATTTGCAAGTGTGCTCTTGCCTCAGGTGGCAGGAGATTTTGAACTGACTAACCCTGATACAACATATAATGTTGCCAGATTCTCTGCCTTAGCGTTTAAAATTTGTCAGACGTTGACCTCCATGGTAGACTAGTAACAAACTTGGCTTGTTATATTGAAGCTGTGCAGCCTGAAGGGGTGTTTTAAATATTGTTTTTAATCTGTGTTTTTATCTTCTTTTTTTCTGTACCCCCCCTTTTACTTGTGCTGGTCTGTGACAGTAATAAAGATTGTATTCTATCTTTATTCTATTCTATTCTATTCTATTCTATTCTATTCTATTCTATTCTATTCTATTCTATTCCTGAACTACTCCTATTGTGCAGAAACCATTCTTATCACGTACTACCAGATCTTTTCAACTGGAGATGGCAGAGGCTGAACTTGGGAACTTGTGTATACAAAGTGGTTCCTCTGTAAAAGAGCTATGGCCCTTTCCCTCAGTGGCATAACTGCTGCCATTCCTTTCAGGGGTGATCACAAACCTTCCTACTGAAATAAATGAGCAGTGTTTGATCTACAAGAATTGTGTGTTATTCTGGGTGTAAGAATATCAGCTATTTAATGCTCCAGTCACCCTGACAACATAAGATCAATTCAATTCCAATGTAATTTTTGATGATTTATGATACTGCTAGGCTGGTACCTGTGTTTTCTTTCTAACATGTGCTGAGATGAGAGTCATGCACTTTTAAAACCAGTCTATCCCAACCTGTCATCTTTCAGTTGTGGAAAGCAGGTGGTGAGGGCAATAGTCAAGCACATCCAGAGGGTCTCAGGTAGGGAAGGCTGTTCTGTATTATTCCAAGTTAATGCATACTCCAAATACGATATTTTCTTGGTAGTGAGGAAAGCATATGCTGCTAATCTTTATTTTTGTTACTTTCTGGTACCTATTCCCAGTAAATCACAATCTCCGATTTTTTAAAAATTGTCTCTCCAAAACTTATCCTAGGCTATAGCCCTTCTTTACCTGGGATTATAGCAAGTATATTTGGCTTACACTTGGTTTTCTTTTTAAATGTGCACACAGAAATCTTAACTGTTATATCTCTTTTTAAATAATCTTTATAATCTTTTCTTTTACCCAACCCATATTTATTTTTGTTATGTACCTTCAAATCATTTACAGCTCATGGCAACCCTAAGGTGAACATATCACAGGGTTTCCTGGGGCTGAGAGTGTGTGACACACCAAGGTCACTCAGTGAGCTTTCACGGCAAAGTGAAGAATCGAACCAGGTTGTAGTCCAGCACTCAAACCACTATATCACATGGGTGTGTCTGTGTGTATTAAAAGAGCTGTTTATATCTATCTATCTATTTCAAAAGCTCTCTTTGTTTTTAACATCAGCTGTGCTATGTTACACTAAAGTAATTTTGGTTATATGAGATACCTCTGTTAAATAAATGTTCCATATATTTTTCATTTAAAGGATTACCTGCCTTTAGCTGTTATTTCTACATGGTGTGTATTCTTTTGTCAGGTTGTACTTCACCATTGCTGCATTGCATTTTTTAATCTGCAGTCACTGTTCACTAAAGTCATTGTGCACCAAAATAAAATTAATTGCAATAAAACTGTTCAGTATAATGCTTTTTGTTAGCATTTAAAAAATTACCATTGAAACACCACAAGCAGTTTCTACACAGCCTCTAATTGGACTGGGTAACTCATTGACGGTAAATTTGTATGTTTTATTATGCTGCCAATTTGAATAATTGTTCTCTGAGGACATTTGAAGCCCAATTTCTGAGACTTTTTGAAAAAGTGTTACAGAAGGGTTAGAAGCATGCAATAAAGAAAAACAACAGTTTTATTCAAGAGGCAATTCTTGAACATGGCAGCTCTTTTTTTTTAACATACTAAATAAATTCAAATCCTAACTGAACATAATATGAAATAATTTCTGCCATGTATTAATTTTAACATAATCACCTCAGCTATTTGTGGATGAAAAATAACATCAGCATGATAATTTAGACCTGTAGTTTCTAATTCCAAAACTACAGCATGATATAAACATGTGAAAAACATATGTAAATAAGTTTTAAAATGGTGGTAGTTTTTCTTACAACATGCAAGGATGTCCTTGGAGGAAGTGCTTCCTTAGCACAGATCTACCTGGGATTTAAGATATTTGGGGGGAGGGGGTTGGTTGTGGTGCCCGTGTGACTTGGAGGTACTCCTTATGATGTAAAACAGGGGTAAGCAACTTGGGTAAGTGAGTTGATGAAATTTTGACCCCAGCACCCATTGCAGACCGCACCTGGAAGATGAGAATTTAATTCATTTTATTTGGGAATGGGTGCAGTGGTTTTTAGGAGCTTGAGGCTTTTTTATGCAAAAGCTGCCACTTTGGTGACATGAGGGCAGTGGCAGGGGCTCAATGGGGATTTGGGCTTAGGGCCAAATGTGGCCTATTCCCAATATAAAAATGAATATTATGGGAAAAGAAAAGCTTATTATTATGGCTTATTACTTTAAAGGGACCTAAAGGGTTTGATACATTGTTTAAAGGTTTTTAAAAGTCAGAGACTTTTCCTATGGGTCTGCAGTCAAAAAGATCCAATAAAAAACCCAGAAAGGATAGGACAGGAAAGGGAAACTCAGGAAATTCATATATAGTCAGCCATCCACATTTGCAGGTTTCACTTTTGCGGATTTGATTAGTCACGGATTATTTGCTGTCACCTCTGCTGCCTCCCTATGCCATTTTTAATAGGGACTGCAAGCCTTGCGAAACTGAGAAACTGTGAACGAGGCTTGTAAGTCCCTCTTGAAAATGGTGTGGGGCTGCAGTGGAGGTGGCAGTAAGCCCCACCAGCCAGCCACTTCTGCCTTGTGAAGGAACCCTGATGCCTCAAAGGAATCTGTGGTGAGTTGAATATAGAGATCATACTTTTTTTGTGCGTTAAATATGGTTTGAGAGGGCCTAGAGTTATTCACGGTTTTCCACTTCCATGCAGAGGGTCCTCTGCCCCTAACTCTAGTGAATGTGAGGGATGACTGTACCAATTCTTAAAGTTATGGAAATGTTAAAATGAGCATGTGGACTATCCTCTAACAGTTCTTCAAGGAGGGACGGGGGGCCAAATGGCACTTAGTCTAGCCAGGATCATGGAGTGAGCTTAGATGTCTCATTTCTCTTGCTAATTCAGCCAAATGGAGTGATAGCAATAGCCCCCTGTCAAGGCAATAATGCCCTGAGTTGTCATTGCCATCTGGGCAATTTTCCGATATCATTCACTATTATTCCACATGTTACAGATGGTGAATGGGGCTTGAGATAGCAAATGTGTGACAACACTATGGCAGAAGTGGAATTTGAACTCAGTTCTCAGCCTCAGCTGGCCTGTGGTAGCAATTCTGTGCTGCTTTCATTCTTTGTTGGAAGTTTATGGCAACCTGTGAACTTGTAGATTTTTTTATAGATTTTTACAGAGGTATCAGAAGACTCTGCTGATCCTATATTGTTTGAATTTGTGAAGACTGCTCTGAATTTCTTACTCCTCAGGGAAGCAGAGTTAGCCCTACCATTAGATGTAATGAGATGGATGCCTCAGGCAGCTGATTCAGAGTGTCATGAAATGGTGGCAAATAGTTGACTATATTTATTGTTATACATGGTTTTACTGTTTGAAATAGGGAGAAGTGCTTGAGGGATTTTCTGCTTCATGTGCCAAAACAACTTGGCTGGCTTTGGTTTTCACATCTTTTTATGGGGGGAACACTTGCTGCTGTCCCTCACATAGCAGAGTATATTGGGTCAATTCCATTGGAGGAAAAAAGCCAAAACATGTTATTTACTGGGCCAGCTGTGAGAATTTAAAACTCAGGCTTCAATAACCCATAGAAAATATTCACTAGAGGGAGAAAAAGATTGAAAATAAAATAAAATGGACCACAAACTTTTGCCTTCAAAATGGAAGATGGACAGATGTAAAAATGCTAGTGAGCGATTGAACAAATAGTAAGAAATGAATGCAAGTATGATCACTTAATCTCAGAGTAGAAAGACAAGTACAATATTAAATTGTCAGAGAGGTTAATGCATTCTAATATTTTCAAAAAGAACTGTTTTAAAGATAGTTTTGAAAACTGAGCTCACAGCCCAGAGACGGGAAAACTGCATTTCCCTGTAGAATTCATGTTATAGGCCCTTTCCGCATGTGGGAAAGGAACCGCGCAAAAACAGGACTCACCGGACTTCTTCAGCGTCCGGGCGAGTCTGTCGGGACGAGGAGCAGTGCGAGCTCGTCACTCTGCACTGCTCCGGCATCCAAAATGGCAGCTTCCGGTTGGTGGAGGCTCTCCACCAACCAGAGAAGCTCGCCAGCCTAAAGCCCGCTCCGGCAGATCTGCAGGGACGCACTAGTGTGCGCCTGCAAATCTGCACCGGAGTGCGGCAACGGAGCGACATGGAGTCGCACACTCTGTGCTTTTTAAAAACCTCTAAAAAGAGGTTTTTAAAAAACATGCTGCGCGACTAGTTCCTGTCGCTCCAGAGCAGACTGAGGTGTGGAACTGCAAAAAGTAGTCTGCCCCAGTCCACTTTACGGTGGAGAAGACCTCCATCGAAGGTCACTCTCCACCATTTTAATAGCCCAGTGCGGAAAGGGCCGTAGTGTGGTTAGTACTAGTGGTTACTGGGTTACTGGCTCCCGTGCCAGTGGGGTGGTGAATCCATGGTAGGGCTTATTATAAATTTTAAATGAGCTCTCCAAGGTGCTGAACCTATATGCAGGATAGGGTGTGATACTTTATATAGCTCCTTACAGTTTAGACCAAACCTGGAGCAGATTCACTGTCTCAGTGATAGGGAAGGCAATACCAGCCTTATTAATAAGGCTGTTCAAAGTCTCTGATAGTGATTGGTGGACTGCCCTGATTTAATGGGAGGATGGCAGAGATAACTCTGCCTTTCATTGTCAGAGTTTCTCAGAGGGCAGGACAAGCAGATAAAGAACTAAGGCTCAACTCTGACTGTAGGATGTATGAAATGCAAGACTACCTTTCATATCTATATTTAAAAAGGAAAATGATCAGTCAGGGAAATCAGGATGGCACTACAAGGGAGAGCAAGTCAGCCCTTTTCCCCCAGCCCATTTTCCTAATTAAAATCTTCTCATCTTAAGCTGCTATGTCCTAGAATAAAAACTGCGATTGGTATCAGTCAGTCTCATCAGGCTGTGTGGGACTCTACTGGAGTTTCATGGAAGTTCCTGAAGCGTAGTTCTGGCTTTGGAAAAGGGTCTTCGCTGTCCTTCCTCATGGCAGTGTTTCACTTTTCACCATTATCTCTCATTACTTCCCATTTGCCTGCCCTCTCTTAGCCTAATCTGCACGACTACCCAAAGAAGAGTGTAAGGCATGTAGAAAGAATGCTGCTGCATATCCCCGTTCCCACAATTGCATGTATACACAGAGATAGCAGGTAAACTGGAAGGAGGCGGAAACTTCATCTGCTATATTTCTGTGTACCAAACTGGTGTTCAAGTTGCAAGAACAGCAGCAGAGCTGATAAGATAAAATAATAAAAATTTTTAAAAAAATGACAATGAAACTGGAAATCTCATCTTTATCAGATTTCATCACTCATAATGGTAGACATGGTAGGATGGTAGGATTATTAAGGCCAGTGAAAAAAATCAGGGAATTGAAACATCCATATTACCCCTTTTAGGCTGTAATGAGGCTTACATGACAATAAGGAAGGAATAAACTGGTACTTAATGGTGTCTGAGTAAACAAACAGTGTAGGACCAAACTAGATAATATATTAAGAGGGTGTGTGTGTGTGTGTGTGTGTGTGTGTGTGTAGTTTTAGTCCAATAATGCTTATTTTTTGCTTGTTAAGAGCAGAACAACTATTTGGAAGTGATCCAGATTGGGCACACCATGTCGAAACAGATAAGGATTAAACATCCCACTCCAGCCTATTTTAAAAGAAACCACCCCTTTTTAGTGCCAGGGTTAAAAAACAATTTAAAAAATAATCCATCTGGATAGGGGCTGAATTTAGATTTAAAAAACTGGCTGGTGAGGAACATTTAACTTTCCTTTACTCGTGAGCAGTAAGCTCAGTCTACATACTTAGTTTTGAGGATTTTTTTTAAAAAACCCTCTCTCATACAGCTATATGCTTCACAGTGAAAGTGGTGTCTATTTGGCGCCTTAAATCTGCCTAAGAACTCCACGGCAATTGTGAAGCAAGCTCCAGGTCTAACTATGTGCAGTTAGCTACACATATAAATCTAGAACCAGTTTGATAAAAGGGAAGATAATTTTCACAAGGACCTGAGTTTTTTGCCTGCATAAATGCTGTTTCTCTGTAACATCCCAACAACAAAAGGCAGACCTAAAAAATTGTAACTCTGACAACATCATTTTTGTTCCCTTGCATGATTTTGAAATTTATTTAATGGTCAACAAAGCTACTCCTGGATTTTTTGTAATGAAGACAGAAGCACTAAACCCATATGGTGTGCATAAACCAATACCAACTGTGTAGCTTGTTGTGCAGTCTGAAATGGAAAGATTAAGCGCCTTGTCCTCTAAAATGCTTGTGATGCATAATGTTCTGAGCACATATTTTAAGCATAATTAAGCATGATAATTTGTTAATGCAAAGTAGTAAATACTAACATGGTTTATCATCCTTATGTCCTTCTACCTTGCAATGCTGCCTACTTTCTCTCTTCTTTCCTTTTTCCTGCCATGATGTAGCACAGCCAAAGACTGCAGGGCCAAAATTACCCAGACATTTTAGTAGGGACAATCACATCATCTGCCACCCAACTCAGACTTCATTGATCCCTCTGCAATTAGAACTCACTCATACTACCTGCACTTGACTCACAGGTTAGAGCCCCCTCTCCCACATTAAGCAGTAGCCAAGTGTACACGACTTCTTTGCATTAGTTTGTTTTTACCACCACGTCTCTGTGTTTTTGTGTTTGTGCATATTTTGTGTGTGTGTGTGTGTGTGTGTGTGTGTGTGTCTGTAGGGGTGAGGTTGCTATTGGATTTGGGCACCAAAATGCTCTTGGTTGTTTTTTGCCATATGGTTGACTTAAAGTTACGGTGATCTTATGAATGAGAGACCTCGAAGACCCTTACTCATCAATTACCCTGCTCAGGTCTTGCAAACTCAGGGTTCTGGGTTTGCAACCTGTAAGGCAGTCCCTCTTTTCCTACTGCCTTCCACTTTTCACAGCATTATCATCTTTCCCCACATATCATATTGTCTTATGATATATCCAAAGCATGAAAGGCTCAGTTCAGTCATCTTGGCTTCTAGTGGGAGTTCAGTCTTGATTTGCTCTTAAGACCCATTCATTTGTCTCTTTAGCAGTCCAGCATCACATTTCAAATGAATTTATTCTACTCCTATTGGCTTTCTACAAGTTGAGCTTTCACAACCATACACAGAAATCAGAAATACTGTGCCCTGAATGATTCTGACTTTGGTATTTAATTATACAATATGTCTTTACACTTGAGGATTTTAATTAGTTCCTTCATGACTGCCTGTCCAAATCTTCTGATTTTTTGACTACAGTCTCAAGTTTGGATAATGACTAAGGCAGAGTATAGGAAATCTTTATTTCAGTGTTCTCACTACCCACTTTAAAGTTATTTAAATAATCTATGGTCATTATTACTCTCTTAATATTCAGCTATAGTCCTGCTTTTGCCCTTTCTTCCTTAATTTTTATCAGTAGCTGTTGCAAGTCTTTGCTGTTTTCTGCAAGTAATAGGATGTCATCTGCATATCTAAGACTCTTGGGGTTCCTTCTCCCAATTTTCACATCTGTTTACTCTGAGTCTAATCCTGCTTTTTATATGATAAGCTCTGCATAGAAATTAAACAGATAGGGTGATAAAATGCAGCTTGTCTGACCCCCTTGCAAATGGGAAAACATTTTGTTTTTCCATATTGTGTCCTGAGAGTATCCTCTTGTCCAGTGTATAGGTTGTGCACTGGGACAATCAGATGTTGTGGCACACTCATTTCTTTTGAACCAAATCATAATTCCTCATGATTTACAAATTCAAAGGCTTTGCTGTAATTTACAAAGTGCAGGATGACTTGGTTATGATAGAAGTTCAAAAACCGATGGGTAGCCTGATGCAGATGTGCACCCATTGCCCTTAACCCCACCAACATGTTGTAAAGCTGTGGTAGGAGGAAAGTATGACTGGCATCCTGTTGGTGACATACAATGGCATATTTGGGAGTTGTTTCTGCATATGTACTTTTTCAGATCTTGTGGAAGAAGGTATCTAGTACCTCCTTAAACAAGGGCCCTATTCCACAGCACAACAATATCAGGATGCTATCAGGCATAACACCACTTCCCCAGCCATTGAACAGCTGTGAGGATGCACTCAGGTTCATTCCAGCTGCTCTTCCGAGAGTGGAGCTGCTCCTTTTTCTTTAAGTGCTCAAGAGCAGCCAGAATGAGCTGCCATTCAGCGGTTGTGGAAACTGCTGTTCTCAGATGCCCCTACAACTGGTCTTGCACACTGGGAGTGGGGTGGAGTGGGGCGGGGCAGGGCCAGACAGGTAGAGGGAGTATCCTCCACTGTCTCACCGATTCACCCTGGCAGAGACTTGAGCTACACCAGCACAATGTAGGATGTTGTCCTAAACTTGAAGGGAACCTAATGGCGGACTTCAAGGAGCTTCAAAGACTACTTCATTTCCCCCTTTTCTCCAAGATCTAATGTGGCTTTGCTTCAGCTTACTTAGAAAAACACTTGTATTCCTTTAGAACTGTGTGCCTTAGTTTCAGAAATGTTTCCTCAAAACAAACAAACAAACAAACAAACAAACAAACAAACACAAGCTTGACACAGATAAGACTGAACCCAGCATATCTTGTTCTGATAAAAAGAAATGAGGACTAGGTTGTACACCCTCCAGCAGTCTCAATGTGGCAGGGACAGTTTTAATTAATCCTCTGTCATACCACTTTTTTCAGTTGCTTTAAAATTGCCTAATTTCTCTGTCTTCCTCCCATGTTCCTGCTTTGTCACCAGCTTACTTCAATTGCTGCAAACTGAGTTCAAAGTCATTAATTCAGCAGAAGGGAGGAGAAGGGAAGGGTTGGGAGTCTTGCTCTTCCAAATAGGCTGAGACAAAGGTAAATTGCTGCAGCCTCTTCTAATTTGTCTGTTCTTCCTCATTAATAATGTTTGCTACCTTAACTACACTTGAATGTTGTGCAGCCACACGAGCCCCAGTTTTCATCTGTGAAACGTTGGAGCATATGGGGTTGTTTACATGAAAAGAAAATGTGGATGGCCAGCTTGACATTGGGTCTGACCAAAACTTTTACCAGAAATGTTAGCTTGATTGAAATTTGCTGTCACATGTGCTTTGCAAGAGTGATTTGGCAACTTTGGGAAAACTATATTAGTCTGTATGAGTTGCAAACCCAGGGCTGTCATTGTATTCAGATTCTGGTCTGCCAAGGCAAGCTGGAAGTAAATTTCTTTTAATAAAGTGAGATTCTTGATTAACCAACTTGGCCTCCTAGTTGAACTAAGTATGGCTCAGGGCAAATTCCTTTCAGGGCACAACCTCCACTGCTTTCCACTGTGTAAGTACCCAAGGCAGTGGGTACCTATGGAAGGCAATTTTTGCTTCACCAGCACAAAGTGGGATCTTGTCCTAAACTTTTAGTGAGGATCATGGTGGTGTACAAGGGGCCTCAGAGACTATGCCATTTTCCTCATGTATCCCTCTGAGACCTTTCTCTGACATGAGGACTTCACTGCACCTTTGTGATGGTATATGCTTAGCACTGAAAACTAGGCTTTGTTACCACTGCATAGTGTCATAAACAATCCACTCTTGGCCATTAGTAAAGACTCTTGTAACTAATACCAAATGAAATTATTTATCAACTCACTAGGATCATATTCAAAGAGAACTAAAAAAATGGAGTATGGATGATAAGGCAGCAACCTTGGCAACAATTTTGGGTACCACTGATGACAGTAGATACAGGAAGCCCAAACCTTTAGATGCCTTGTTATCTGACAATTCACTCTTGATGTTTCCAAATTAAGGGCAAGACCCATTAATTCAACAGGGGTTCTGCTCTTTCTTTCTTTCTTTCTTTTTTAATTAAAATTTTACTAACATAAAACAGAAACAAAGAGTTGACAAGGAATGACAAAAAATTAAATACCTTTGAAAAAGAAAACAGAAACAGAAAGGATGCACCTATTCATACATACTTATACTCACTAACATCTACCCCTTTAACATCATAAATTCTAAAATAACCTCATACCTTCTATAATAACACTCGCATCACATTTACATTCTTCATCTTCTTCTTCTCACTTATTTACTTCTTACCTACTTTCATTCACTCCTCCCAACTTTTAAATTTTCTTCCATATTTCTTCCATATTGAACACTAATTCAACAGGGTTTCTGCCCTTTCATCAGTTCTTCTTGCCTAGGGAGGCTCCCTTGAAACTGTTCACATGTGTGCATTGCTTGCAAATGGAGCTGAGAGGGGAAAAAAGGTGCTAAACCAGTGGAGAGACTTTGCAAGCAGCATATGTACAGTCAGTCCTAAGTGAGCCTCTGTAAGTCCTTCATGCTCTCTCCAGTAAACACAGTACATGGGTTCTGCTTTTCTGTTTACTGATAGTGCTTTGGGCCCTAACCTGTTAGATAAGTGGGGGAAGTCTGGAGTAGAGTTAGACTACTGGCAGGATTTATTAGTTGGACAGCCAAGAGTCAAAAGCTGGCCCTTATGAAATTCAAGAAAAGTTTAATGGAATGGTCAGTATATTGGTCACTTATGTATCATCAAAGGGAAATAGGGAGAAAAACATGTACTTAGGTAAAACTAGCGTATGTTAATTTGTACACATAGAGGCACATTTTTAAAATAACTGCATCATAAATAGAAACAAAATATATCTCACCATGGCAGTCGCGAAGGGATGGGGGTGCGAAGAGTATGATTCGCCCCGGACAGCAATGTTTTTGGGGCATCCTGGCCTGTAGCCATGCCCCTGCACACCCTGGCTATGCCCCTGAGTGCCCAGGCCACGTCCCCGCATGCCCTGGTCATGCTCCCACGCATTGCAGCCACGCCCCCATGCACCACAGCCATATCCAATGCACTACAATATAGCCCTGATCCCCCTCCACATACTGCAAGCTCTACCACTGCACCATGGTGGACAAGATTGTGACCAAGTGACAAGTTTGCTTTATCCATCTGTTGCCAAAGACTGTAATGATGGGCAACTTCAAGACCACTGTTCTCCATTTTTATGGGTCTTTCTTTTTAAACTGGACTTAGATTATGCTTCTTTTCTAAGAGAGTGCTCTCCTTTATAAATCACATTATACAAATGCATTGGATTGAGACCTGATTTCAAATCCACCACTTATACAAAAAATAAACTGGGTGATCTTGGACCAGACATTATCTCCCAGCCAATCTTACCTCACAGGATAGTATAAGGACAAGAAACTAGGAAACCATATAAATCATTCTTGAGCTTCTGAAAATGTCATAATAATTTAAAAGGAGAAGGCATCCCTTTACTTTAAAAATCACATGCCCTTTAAAGAAAGAAAAATGACTGTTCACTTTGCATAAGAGAATCATTTATATTGGCTAAACCTCCAAGTACAACGTTGCACATCTACTTTGTGATTCAACGTTAGCCTGAATAAGGAATTATGTTTTTCTCTGTTGGCTCAGGAATATTTCCTTAGCAATGAAACAATGTATGCCAGCACCTGGTTGTGTTTTAGAGTATCTTTAAGACAGAGGACAAAAATATAAATCCATTCCACAGAAGCATGGCTTGTCTGTTTCATGACTTTTAAAAACATTCAGCCCTATTATTTATCTAAGCACCTTTCAGTGCCAGGGGCAAAATGTCTGCTCAATTAAATCATAGTTTCAAAATTCACAGGCTAGCTATTTGTAAAATCAGTTATCACCTAATTTTTGTTTTTCAGACAGAAGTAATACAACTGATCTTCTTGAGTACAAATTCCATTTTTTAACTTTTTTAAAAAAGCCCTGCTTCTCTAAATGTCTGAGTTTCAACCACCCATAATTTAGTTTTAATCTGTTCAAATTTATGACTGCAGTTAGGCCCAGGAAATGTTCACCATTATCCCATCTGCCAAAAAAATGAACAAAATAAAAAGCCAAAGGACCGTATCATGAATGTTGCTAGCATTTCCCCATGATCAAAGCAGACTGCCCATAATTCAGAGGACAAGACAAGGTCACTAATAAACAGCAATGAACTGTGCCTGCTTTGGCAAGTTCTGCATGAAAACAGGGACACCAAACAGGCATAACAGATTACTGTAGTTTAATTCCTGTGTTGAACACAGCAGGGCTAAAAGGAAAAGGGCGGTGTCGGCCTGACTGTTGAAACCTAGGCACACCCCAGTTGCTTATAAAGTGAGGTGGAGGTGTCAGAGTGCAAGATTTCAAAATCCCTCAAAATCCTGCAAGACTTGTTTCTCAATTTTCAATGAAGGCTCTGATAGCCAAAAACATTATGGTGTTTGTGCATTTGTATATTGTTTAAAAACCCTCAAGACCTGTTTCATCACATTCAGTGGGAGAAAGTAAATTTCTCAATGTAACAATTTCAACTGATAACAAGCAAGCAGAAATTGATATCAAAGTTTTGACACTGTGTTACATATGTGTTTTAAAATAAACCTTTAAATAAGAATGTTAATTTGTTTTCCCCAATAAAATTTCATATAAATTTTGGGGCATTTTCTCAGGAACAATATGGGGCATTGTGTTTTCACTTGTTATGCTATTCCTTCTTTCTTTGCTGCCTCCCCTGTTATTCTTGGTGGAGTTTTTCACTCCCTGACAGGTAGCAGCTGCAAGTGGGTTGAAGCATGAACAGAACTGAGGGAGGGAAGAATAGGAAGAGAAAATCTACAGTGATTTTGTCTCTGTTTCCTGTGAAGTTAGTTGTTTTATTCTGATCATTGATTGACAAGACTTGATAGAGATAGCTGGGGCCTTAGAACAATTCCAAAAACAGCTCCCCTTTATGTGACTGTGTGATTCTTGGACTCTTTTTCAAACTGAAAGGCAAAAGCCATTTTGACTGTTAAGAGGGGAGATGGGGGGAGGGAAACAAGGTCATCTTCTCTCTTGGTGGCACCCTCAACAGTAGGCTATCCCCCTTACTCATATGGGGTTTCTCAATGGATGAATTCTCCCACTCCCTTGCCAAATCCCAAAATATATAAAGAGAGACAAAAGCAAGATTCAGTGCTTCAGACAAATATGCTTTCAAATGGCATTTTTCATGGACTCCCACCTCTTTGTCAGACTTTCTTCCAGTTAAAAGATCTGGGGAACACTGCTGGGAAAGACCTCTGCTCAAGCATTTGGAAAGGCAATGGCAAGGGCTAGATCAGCCTTTCTCAGGGTGCTCTCTTTGAGATGGCTGTACTCTCTGTGGATGATAGGAACTGTAATTCAGCACATATCAAGCTAGGAAAGGCCTGGATATGAACCACTGGTCTAAGGCTGTGTTTTATGTGGAAAAAGGATTCCTGCTGTACATTGGTCTTTGCTGAATTCAATGAGTAGCAGAACATACAATAAAGTTACAGTTTAAAGATGCTGCCTGTTATGGGGCTGGGGATTAAATTTAACATGCAATATAGTAGAAGCGCTTTTATTTGAAGTATCCAGTTACATATCACCCCTATCATTTTGCACTCTCCATTGCAAATTGGGCTGCCAAACCCAAGCTGATACTATCTCCACCTACTGGTGCCTGAATCCACTGTCCTGAGGACAGAGCCACAATAGTTAAAGATCTCCAGCTTTATTTATTGGCCTTCTTCTCTTCTAGACTCAAAACACAAACAAGGTATTGGAGAGAAATAAAATAATTCATAGGATTTTCTGCCTTCACTTCAGCAAGGCTTTTAGTGTAGTAATTCAACATAAATGTATATGCCAAGTTAGAATTAAAGTAACTGTAATAAACATCCTCTTTTAAATGTAAATGTAATTAACTTTTTTTTTTTAGTGTTTTAGTGTAAACACAATGTAGTGGCAACAGTTTTCACTAATTTTCCTGTCTCTGCAAAGCAAGGTTGTTTTTGTGCAGAAGAAGCTCCTTCCAAAGCCAAGGAAAAGACTCTAGTGTTTGGTATTGTGTTCTTTGTTCTATGCACAAATGAACTGGCACTACAAGAGATGAAACAGTTAAGGTTTTGGACTTCAGCACTCAAAATTCCCCAGCCAGCACGGCCAGAAGCGTAGGGGGAAAGCTAAAATTTCCAAGCTCTGTTCCACACCATATAGAGGTGACCCCTGGCTTTTGGCTATTATTTCCATAGAGATCATGCAAATATCAGAAAAAGTTTGTGAATGCATTGAATTGAGCCTCTGCCATTAGGCAGATGGAATTTGGAATCTTTGTTAGCATCATGGCCAAACAATCACATCAAACCACAAGAGAGAAAGATTCAACTTGTACTAATGAAGTTGTTTGATTCCTTTTTCTCTTTTTTCCTTTTTTTGCATTTACTTGACAGTTTGAAACTGGGAAACAATTGGAAGGCTGGGAACAGGGTGGAGGAGTGAACATTCCTCTGTTGTTAACCTGCTTGCACAGTTCTCCAAGCTACAGAGAAGAGATGCATGCTTGTACGTATTGATTTTCTTTGCTTCTGCACTATGTTATCCTTTGAGGTCCATCTTCCACATTCTCACCCTTGAGGGAGTCCCGAGGCCCTAGTCTAGAGGCCCCATTTAGCCAATGATGGGGACTGAATTTGATTGCTGGCCAAATGATAGCCTGGGTAGAAGTAATTTGTGGGTCCAGTTCTAATATTGATTGCAAGAGAATTCTGGACTCCATCAGTGAAAAGGCTGCAATACTTTTCTAGTGCATACCATCTGCTGCATCATTTACCACCAATAAAGCTTTATTAGCAGTAACATGTGTCAGTTTTCAGCACTGAAACAACTTTTAGGAGAACCCAGCACTACAGCAAGTTCCAACACAGAACAGAGTTACTGTTTTGTTTGGTCTATTGCTCAGATAACTTACATGGCTGCTGCAAGCTTTCATAAGCTTAATTGGTACATTTAGCAACTAAAGCTAATTAATTGGTAAGGCAAATTTAGAGGCTACTGTCATTCTAATGTATAAGCACAGTGTATAGAGATGCCATGGCACTGATTGGTAGCCTTTTACAAATATAATAAACTGGATTCAGGCCCAGCCCAAGACACTTGGCTGCCCAAGGCTAAGGGCAAGATACCATTTCCTCCTCCCATTCAAAATATAGATGCTGACTGGAATCCTTTTTGATTCTCAACGCTGGCAATGTGGTAGGGCTACTCCCTTGGGAGACCCTGTCCCAGGAGGATATAAAATTAATATCAAAAATATGCCAGAGAGGTTGCCAGGTGGGTGTGTAGACAAATAGGTCAAGCAACCAGACACAAGTCAAGGCCAGGAAAATCCCCAGTCATGTTTCCCAAGGAGACCTCAGGCAAGGCACGTCCACACAAACAAAGGGTCCTCAGCCACAAAAGCCAATTTGAGGATTACTGGGTTTTCCCCTGTTGAACAACGCTTGCATTGGCAAATCCTATAAGGGCGCGGTCCATTTACATGAAACAATCATGCAAGCAATCAAGTTGCTATTGTGCAGTATTTTCCTTCTGTTTTGACCATTGTTCTTCCTGGGAAAGGGTCTGCCCCCAAGGTACGTTCTGCCCTATAAGTAGTCCCCCTCCCGTTAATCAAGCGCTCCCCTCAGCCGCCTCTCTTCGCTGAGCTCCTTCCTTCTTGCCACTCCTGAGACTGAAGACTTCTGGATGGGTGCAGTATTACCGCCTTTACACCCTTTCCGCTATATCCCCTATAAGCTCTCATCTCTTTCCCTTCTCAGTAGGCCTTGTGTGTGCGAGTGACTGACAGCATTTGTGCGTGAGAACATATTTGTTAAAATTCATTCATTGATATGATGGGCTGGCTTATGCTTGGTCTGACCCAGTAAAAATTGGGTTGAAGGTCTCGCTGGGTTACCCTGTCCCTCCTTCTGTCAAAGCTAGTGCTCTGCTAATTCCCTCAGTCTTTACATCTTTGGAGCGAATCAAGGTGTCCCCCAGGGGACCCCCAGAAGTCAAGGTAACAGTGGTCTCTCCCACCGCAGTCAAGGGCAGCAAACTAGTTTGGGGAACAGGACAGGGGCGTTGACACACACCATGATGTAGCAGCAGGAGAGCATGTGAGGGCATTGGCCTTCCTAAGAATTCTGTCCTCCCCAAGTTTAGCAGTGCAATTGAACATTTAGAAGAATATGCTGGAATTCTGCAAAATCCCATCACTATTTGTTTGTCTGTTTGTTTGTTACTTAACATTTTACCCCTCTCCTAACATGGAACCCAAAGTGGCATTTTTGTCATTGCCTATGAAAAAAAATCCCCACTAAAAGCTCTTTCAAAGTAAACGATGCCTAAGTCCTTCAATGCCTGCCAGTTTTTGTTCCTGTATCCTATCTAGGAAAATGGTCTCATTATACCCCTGAAACATATTCTGTCTTCCAAGAGAGGGGAACAACTAGGGGACTGAACAGGAACAGCCAGCGTATTGCCACTGCTTTCCCCAAAATCTGTTGTCGAAGTGATTGCTTCATTCTCCCTAAAAGCAGCACCAGCCCTGACTGAGGCGATTTCCGCAGTACACTCTTATAGTGCAATTATTTGACTTTCAACATCCTATGGAATCCTGGGGTTTGCAGTTTAGGGAGGGCAAGGTGTAGTGTGGAAATGGCCTGAATTATATGTTCTCCTATTCTCACAGACTTGAATGAACTCAGGTGCACCCATCTCTAAATAGGATGAGGTTGTATAAATTATTTTGCATTTCCTTTAGCATCTCCATGCCAGGAATGCTCAGATGGTGATGCTATTCCTTTCTCTTTTCTAGACTAGATAAATTATCCTGGGTTTTTATTGGAATGTCCCGCCTGGTTTTTCTAGTTTTATTCATGCCTTTGGTTTAGGTTTTAGCTCCTGTCTTATTATTGTACTTCTAAAACTGAAATTTGACAGCTTTAAAAAAAAATTAAAAGTGTGCTGATTACAATGTAATTGCATGCTAGCTTATTTAGAAACAAACTCAAGTAAGGATGTTTAGGATTTCTGTCTAGCATCCATATCCTATCTGTAACAACTTGAGAATAAGTTTATTCAATAAAACAAGCCATTACTCCAATGTAAGTGTGTTGTTTAACCTGAACTTAGAAAAGTTCCTATTTGGAATACAGTTCCAAGACTCTTCTAGCTAGTACAGCCACTGACTGTAAGATTCTATTATCCCAAATGGTAACTTTTTCCAGTGGGACTTACTCCTGAGAAAACAGGCACAGAATTCAACCACATCTCATATAACCAAATGCGTGTAAAACCTAAAGATCAACCTTCTCCTTTAAAAGACACAATTCATTTTGTAAAAATTATTATATAAAAGCTAATTTTATTCCACCTTTGACTTTGAAGCCAACAGGCAAAGTAAATAAAGACTTTTGTGCTCACATCTCTCCATGTCTTTCCCCTCTATCTGTGAGACACTGAGCAAGCTGATATGTTCACAGCTGGGGGGAAATGAGGTCCATGGAGTGCAGGGTGATTTATTATTGAAACATGCAGAAATTAGCACATGAAACAATGCTTTACGTCTCATACAGAAATATTTATGCATACCATTTGTCTTTCTGCCTTTCTCCAATTATGTTCTTTTAACAGATTCAACACCAAATATCTGGAATCTCTGGAATATTATATTTGTAACAGAATTGGGCAACTGGACAAGAGGTTTTTTTGGGCTGCCTCTCCCATAATTCCTCATTTTTGACTATGCTGTAGTTAAATGGGAGTTGTAGGCAAAAACACCTGGAGTAATTATGGGAATTGTAGGCAAAAACACCTGGAGAGATACAATTGTCCAACTCTGGTTTCAGTTGAGAGTGAGAAGGCTATGATCCTTGAGATGTTGGATTACACCTCCCAGAATGCCTGACTGTTGGCCATACTTGCTGGGATGGCAGCCATGGGTACTGCAGTCTTTCAAAATCTGGAAAACTGCAGGTTCCCTCACCTTTAGAATAAACAGTATTTTTACTGGCCTTGCTTTTGCAGCCTTAATAGCAGTCTTGCTGTTCTACATTACAGCAGATGAAATCTTTCCAATCATATTATTTTTCTGCTATACAGTTCTACCTTTCTGTTCTGTAACACTGCCAAGGACCAGAGGAAAACAGCCAGGCTACATTTATACCCTTAACAGTTGCTTGGTCTGCAAAATTAGACAAGTTTCTGTAGATAACAATACCTGCACATCAGGCTTCTGCTAAAACTATAACCACAATGTATGACTGAGAAGTGGGCAACTTTACCTGTCTCTCTGCTTATGTTTCACAAATGTTAAATGTGTGAAAGATGTCAAGGGCACACAGCTGTTGTAGAAATTTACACTAAACACAGTCTTACTAATCACCCCCCCCCACAAGAGTTGTTTCTTTTGCATTGTGTGTGTGCTTTGTAAATGAAAAATAAAATATCACCAAATATTCAGAAGGCTCAGCAACAGAATGAATATGTCTAGGTTACAGGTGGCTTGATAAGAGGTCATTATAAATCCCAAGTGACTGGCATCCAATAATTTGTTGAATTATTACTATTAAGTATTTGATCAGTGCCATCATGCCAATGATTAGATTGCAGTGCAAATCCTCCAGGAACTTGTGACCAGAAATATTTCCTTTGTATATCCCACTTTCAAATCAAAGAACTTGTTACTGTATATCTGATGTATCTTAAACTTTGAAAAGATTAGGCAGCAAAGGGCTGGGGAAGTTCTGGCCCTCTAGATGTTTGACTCTTAACTCCCATCAGCTCCAGCTGGTACTGGCAATAGGACATCAGCGGTATGATGGAATTGTGGGCTAACAACATCTGAAAGGCCATATGTTTCCTATCCAGATAAAAGAGTTGCTAGAAAAGAGTGAGACCTATTTCTGAGACCCTGGAAAGCTGCTGTTGGTCAAATCAGAAAATACTTAGCTAGATGGACGAACAGTCTAACTTAATTTCTCATAAGGCTGATTCTATGTACAACTGGGACTAATTTGTCTGCTTTGTTTCTTTGACCTCTCCGTTCAATGAATTTTGCAAATGGGATTAGCAAGAGGTTTCTCAATGGCTAATTAGCTATTTTTACCTAGAACAAGTTGACTGTGCTTTAGAGGTTATTTTAATTCTCTCAGTTTATACTCCTGGTTTGTGTCTGAACTGTTCTTCCTGCTCATGCTTCCGTACCTTCTATGAATTGCAATCTTGCACTTGCTGCTTTGTTACTGTAGTTTCTAGCCCGGGCCTGTGGTATATTAGATATCATTTGATATCAATAATTTGGCCTTCACTACCTATTCCTCTCCATGTGCTTGCGAGACCCCCGGACAAGCACGCACACAGGCATGGCTGAAAATAGCTGAACTATTCAAAACAACTCCAGGTTGGCCAGTATTTGCTGGACTGCAGCTTCAGGAGACCTCAAGGCAAGTACCTTCTTAAGATCACATTATGTATGCATGCTGTTTACAATAGATCCCCTGCCCCGAGCAGGCAGCTTGACGAGCCAGATGCTCAACTGTCAAACACTCCGCGTTTGCATACCGGCCACTCTATTGACAACGCTGTCGTAATTCAATCATGCAAAGTACTGACCTTTTGGAGGCTTTGTCTCCAGCCCGAAACCCAGCTTGAGTATCCAGCTTGTTGGGGGCAATTAGCTAAAAATACATTGTAAACCGCTTAGATAACATTTAGTTGATAGGCGGTATAGAAATAAATGCTATTGCTATATTGCTATTGAAACCCATTGTTTTCCCCAGGAATGGACTAGCCTACAGGCACATTTTCCCCTTTAAGACCCCCTGATTTTGAGCGCTTCTTCGGATCGCTCTGACTTCCATCCCGCCTTGCTGTCACTCCGTTCGACAAGCCTTCCCCTCAGCTCCACGTGCTGAGAATCTCCACTTCTATGGACTTTTCTTCAGACTTTCCGGGCTTCAGGACAGGTGTAGTATTTCCCATGCAAAACCGCCTCTCAAAACCTTCTATCCAACTCCTACCTTTCTTTCAACAGGTCTGTGTGAGTGTGTTGCATACATACATTGTGATTGTGATATCAACAATAAAGAAAACAATTTAATTTTACTTCTGTTTGCTCATTGACTCAGCCTGACCCCGTAGACATTGGGTTCAAGATCTCGCTACGTTGCCCTGCCTCTTGTATTGCTTAGCTTGTGCTCTGCTAATTCCCATTCCCCATTGTGAACACATTGAGGTGTCCCTCCCGGGATCCCAGAAATCAGGGTAACAGCTTTCCCCAAACTCCTGCTTTTGGTCTTGCTTGATCTTTCAGACTGCCCAAGAGACTTGATACTGTCTGTCTACAGATAAGTCTGTCTTCATGCTATTTCTTTGACCACAGACCTGATGTGGTAGCAAACAGCAACAGGTGGTAGGGGGATTTGCAGTGGGAAATCAGCATGAGCAGAGGTGGTGAATTCTTTCTTTCTATTTGGTATTTACTGTCAGGATTGACCCTTTTTCATAATGGCTTATGATTCTCAGAAAGAGAGAGAGAGATGCTCCATTGAATCATAAGCACAATCTCATCTAAAGATATAAAAGCAGCAGTGCCAGTTAAAAGTAATTTCAACAGAAAAGAAAATATTCATTATAAAGACAAGGAGTAAATTTAGAAAAGTAGAAAATTAGAAATAAATGTCAGGCATGAAAGTATCAGCTAACAATATCAGATGGAAGCAGAAACACACCCATCCCGTTGTCTTAGGTTTTGCCGCTGAAATCTCATGGAACAGGTTGCTTCTGGGCTGGCAACTCTAGGGCCGTTTCCGCACTACACTCTTATAGCGCGATTATTCCACTTTCAACATCCTATGGAATTCTGGGGTTTGCAGCTTCAGGAGGAGCTGGCCGGCTCCTCCCGAAACAGCAAACTCCAGGATTCCATAGGATGTTGAAAATGAAATAATTGTGCTATAAGAGTGTAGTGTGGAAATGGCCTAGGTGATAACCTTATTCAAAATATGCTTCTATGCCACTTCCTATTGAAAACAGGTCCAGAGAAGGTTGAAAAAATACAGCAAAATTGTCCCCCTCATCCCTGTGAGCTTTAGGGGCCATCCTGGAAACTTTTTTTTTTTTTAACAAAAATTGGGAGTGGTGTGGAGTAGGGGATGCAGCTTTCCAAGTTTCCCTAAGACCAATGTAGGATACTCTCTTACATTTCACAGATGAAAACCAGGACACATATGGCCAAGCAACATTAGTGTGTGGCCAATATGGTAAAAGTTAATAATGAAGAAGAACACATAGGCTAGGAGAGGCTGTAACAGTTTCCTTTTGCCAAAGCCTACTGAGAAGGGCAAAATTCTGACCCTTCTCTCCTCTCCTGCCTACAGAGCTAATTGAGGACAAAATACTTTTACACTTTGAACTCAGTTTCCAACAATTAAAGTATGCTGAAGAAAAAGGGGGGAAGTAGGAGAAGGATAGAGAAACTGGGACATTTTAAAAGGAGCTGAAAAAGTAGGATGACAGGGGATTAACTGAGACTGTCCTATGAAACTGGGACAATTGGAGGGTACGATGTGGCCACTAACTCCCTTCATTTGACTCCCTGTCTCTTAATATTATAGAACCTTTCAAGACTTTTGGGTAGTTTTCCTGCAACAGACTTATCATGATTAATGAAAATTCCTTTCTTAAAGTCCTCATGATCCACTGGTGTTGCCTATAAGTAACATAAATCCTTCCTGACCATCCTGCATGTGGTGTTTAAGGTTAACTTTTCAAAAACTCATATATCATTTAAGAATGAGATATTAATATTTCATCTCTGTTGCTGGATCTCATCTACCAACAGCATCAGCAGCAGCACTTGTCTGAATTCCTGTGTTAGTGTAGAGCTACTGGGAGCTGAAGCATAGACCATCTTGTGATTGACTTAAGTTGTAGAGTCTGGTTAGAAACAACTGAAAAGTAAAAACCCGGAAGGCCTTTCTTTTTAAAAATATCAGTCTCAAAACTTAAACGATCAGCTGCAGGGGATCAGAAGCTCAGCAGGCATGCCAGGTACCTGCAGGCATCTGACCCCTTCCCACGGTGACTCAATTAGTCAAACTGTTATTTTTCAGGAAGTCACTACATTCCTCTGGTCTCTGGATTAACAAATGTCCTACTTTGTGACAGTGGCCTTCCTTCAGAAAGCAACACATTCAATCCTGTAGAAAGATAAGAAGCGTTCAGCAGTAGACATTTGTCTGGCAAAGGAGAGTACATGAGGACAGAGAGTTTGTTGTTTGTTTCGTTGTTTCAGTTTATTTACAGAATTTGTCACTTTTTTATACTACGCGTGCCGTTGCCTTGGTGTTCACATGATGGTCTCTGCCTGCTCCACGGGTATATGAGGCCATCTTGTATGAACTAGAAGCTCAACTGATACAAATGGAAGCTGTAACTTCTTGGCCAACATATCTGCAAGGTACTTCTCTAGTCAGCTTTGAACAGATCTCATCTGGAGTACTATATCCAGTTCTACAGCTCACATATTAAGAAGCATATTGACAAGATGAAAGGTATTCAAAAAAGGGTGACAAAGATGCTAAAGGACCTGGAAACCAACCCCTATCAGGAAGAGTTAAGGTAGTGGTATATGTTTAGCCTGGAGAAAGCAAGACTGATAGGTGATGAGATAGCCGTCCTAAGGGCTGTTAAATGGAAGGTGGAGCAAGCTTGATTTCTGCTGCTTCAGAAAATAGAACCTGGATCAGTGGATTCAAATTGCAAGAAAGAAAATTCAAACTGAATATTAGGATGAATTTTCTATCAATAAAAGCTGTTTGACAGCGGAATGCACTGCCTTGATGGTAGTAGACTGCCTATTTTAGGTTTTGTTTTGTTTTTTAATAGAGGTTAGACGGCCACCTGTTAAGGATGCTTTAGCTGTGGATTCTCGCACTGGCCTGCGTCTGAACTAGATGATACTTGGGATCCTTCTCAGTTCTGTATCTCTGATGCTTTGCTCTGCAGCAACTCTTTTTTTTTTCTTTGAGAAGCTGTGGATGGGAAACATTCCTGGATGAATATGTCATAAGAACTGTTTAACTAATTTGTCTCCCCCCGCCCACATGATCACACATGGTGGGGGGACGCCTTTGCCAGCCTCCCATGAGACGAGACCACGCAATCACTGCGTGACAAGGGTTGCGTGGTGGGAAAGGGAAGGAGAGGGGTCTGCAAACCCCTTTTAGGGCTGTGCCACCCCTTTCCTCAGCCTCTTTGTTTGCTGGCAACACTGATGGAGGGAACTGCTGCGTGGCCCGGAAAGCCAGCAACATGGTGGGGACTGGACAGGCTTTTGTTCCTGACAGCGTGGGGAGGCAGCTGGTGGTCACATTGGCAGTCACCCAGGTTCGTTTAAGGGTTTTTCTTTCTTTCTATCTCTTCTGTGTGTTTGTGCCTCTTTCCCCCTCCCTGGGCTGTTCCTTGGCGATGGTGGGGTTGCTGGGGAGCCTGGGGAGGGCTGCTAATGCAGCAGCCGTGGCAGGAAGTATTTTTTTTTTTTGGTGCCTGTGAGTGCCAGGGTGGGGAAGGGCCGTGGCTGCCACATAGACTTTATTTTTGAGCACCAAAGAGGTGACCGCTGGCCTTGTGTGGCCTGGTTAGGGGCAGCAGCGCATTGGGGAGTCCCTTGGTGTTTGGGAGCCTGTTGGGGCGTCCCTCCTTTTTGTTTTTGTTTTCTTTTTTCTCCTTCCCCTTCTTGCCCCTCCCCTTCTCTCTTTGGGGGGATGCTTGCTCTTTGGGTCGGTTTTGTTGCCTCTGGGCAGTGAGAGTGTGTCCAAGTTGTCTTTGTGGGCTGAGAGGGTATGCCTTTTTTCTTTTCCCTTCTCCCCCTTTTTCCTTCTTTCCTCTTTCTCTTCTCTCTCTCTTTTGCACCTCTCTTCCGGGGGGGGGAGTGGTTGCTATTTTGGGCAGTTTTGTTGCATCTGGGCTGTGAGAGTGTGTCCAGTTTGCCTTGGTAGGCTGAGAGAGTGTGGTTTTGTTTGTTTGTTTTGTTCTGTTTTGTTTTGTTGTTAAGGAATTTTTAGGATTTATTGCATTTGGGCCAGGAGTGGGACATTGTTCCATGTTTCCATGTGTTGACCTGAGAGAGTGTGAAAGGACTTACTCATTTACACGTTTCCTGGCCATGGAGCTGACGAGTTGTGCTGATTGAGTTGGGAGAGTGTGGAGGTACTTTCTCATTGGCACGATTCCCTGCTGGTGGGCTGGGGGAGTGTAACTGGTTGTGCTACTTGGGCTGTTAGAGCAGGCTTTGGTCTTGTCAGTCCATTCCAGGTAGTGTGCCTGGATTCCTTTCGTGATGGCTGGATTTTAATTTGGGGCTGGGAGAGTGCAATTCATTCTGTCCTTGGGGTTTTGGCTGGAAGATACCTGCCTTAGTTGCCAGTGGTGGTGATGGATTCCAGATGGGTTTCATCAGCACCTAAGGGTAAGCAGCCTGCCAAGAAGACCACCCAGCCAAGCCCTTAGCTACCCCTATGTCAGTGACCTCATCTTCAGACGAGGAGCGGGGAGCAAATGCTAAGCTTCAGGCCATTGAGAGTGGCCGGCAGCCTGCGGGGCAGAACAGAGGAAGGGAGAAACAGAGGGTGTCCATGCCTGTAAGCATTTTTAACCAGATTTTGGCACAACTAGATGCTATTGAGAAGGACGGATTGGGTGAAAAGCAGAGCGAATCACCTTCAGGGAGGCAGGAACAAGCATCCTCATCACAGCATGACAATTGGGAGGCCGGGCCCTCAGGAGAGTTGGAAGCAGCGGGAGCAGCACTGGGTCAGTCTATTGTTCACGAGGAGGGCACTGTGTCCATAGCATGGTCCTGGAGTTTTATTACCCCCCCAAGGAATATGATATGGGCCCCACCGGCAGGTTCCCCAGAGCTGTCATTTTCTTCTTCACTTTCTTCCCCTGGGGAGTGAGTGTCACCTTCTCAGCTGCCACCAGGGATGACACCGCATTCCCAGGATGAGCCTGGACTCACGCAGGGCGGGGTCCTGGGGTCACGGGAGTCAAGCAAGGATTCAGGCAAGTGAGCAGTCAGGGGCATTAGATGATCACCTGACCCCAGCCACTATTGAAAGGCTTTTGAAAGGTGAATATGTAGACGTATTCTCCCTTTTGTATCGAGAGCTTAATAAGAAAGAGAAGGAGGATTTGGATGCAGGTGAGAAAGAAAAACTGAAAAAATTCAGGATCAAAAGAACTGGACTAATTGGTTTATAGGTTATCTCATTTATATGGATGTGATAGTTAAGGCCCAGCCATCAAGAGCTCACTCCCTGGTGGTATATTTGAACACGTTTTTCAGGGCTTATGCAGATTTTGCCGGGACTGGTTGGCTGCACTACGATGAGAAGTTTAGGATGAGGGCAGCAAAGCAGCCAAGCCTGCACTGGGACAGCATCCAGCCCAAACTGTGGATGCAGATGCTAACACCTTCTTGCCCCATTTTTGGTGAGATGTCCCACTCCGGTCATCTGGTGCAGCTCAACAAGTCCGGGGGGCCTCCTCACACTCCAGGCTCACTGGAGCAACAACAAATCCAGCTCTTCTGGAAGTTTGGGATGCAGGGGTTTTGTGCCAGTCACCCTTGCAAATACAAGTACGTGTGTGGGATCTGCTGGGGTTCTCACTCCATTCGCAACTGCACCAAGGAGAGAGGGGGAGGGAAAGGCCCCAGGGATGGGGATGGCAAGCAGGGGCCAGGAAATCAGCTACCACTTCACAAAGGGGCCCAGTCCAATTAATGTTGAGAGGCTGCTGGCTTGGCTCCGCTTTTACCTGGACTGGGCTGCAGCTCTGTATCTGGGGGAGGGATTTACTTGAGGGTTCAGGTCCCTGAGTGTGGGACCTCGGCAGTTTTTTGTGGCTAATAACCTTAAATCAGTAATCGACAAAGAACATGTGATTAGGGAGAAAATTAGGAAGGAGGTTGCTGAAGGCAGAGTGTTAGGGCCATCTGACCAGCCCCCCACTCCCAATGTTAGAGTTTCCCCACTAGGGGTTGTCTCTAAGAAGGCTCCGGATGAATTCAGGTTAATCCACCATTTGTCTTACTCCAGGGCCGGGTCCATTAATGATGCCATTCTGGCTAAGTTATGTTCTGTTAAGTATACCTCGTTCAATGCAGCTGTACGGGTTGTGCGCAGACACAGCGTTGAGGGCAAACTGGCCAAGTCTGATGTCAAGTCAGCCTTCTCCCTGCTGCCCATACATCCATGTGACTCTGAGCCTTTGGGATTCACATTTGAGGGTAAAGTCTATGTCGATCATTCCCTCCTGATGCGATGTTCTGCATCTTGTTCTGCCTTGGAGACGTTCAGTACCTTTTTAGAATGGGCCATCAAACATAAGTCAGGCCTTAAGGACATTGTGCATTATTTGGATGATTTCTTATTCGTGGGATGCTATGGTTCCGAGCAGTGTGCATTCCTCTTGGCAGAATTCACATCTCTCATGGGGGAGGTGGGTGTGCCCTTGGCACATGAGAAAACCAAGGGCCCCACACAACAGCTTACATTTCTAGGCATTAAGTTAGATACAATCAACCGAGTTTGTAAACTACCACCAGCAAAAGTTGAGGATCTTAGGTCAAGGGTGGCTTCCTTCATGGGTAGGCACAAGGCGACCCTTAAGGAATTTCAAGAGCTGGTGGGGCACCTGAATTTTGCCTGCCAGGTGGTTGCACCTGGCAGGCCGTTCCTTTGGCGCCTGTGTGACACCAAGAAGGGCAGCACCAAGCTGCATCACAGAATTAGGATCACTAGAGGGATTAAATTGGACTTAGGGGTGTGGCAGGAGTTCCTAGTTGACTTCAACAGTGTCTGTTTTTGGTGTGATGAGATCAAGGTCAGGGATGCACTGAAAATATCATCTGATGCAGCAGGATCCATCAGTTTTGGTGTCTTTTTCAGGGGCAAGTGGTGTGTGCTGAGATGGCCCGAGAGTTGGCTGGATTCAGGCCTCACAGCCAATCTTACATTTTTGGTGTTTTTTCCAATATTAGTGGCTGTTCACATCTGGGCACGTGAATTAGCCAGTGCCTCCATCCACTTTTGGTGCTACAACTTGGCCACAGTCAGGGTGATTAACTCTCTTTCCTCTAGGTCACAGCATATCATGCACTTGGTGTGGGCTTTCACACTTCAGTGTCTTTGTTTTAACATAGTCTTCACAACTGTGCATGTTGCTGGTGTGGACAATTCCCTGGCTGATGCTCTTTCCTGTATGAAGATGGAGCGTTTCAGGGAGCTGGCACCAGACACTGCAGTCCTCCTGGAACTGATGCCCTTCAATCTGTGGAAGTTTGGTGGCGTGAGGTAGTACAGATTATCAGTATGTCAATTGCACCCAGCTCCAGAAAGAGCTACAATAAGGCTGCTAAGGATTTCACTAACTTTAGGAAATCTAACAGGCTACGGGATGCATGGCCACTCCCTGTTGGCCACATTTTGCAGTTCTGCTTGTCTCTTAAGGAAGCAGGCCTCGCCCCTCAATCCATCAGATCCCGCATGTCTGCTCTGGCCTTTTAGTCCAAGGCACGAGGCTTCCCTGATCCTACAAGGGATTTTAGGATATGCAAATTTATTGAAGGGTGGGTCAGGGGAAAAGGGATGGCCCGAGATGACAGGCAACCACTCTCTCCTGGCATTCTGAAGTGACACATGGAAAGTCCTTTGCTCTTCTTCGTACGAGGCTCTATTGTTTCACTCAGTGGCTCTCACTGCATTTTTGTTTGGCGCATTGAGGGTGAGCGAGCTGGTCGTTCAGAGCAGGAGCAACAGGTCCTGCAGGCCCCTAGGGACTTGACCTTGGGGGAGTGGCATTTATGCCTTCGCATAAGGGTATCAAAAATTGATCAGGCCAGGCGGGGCACTGTGGTTACATTGCAGGAATGCTCTGACACCACTTTAAGCCCTCTCAGGGCACTCTTATATAGCTATCAGGAAGTCACATTCAGGGCCTCTGTTTTGTCATGCTGACATAACCCTGCTCACTAGGTACCAATTCTGGGCCATCACAAAAAAGGCTTTGGCCTCTCTAGGCCTCCAAGGCACTAAGTCTGGCACACATTCATTTTGCATAGGTGCAGATTCCACTGCAGCTCTGATGGGCATGGCCACTGGAGGCATCCAGAGGATCAGGAGATGAAAGTCCATGGCGTACCAGCACTATGTCAGCTCGATTCACCTGTTATAATGTTTCTGGTTTCATTTCAGATTGTCCTTTTCTGGCAGGGAGGAGGCAAGTGCTGATCTGTGGTCACAACTTCATCTTTTGGGCAGAGCAGCAGGCTTGTGATGGCATTTGGGATTGGGCGACTGAGCCTTGCTCCAATGGCTTGGCAAGAGAGGCCTTTGCTGGCATGGCTTGTTGCCTACATTGTTTGGGGAGTGCCATGGGCCTCCACCTGATGTGTTGGTCATTTACCTGCGTGGCAATGACCTTGGACTTTTAAAAGCTCCCTTACAACTGTAACCTGGCTACAGATAACGAAAACTGTAACAGTAACTTTTAGTTATTTTTATTGTTACTGGGATTGCCTTCAGAAGATGACCAAGAGGAGGAATGTGGCTTCAATGCGGCTGAAATGCCAGCTCCTGCTGTGTCCAAAGCTCTGTTGTGGATGCTGAGCTGACAACAAGGTGGACATGAGTCTTTCACTCATTCAGCATTTTCCAAAACAAAAAACACACAAGAAAAGGAAGATATCTAGGGTAGTGCTATGTAAGGGGCATTTGGGCAGATTTTCTCATGAGAACATAAGAAAAAATCATGTAGGGTCAGATGAAAATACTATCTAGTTGATATGTTGGTGAGAAATCTGCTGCAAGGACTTGGTGCAACTGCATCCACCTTCCAGTGTTCCGCAGCAGCTATATACAGAGGCATTTTGCTTGTGATACTAAAGAGGATATATATCAATCCCATCCTTCAGTAATAAACACCTTTGCACTGGCATTCTCCATGATGAACAGTTCATATAGTCAGATAGTAACAATGATAACAGTGCAATTCTGCAGAAGGGATTTCTGGATCCACATATACTTGCTCTTTTATTTGCTTGAGAATCTTTCTGCAATGTTGTACTACTAATGGCTGGTATTAGTAAGTTAGTAAATTAGTGGGAAGATAAATCAATACGGATGTGCTTTTGTAGATATTGATTTTCCCCTGTTGTCAACCAGGAAGCTACCATACCTAAAATTACGGAAAGAATGGGAGAATCTCTAAGGATCTGGTTTAAGATAATTATTAATCAGATTAGATGTTTCATCCAAAGGTCTTTTTGTCTTTAACTGGAAGTGGGAAATTCTGTGTAGCTGATACTGATCTGATAAATGAGATTTCATTCTGTGTGTATGTGATAATGTCGAACTAGAAAACATCAAGGTGTATCAGGTAGAAAGACTGAGCTGATTTTGTTTTGCAATAAAACATTCAAGTGTTTTTTATTGTCTAAGAAATAGGCAAAAGTTAGCATTTAACCAGCAGTTTATGCACCTCTCGCTGTATAATGACTCCTGCCTGTCTTAGAACAGACATGAGACTGATAAAAGTATGAAGCTGGCAAGCTCCAAATACTTCCTTCGAACACAGAAAAATGAATTTGCTAAATGAAGGTCAGGCTCCAGAAGAAAAGTCATTTCATTCATTTTAAATGGCCATAATAACAGAATACATTTAACAAAATGCCAAAGTGTATCAGGCTACAAAAAGGGGATTATTCCTTTTCAATCTTAGTTTCTAGGACAATGCAGTTTTTCTTTTTTTCTTTACCCTAAAGCAGCTTGAAACTAGGCCTTTCAATTTATGATTTTTTTTTAAAGTGGATTAATCAGCTAGCTTTTAACATACTCTCATTTCAGAGATGAAAATAGGGACATATGTATCTGTTAATACTTATTTCTTATGTCAAGCTTCAGTATTTGACTTTCTGTTGTGCCCTCCCCTCAATACTGCATGTTTCTTAAGTTTATTCTATTTATATGCTACCTTTCCTCCAAGCACAATATGCTCTTCCCATATACATTAACTGTCCTGATTTGGTGAGGGAAATCTTGATTAATCCTCTGTTGTCCCATTTTCAAATGTCCCAATTTCTCTCTCCTCTCCTCTCCTTCAGTTGCTGCAGACTGAGCTCAAAGTGCAAAAGAAGATTGCATTTAATTAGCTTGGGGGAGGGGAAAGATAAGAAGAGAGGAGGGGCAGAATCTTGCCTTTCCATGTAGGCTCAAGGAAAAGCAGACCGCTGCAGCCTCTCTTAGCTTGTGTGTTTGTCCACATTAATTACCTTTGCCATCTTGACCACAGTGATGTTGCTTGGCCACACACATCCCATTTTTTGCAGGCGAAATATTGGAGGGTATGTCCTCCTCACTGAGAGCCAGCATCATGTAGCGATTTGAGCACTGGACTAGGACTTTGGAGAGCAGGGTTTGAATCTCTGCTTGGCCATGGATACCCACTGGGTGACCTTGGGCAAGTCATAGTCTGTCAGCCTCAGAGGAAAGCAAAGGCAACCCCTCTCCAAACAAAACTTGTCAAGAATCCCATGGAAGGTTGGCTTTAGGGTCTCCATAGATTGAAAATGACTTGAAGACACACAACAGCAACAATGTCGTTCTCACAAAAAACTGTGAAGTAGTTTAAGCTGAGAGAAGGTGACTGACCTAGGCTATTTCTGCACTACACTGTTAAAGTGCTATTATTCCACTTTCAGCATCCTGTGGAATTCTGGAATTTGTGGTTTACTGAGGTCAAAGAACTCTCTGACTAAGAATTCTAAATGCCCCTCCCTAAACTGCAAACACCAGGATTCCATAGGATGTCAAAGGTAGAATAATAAGACTATAACAGTATAGTGTGGAAATGTCCCTAAAGTCACACAGTATGCTTCATGGTCTTCTTCAGGTTTTGAGTGGGACCTCTCTAGTCACTTTCTGATCTTGGAAGCTAAACAGGGTCAGCCTTGCGTAGTACTTGGATGGGAGATGGTCAACTACTATCAGGCACTATTATTTCAGATAAAAGAACTGGCAAAACTACCTCTGAGTATTCCTTGACTAAGAAAATCCTATGAAATTCATGGGGTCACCATAAGTCAACAGCTGACTTGAAGGCAGACGCACACACAAGTTCCACTGAACAAAGTGGGATTCACTTCTGAATGAACTTGTGTTCAGTTGCACTGTGAGGGGGCAGGAAAGGATGATCTAAGGAAAACTGTGTTTCTAAACTCTATCTTGCTGCTCCAGGCAGCAAACTTCATGTGGCAAATTTGGGAATAGTATTAAAGAGCAGTCATTACTTACTTATTGTATTTTTTACTATCCATGTGGGTTGCTGTTTGATTTTTCTGCCTTAGGCATTCACATTAGACTATCCTTGCATCTTTGGTTTTTCCTGCCTTCCTTTCTACTAATGTACATTAGTACATTATTAATGTACCTTAGTACACTAATGTACATAATGTAATGTAATGTAATGAACAGCATGGTAGGTGTGAACCTTGCAGATTCTCACTCTAAACTGGACAGAAGGTGGATGTTGGTGTAACAACCTGGAAAGACGTGGCATAGGGTGTTTTAGAGCAATAAAATTTACTGTGTGCATACAGTGTGTGGCCTGCCTTGCAAGTAAATACTATAATAACCTAAGTTGCAATAGAAACACTAAAATGTTTCATAAGTGGGACTTTATACACTATGTGAATACCGTAACAACTGAAATTGGATGTGACTGCCATACACCATCTGTCAATACACCAAGTCAAATTTTAGCTGTCATCTTCTCCCACACAAGTAAGGTTTTACATTCAAAAGCAGGGCTGTATGGAACAGGTTGGAAAATGTTTCTTTCCCCCCCTATCTGTTTATGTGTCTGATTATTCCAGTCACCTGTGTTCCCCACCCCCCCGCCCGCCTGCCAGCCACTCTTTTCTCAGAATTCAGCATTTAGTTCTAGGATTCATACAAGCCAGGGCGCTGGACTAATTTCAGTTTGATTCCAACTAAGATAATAATTTCCATATCAAGCCTTATCCCATATAACTGTCGTTTAAAGATAATGGACCATAGCAAGGGAGACAGCAGGGTCCTAGAAGTGGCCCATCAAGAGCATCTGGAAAGCAGACTGAACATAATTGTAAGTGACCTGTGCGCAGTCTTCACCACTATAGTGAGATTGTATTCTTACTTGAATTTGCATCTCTACATATCAATTAGCACAAATGATATGCAAGTTCTTGTCTGCTTTTGTCCTCTTTTTTTGGTGAGTCACTTTCCATTTTTTATATACCAAATATGTGGCCATACTAGTAACATCATGCATTTCATACATTTTTTCAGAGTCAATACAATTAATCCATATAGAAAGCAAGTATTTAATACCTAACTATGACCTTGAAATCCAATATCATATATCACAAATTGCATCAACACATTACATATGCTCCTTTCTGTACACTGTGTTCAGTGTTTTTCTAAGACAGCTTTGAATTGCTGTTTTACCAGAAACATTTCCATGGCAACCATGATACTGTGGAAGGTTAGGGGAGATTTGGTATTAACATATCCATTTTTAAAAACTAAAATCTCAGTAAAGCTAACTTTTGATTGACTTGAATCAGAGTTGCTTCTCTCATTTTATCGTTTGGAAACACTGTTAGAAAAGGAACCAAGAAAGGAACAGAAACGTTCATCTTTATCAAGTACAAGTGGTCAAATAGATGTTGAACATACAAAGATCCCTACAAACATTATTTGCTGTTCATACATCCTATCACTCTTTGTAAAGAAAGATGCACATGTGCAGCCATTTTTTTATCACTTAAAAGCCTTACTAGAAAGAATGGAAATAGCACATACAGGAGGTTTTAATGCCACCATTATTTTTCATTTATATAGGACCCTGAATTTGTGAAGAATCTTACAACACTTAATCATGTTAATTCCTAACAGCAATTGTGTGAATAGGTCAACATAAATCCAATTTGCAAATGAGAAAGTAGGGATGGTAAGAAGGGCAGTTATCACATCTGTATTCACAAATCTAATGGTCAAATAAAGCAAAAATTTGCCCATATGAATCAGCTGTCTCAGATTAATTACTACTTTATTTTTATCACAGACAGTTATGCATTGCCTTTCAATTGAGATAGATCACACATTTGGCAGCAGGGTTGCCAGGGGGAAAAAAGCCAAGGGTACCTGTACCTTACTAGCTGTGTAGAAGAGTGAATTTCAGCAGGTATTGCTTGTCACACAACCAGGTAACAGGCAACACCTGCTAAAATTGCCTATTCTACAGAGCCATTAAAGGTATATGGGAACCCTCTGCCTTTTTTCCCTCCTGTTTGGCAAATGGTCAGCAAGAGGATTGCCAAAGTAAAAACTAGAGATGGCTATGTGCTAAGCTGCACCTGCTGAAATTCCCTCTTTTACATAGCCATTAAAGAGACAGGAGATATCTCTTTCATCATCTATGGATGAATGAGCACAGGCTGGTTACAAAATGAATCTACAGAACAGATT
>CAOKZL010002611.1:0-177090 GCA_948472985.1 Iguana delicatissima | reverse complement strand
ATAATGAGTTGCAGGGGGTCCCAGGCAAAAAATTATATTTGCTGGGGGTCTCTGGTAAAGAAAAGGTTAAGAACCTCTGCAGTAAGTGATTCTGGAGGCAGCTGCTGTTCACCTTGCCTGTTGTACTTAAGCACCATGATTATAGTAGGATAACCTAGAGCAGAATCCCATCATTTCCCAGTTTAAGCGTTATTGCACCGTCACACCGCAGATACACTGGTGCAGCCCAACACTGAAAGTCTGTCTTTCTTCCAACCCTCCTTCACCATCCTCTCAATGCCAATGTTGCAAAACAAAATAAAAACTTTCAGCTAGGCAGAAGACAAGAAAATCAGGGAAAGAGCTGGGCTCCCAGAACAAGACTTTGTAAAGGAAAAAAAAAGCTTCTTTGTCATAATTTTTATTAACTGAGGTAATTACTTTCAAAAATACAACTATAACAGTAATTGTTGGGGAGAGACTTGGAACAATAACTGGAGTTACTTAACTTTTGGAGAGCTAGCACGGTATAGTGGTTTGATGTTGATCCTGAAGGCCAGGGTTCAGTTCCCTGTTCACCCATGGAAACCCACTAGGTGACTTTGGGCATGCATCACACACTCCCAGCCCCCAGAAAACCCTGTGATAGGTCCATCTTCTAGGGTCAGTCAGTCAGTTTACTGTGTTTTCATAAACAGCCATTATACACAAATATAAAACAGGGGAAGAAGTCAAACAAATTAATATATTAATAATAATTAACTTTAAAAGGAGGGACAATTTTCCATACCCTTCTTAAACTCTATAGCATGTATTTGTAAAGCCTTAACAAGAAATTTGGATGTTCTAAAAGATACAAATTGCACGGCATCGGGTAACAGAAGACAGACCTTTGCAAGAGAGGCATTTCCCTTGAGAAATTTTAGTAAAGGATAAATATAATTGTTTCTAAGATTGTTATAAATAGGTCATTCAAGCAGTACCTGAGTTAAATCTTATAATGAGACAGAATTAGAGCTATATACTCTGTCCTTCATAGGAACACTCTTATATCAGCCCATCCAAGCTACCAGTAGAAGAACATTTTATCTTGTGTGTGTGAAGGCTATCCTCATTTTAATATTTGAAAGATCTACCAGATATCTTGGAAAGAGTAGGTACACTGGAATGAAAGAAAAAATAAATTATTGGATTGACAGGACTTAATCTCTGTAATCTGAGATTGCATCTCACGGTCGCTTTAGAGTTACCATAAAACTTAACAACAACAACTTAACTTTTGGGCTTTAGAGCTATAATTCCAACTCACATTTAAAACTGCTTTTATCTTATTTGCACAGAATGTTCATTTGATTTTTAAAAAATTAGTCTATTTTAAATCAATATTCATTGCATGTATGTGCTTAGAGGGCCTTGGGAAACAGAAAAGCAATAGAAGAATACTTTTCAATAATAAATAGTAACGTTTTGAAAGGATATGCCAGGTAATTCTGCTCCCACCTCAGTTATCCTAAAGTTACTGGAGGGACAAGAAGAGAGGGGAGGCTGAGCAGCAATAGGTATGCATGTTTCTAAGTTTCCTTTCTGGGGCCAGTGATGTGGCTGAGTGAATCCACTCCGTGTTTTAGTCTGAACTTGAAAGAAGCTCTGCAAGATGTTGAATCTATATTAGGAGTAGAGGTCTGACCTTTGGCTCGTTCATTGAAAGCTGCTACCAAAGTTTGTTGAAGAAATAAAGACCGTAGACTTTCAGGTGTCTTGTTACTTGCGTCACAAGTCTCTCCCTGCCTCTGTTTCCATGTTGAAAATTAATTTGCCAGTCAAATGCTACCGTGGCAAACCCAACACCCACATTTCCTTTGTTATTGAAACTTCTAACAAAGTCTTGCTTTGTCCTACAGGCCAAGGGTGGGCAGACAGCAAGGAAGGATGCACTCGTAGGTAGATCTCTGGCAGTTTTGCAGTGGGTTCAGCAAAAGTTTCTGATTCCCAATTTTGTATTAACAGTAGGAGCAACCAGGTGTCTCTCCTCTCTTCTAAATTTAGACTGCTGAAATGAAGGCAGCTTCTGGAAAAGGAAGAATGAAAAGGACTTGTTTTGCAAATCTCTTAGAATATGCTCAGAGGCACTCTGGCTCTTTTCACTTTCAGGATTTATCTTTTGCATAAGCTCTGGTTGGTGACACTTAAGATTCTGAGTGAGCTGGGGAGTACTAAAAGGCAGATCCAACTACCCCATTCCTCTGCTCCAGGCCTCATTCCGCACAGTCCCAGTCTGATGACATACCCTCCAACTGTCCCAGTTCGGCAGGGACAGTCCCAAAGAAACCCTCTGTCTCCTCATTCTTTCAGCTGCTTTTAAGATGTCCTGTTTTATTCTCCTCCTTCCACTTTCCCCAAGTCGTTTTCAGCTTACTTCAATTGCTGAAAACTGAATTCAAAGTGCAAAAGTAGTTTGGCCTCAATTAATGCAGCGGGAAAAGAAGAGCGGGATCTTGCACTTCCCTGCAGAGTCAGGCAAAAGCGGACTGCTGCAGCCTGTTATAGCTTGGGTGTTGCTCCTCATTGATAACTTCTGCAATCTTGACCACACTCTGATGTTGCTTGGCCTCACATGCCCTGGTTTTTATCTGTGAAATGACAAAGTGTGTGCGAAAAAGGGGTTTTACACTTGAGAAGACCCAACTGATCTCCTGAATCTGTAATCTGCAGGTGGATAGCTGGGCATTGCTGGGGAATGAGGAGCCATGGCTGACAATTCAGACTCACGGGAGTCAGATAACAACAGCTGGGTGATTGCTGGTTCTGAGGTGAGTAAAGGAGGTGGGAACCAATAGCAAAATGGAGTGGGTGGGGGAAGAGGCCCTGGGGTGTGGGGCAACCCTTGATAGTGGTGAGGCAATACATTGTTATTGTTGCGTGCCTTCAAGTTGTTGTTTCAAGTTCTTCAAGTTCTTTCAATATTTCCTTCACTGGGATGACACTCCAGCTGGTGTGCAACTGCAAATCCCACCAACCCTAACCAGCATAGCCAGTGATGCTTTTCTTTTTTACCCATCTTGTCCTTTCAGGTTCTTCCTGTAGAAGACCTTGGCTCAGAAGTGCCGGAAGAAACCCAGTTGGAGACGGAGTTGTCAAAGGAGAGCAGGCAGGGTAGGTAGCAGTGCATGAAGGGTCTGTCATTGTCTTTCCTTTACCTCTGTCCTTGCCTTGACCCAGAAGTAGCCATCAGCATAAAGCAGTGTTCACCCCTTATGGGCCACACCACTAAGCATTAACAAGTGCACCAAAAATGGTATCACATCACTTCCAATCCCTATTTTCAGCCAATTTTTGGCCCATAAAGGGCTTTATTGAGATGGTGGGTTCTTGGAGTATGGGAAAACAAAACCACTGCCTTTGGAAGAAGAGTTCTTGTATTTAGGCTCATGTCGGGATGAAAATGGCCAGAAATTCACCATTGTTAAAAAAAAAAAAAAAAAGTGGATTTGGGAGATCTCTGGCGGTCTCCAGAGCCACAGAAATGGAGTTTGACGGCCACAAGCTGCCCACAGCTTGCACCTTCTTCACTCCCGCCGTGGCCCAGTTGCATATGTTAGTGGCTTTGCAATCTATGTGTTACCCTGTGACTTGGGGGTCCCGGGAGGGGCGCCTAAATAACCAAACCAAACCAAGCAAAGAGGGGGAAATTAGCTGGAGCACTCTCTTAAGCTAACAAGAGGCAGAGTAACTTAGCGGGAATCTTTTACCCTATGTATACAGGTTCAGGTCAGTGAGCAGTCAGACAGTTGAAATAGCAACAATGATATTATTAACAAGCAGACAAATATTAAGAAAACACAACCACACAGCTAACTAGAAACAGGAAATGAGAGTTTGGGGGAAATGGGTGATATGCCACCTTTCTCGTAGTTCTGAAGAGGTCCAATTGGAGAGAAGAAACTCGGCGTGGCGGCCGAGGGGAATTTGCTGAACAGAGCGGCAGCAAGGCTGGATGGAAGTCTGGAGTGATCTGAGGAAACTCTTGGAACTGGGGGGTTTTATTAGGGAAAGTATGACCGTGGGCTAGTCTAGTCTTGGGTGAAAACAATGAGGTTTGGGCTTGAGACAATGTCTCTGAAAGGTCGGAATTTACATGATTAAGTTAAGGTCCGAATTGACAATAGGATAGCCAGTATGCAGATGCAGCTAGCTTGGCAGTTGAGCACTCAGTTCGCCAGGGTGCCTGCCCAGGGCAGGGGTCTCTTTGTTTTGACACGCATCTGTAATGAAGGTGTTTGTTTCGGGAGGTCTCCTAAAGCAGATCTGGTGGTTTTTGGCTTGCCTGTAAACAAGTATGAGTCAGCATATAATAGCCATGCCTAGCTTTGTGCTTGTTCAGCGGCCTCACAAACACGTGGCTGAGGGTGGCAAAACAGGGCCGAATTATGATATCAAAATGATATCTGAAGCTTACCAAAGGCCAGGCCAGTTCACGGTAGTAACATATGTACTGTCCTGGTTTTCACTTTGCTGCCTTCTGGGCTTAAGCAGACACAGGAACTAATTGTACATGCAAGGGAAGCCCACCCCTCCTCTCTGAGAAATCCACAGCAGGTTTCTTCTTAGAGGTGTAACTATAGGGGAAGGGAATGATGACATTGCCCCCCCCCGCCGCCAGCAAGAATCCCACCCAATCCAATGAAATATTCCTTCAGTTCCCAAATTTCTAGCATAGCAGAGAGCAAAGCTTTGGAAATAATTTGTGCTTCAAACTCTGATATTTCATAGAATCATCAGATCATAGAATCGTAGAGCTGGAAGAGACTCCCAGGACCACTGAGTCCAACCCCATTCTGTCATGCAGGAATACACCATCAAAGCATTTTCGAAAAAAGGCCATCCAGCCTCTGTTTAAAAACCTCCAAAGAAGAAAAGACTACCACACTCCACTTTTCTGTCTATTTTGCTCCCTTCCAGGGACTCTTGAGACAGCTGCTGTTTGCCTTGCCAATTGCAGGCAGGCACACATAGCTACTTTAGGAGCAGCTAAACTAGAATCCCACCTTTGCCCAGTTCAAGCTTTGTCACATTATTTACAGCAGACATGCCTCTGTAATCTCTATAATTCCTCTGTAATGGAAGTCTTGTGTTTCTCCATCCATCCTTCAGTGTTCATTAATCTTTTAGTAGTCTGAGGTGCATGAAAAATCCCCTTTGGTTGGCCATTTATTTTCCAAGAAACAAATAATTCAAAAGGACATGCATGCCCCTGAATATCAAAGATCTTTCCAAAAATCAAATGTATTCGTGTGATTACTTCCTTCCAAAATGTAGCACGAAGATCCCTAGCCCAGTCTTGGGCCAGGAGCAACTTCTTTCAGCTTGACCTACATCGCAGGGTGCTGTGACGCTAAAATGGGAAAGGGCACAACAGTAAAATAAAAATGAACAAAAGACATAAATGAATTTATTAACTTAGCATTCACTTAACCTAGGCGTCTTGTCTTACAGCCTCCCTTGGTGAAAGAGAAGCCAATGATGACCATCCTGAACTGGAGGAACCCAAACTGAAGGTAGTGTGTTGAAGTCAAGACTGTTCAGCTTTAATGTTCTTCCACCGTTGGAATGTTGCATCCATTGGGTTTTCAGGGTGCATCCAAATCACACAATTACACTGGTTTCATAGAGTTTTAACTCTCCTGGCAGTATCCTGCAGAACCCTGTGATTGGTAGCTTGTTGAAATACTTAGGATTCTCTGTAGGCAGGCAATAGGACTAGCACTTCTTTTCAATAGGTGATAGGACTAGGACTTCTTTTCAACATAGTTTACTTTTATTAATTTCATCAATGACAATGGAGAGTTTCTACCTCCTCCACAGTCTCCTATGGAGGGATGCTTGACTTGAATGGTACATTTGTTGTTATTTTCCCATGTTATGAACCAAAGATTTCATATAAACCCTGAAATCCCTGAAATAATATGCAATGCCTGGTGAGTTTCTTGCTTGTTCTGTTAAAAAAAAATCATTACATTATGCCATTTTGTCATATGTTTAATAACTTCATATTTAAAAAAAATTAAAGCATTACTAGAAAAAAATAACTTGAGAAATACTGTTGAGGCTTCCAAAGAACTCAGGAATGTGAACACAGCAGAGGTCACTGTACGAACTATTTTCAACGTTTCGCATTCCACAGTGGAGATTTGGAGACTCAAGGACACAGCAAAACATATATGACATAATAGACATCACTGAAACCTGGTGGGATGAGACTCATGATTGGAATGTTGTAATAGAGGGGTACAATCTATTTCAGAGAAATGGACCAAACAGGAAGGGGGGAGGAGTAGCATTAGATATCAGGGATTTTTACACCTGTGAAGAGATTCATGACTTAAATCTTGGAAGCTAGATTGAGAGCATCTGGGTAAAAATTAAGGGGGAGAGAAAAAAGAGGGATGTCATTCTGGGGTCTACTACAGACTTCCAAACCAGACTGAGGACTCAGATGAGGTCTTCCTAAAACAGATGACCACACATTCAGAAAAAAGAGAGATAGTAGTAATTAGAAGATTTCAATTATCCTGATATTGGAAGTCAAATTCTGCCAAGAATATCAGGTCCTACAAATTCCTCACTTGCCTTGCAGACAATTTCATTGTCCAGAAGGTGGAAGAGGCAACAAGGGGATCAGCTATTTTGGGTCTGATCCTAACCAACAGTGATGACCTGGTTAATGGGGTGGAAGTGGTGGGCTCCTTAGGTGGGAGTGATCATGTTCTCCTGGACTTTGTTATACAGTGGAAAGGAGAAGCCAAGCATAGTTACACTGATATTCTTGGCTTTAAGAAAGCAGATTTCAGTCAACTTAGGGAAATATTAGGTGCTATCCCATGGTCACATTACACATACTAAAATAGAAAGGAGTTTATGATGGATGAGAGTTTTTTAAAAGTGAGATATAGAAGGCACAGTTTCAAACAATTCCATTGAAGAAGAAAAATGGGAGGTGTCAAAAGAAACCAGGATGGATGTCTAAAGAACTTTCAGATGAACTAAAATTTAAAAGGGCTATGTACAAGAAATAGAAAAAGGGCGAAATCACCAAAGAAGAATTCAAACAAATAGCCAGCATATGTAGGGGAAAAGTGAGAAAAGCTAAAGCACGGAATGAGTTCAGGCTTGCTAGAGAGGTTAAAAACAATAAAAAGAGCTTTTTTTGGTTATGTCTGTAGCAAAAGGAAAAAGAAGGAGATGGTAGGGCCACTGTGAAGAGAAGATGAAGAGGTGTTAACAGGAGAAGGAGAAAAAGCAGAACTATTCAATAGCTTCTTCGTCTCAGTCTTCTCTGAAAAGAAAAAAAAACAGTGTTCAACACAGAGAAAATGGGACAGATGATGTAATTGGAGAAATGCAGCATAGAATAGGTAAAGATGCAGTACGGGAATATCTGGCTACTCTTAATTAATTCAAGTCACCAGGGGCCAGATGAACTACATCCAAGGGTATTAAAAGAACTGGCAGAAGTAATTTCAGATCCACTGGCAATAATCCTTGAGAGTTCCTGGAGAACAGCAGAAGTTCCAGCATGCTAGAGGTGAGCATCTTCAAAAAAGGGAAAAAAGAGGACCCAAACAATTACTGCCCAGTCAGCCTGACATCAATATCAAGAAAGATCTCTGAGCAGATCATTAAACAGACAGTCTGTAAGCACTTAGAAAGGAATGCCGTAATCACTAAAAGTCAACATGGGTTGACTTTGAAATGCACAGATATAGGATTGGTGATACCTGGCTTGAAAACAGAACGTGTGAAAAGAATCTAGGAATCTTGGTGGACCACAAGCTGAACATGAGTCAACAGTGTGAGACAGCAGCTAAAAAAACCGATGTGATTCTCGGCTGCATCAACAGGAGTATAGTGTTGAGAGCAAGGGAGTAATAATACCACTTTATTCTGCTTTGGTTAGACCTCACCTGGAATACTGTGTCCAGTTTTGGGCACCACAGTTCAGGAAGGATATTGACAAGCTAGAACATGTCCAGAGGAGGGTGACCAAAATGGTGAAGGATCTGGAAGCCATGCCCTATGAGGACGGGCTTAGGGAGCTAGGTATGTTTAGCCTGACAAAAAGTAGGTTAAGAGGAGTCATGATAGCCATGTTTAAAATATTTGAAGGGATGTCATGTTGGAGATGGAGCAAGCTTGTTTTCTGCTGCTCTGGAAGCCCGGACATTAAAAAATAGGATATTAAAAAATAACCCTCGAGACAAGAGCTACTACTGAATATAAGATTGCTACAGAAACAGTTGCTGATGTTCACAGTGGAAGAAATCAAGAAAAAAATTCGCTTTCTGAAACAAAAACAATTTGAACACACAAATAAACCTGGATGCTGGCTAGCGTACAAGATTCGGAAGGAGGAAAAAAAGGTTAATTTATCAGATTAAGGAAGGAGATCGCACAATTACAGATATTTGAGAAATACAGAAAGTGCTTCGTAATTATTTCTAAAATTTGTACCAGACCATCATCCTCAAAGATCTATCTGATATGGAAGAGTATCTTCATTCTCAAATCTTCCAAAAATATCTCAGGATTTCCGCGAGATGCTGAATAAACCTATCTCTATTAATGAGATTAATGAGGCAATAGACAGAGCGAAATCCAACAAAGATCCAGGTCCGGCGGATGGTTTAGCTGCTAGTTTTTACAAGCATTTTAAGAACAACTTTTGAAACCCATGCAAGTTATGATGAATTCTGTAATGGATGCGGGATCAATCCCAAGAAACTGGATAGAAGCGAATATAACATTGATTCCAAAGAGTGATCTTACTGTCCCAACATGTAAAGATTTTCGACCTATCTCATTCCTAAATATGGACTATAAAATTTTCACGTCTATTCTAGCAAATTGTTTGAAGAAAATTTTGCCAGACTACGTACATGAAGATCAGAGTAGTTTCATTCTGGGTAGACAGATGAGATCCAATATTCGAACTGTGCTTGATATATTAGAATTTTATGAGTCACGCTATGAAAAAAAAGGTGCTCTCATTTTTCTTGACGCAGAGAAGGCCTTTGACAATGTAAATTGGTCTTTTCTCATAAAAGTCATTGAAGATATGAAATTTGGCGACACATTCACAAATTGGATAAAGTCAGTTTATAATGAACAAAAGGCCTGTATAATTATCAATGGTAACTCTTCGGAAAGTATTTCAGTCTCGAAAGGAACTCGAGATTGTCTCCTTTGTTATTTGTATTGGTGTTGGAGGTTTTCCTAAGACAACAAAAGAGAGAAGATTCTATCCAAGGAGTAAAGATTGGCCAAGATCAATTTAAATATAAGACCTTTGCAGATGATGTGGTGCTTTTTTTAGAAGATCCTCTACCACAAATTCCTAAAGTTAATGAACTTTTAAATAAATTTGGCCAGCTGGCAGGTTTTAAAATTAACAAAGTTAAAACTAAGATTCTTTTGAAGAATGTAAAACCCCGTGAGAAAGAATTGATCGAAAGGAAAGCAGGTATTCATTGTGTGCAAAAAGTGAAATATCTAGGGACAGAACTGACCAACAATAACGATAATTTGTTTAAGAATAATTACCAAAGGACCTGGGCTCAGATTCAAAAGAAATTGGAATTGTGGAAAAAGTTGGATCTTTCCTTAATGGGTAGAATTTCAGTCATAAAAATGAGTGTACTTCCCAAAATATCTTTTCTGTTTTTGATGATTCCAGTCACAATTCCCAAGAAGTGGCTCCAATGGTGTAAAAAAGATCTTTCTAAATTCATTTGGAATGGGAAGAAACCAAGAATGAAATATAAATGGATGATAGATACAAGACGTAGAGCACACTTTGCAGTACTGGACTTAGGGCTATATTATGAGGCTAGCCTGGATGAAACCATGGATCCTGTTGGATGATAGGAAATTACTGGCATTAGAGGGACATGACCTCTGTTTTGGCTGGCATGCGTACCTATGGTATGATAAAGTGAAAGTTCAAAAGTCGTTTAAAAATCATGTAATATGCAAGGCATTCCTCACCATTTGGGAAAAGTGCAAGTGTTTCTTCTATCCTAAAAAGCCATCATGGATTTCACTGCTTGAGGCGCTCTCTATCATGGGATTGAGAACACATGGCAATTGGTTGACTTATAAGGATTTGTTAAAACAAACTGGGGATTCTGTTTTATTGAAAGATCAACAACAGTTAAAAGAGGAAGAATTTCATATACAGTGGTTTTCCTATATGCAAATAAAAGAAAGATTTAAGAAAGATTCACAAGCCGAAGGGATGGAACTGAGACAAACTGAATTGGAAGATCTTATGTTAAAAAGTGAAAAACACTTACTTTCAAGGTTGTATAAGAGGCTGTTGACCTACAGTTTAGAGGGAGAGACGGTTAAAGATTGTATGATAACTTGGGCCAAAGACTTAAGCCACAATGTCCTCTTGGAAGATTGAGAAACAATCTGGAAAAAGAGTATGTCATACTCCAGATCTTATGCCCTCCAAGAAAATGTCTTAAAGATGGTGTATCGGTGGCATTTGGCACCCAGCAGATTAGCAAAAATGAATAAGGATATGAACAACCATTGTTGGAAATGTGGAGATCAAGTGGGTTCTTTTTATCATATGTGGTGGGGATGTGATAGAGCAAAGAAATTCTGGTATGCCATACAAGCTAATATGCAGAAAATTTTGAAATTTAAAATTGAATTAGTGCCAGAATTCTTCTTATTGGAAATTTTTGGTGCTGACAACAATATGGATTTCAGTACCAAAAGATTAGCATGGCATCTGATTGTGGCAGCCAGACTTGTTTATATTAGATACTGGAAATCGACCTATATCCCCATGGTTGATGAAAGGATAGGAAAAGTTATTGAAATTGCACAGATTGATAAAATGACTTATAGATTGGAGACTAAGATGGACAGCAAATTCTATAAGGCCTGGCAGTTGTTTACAGTATTTCTTCAATAATAAATAAATTTCAACCAATGGTTTCCATTTCTGAGTATTTAGGAGCAATTTTATTGGGTTTTTCTTGATTTATTCTTTTTTGATTTTCATTTATAGCCTAATGGGAGAATATGACACATTTCAGAAATATGGTATCTCTTTAAGTTCAAGTAGGAACGATATTATTTATTTCTCAAATTTGTTAGGTATAAATTATTGGTTGGTACTCCTCTGACAATGTTGTGGTGGGAGGTGGAAAAAGGAGAAGTTTAGATGCGGATTGGTTTTTCTGATAGATTAGGGATGTGAAGGAATACCATTAATACTAAGTTTGAAGATAACGAGAATTTATTGTTGATAATGGTATTGTTATTAAATAATCATAGATTGACGCTAATGTGAGATAATCAGAATAGTCTTCCCTTTTCTAATATGGGGAGGTGTATTTTACGATACTTTGAGTATATAATAATACTATATCTCACTCAAGGGGGAAGTTTCTTTTATTTTTTTCTGTAAATTAAGTAATTGGTATGTATTATCACTGTTATTCGTACCTATGTGTGTTAGTAAGTTTGTAGATTACGTATAGACTGCAAATTGTTTTTTCTTCCCAATTATGTATTGTTATGCAGTATTTGTATTACCAGTATGCAAGTGTGTCAGTATGTTTGTAGGTTGTATATGTGTAGATTACATGTTGTTAGATCACAGTGGTTTATCGTCATTGTAGTGGTATGTTTTTTGTTTTTTTTTTGTTTTTTTATAATAAAAATATTTAAAAAAGAAAAAGAAACTAAGACACAGGGCAATGGATTCAAACTTTAGGAAAAGAGATTTCACCTAAACATTAGAAAGAACTTTCATGACAATCAGAGCCATTCAACAGTGGAATATGCTTCCTCGGAGTGTGGTAGAGTCACCTTTTTTGGAGGTTTTTAAGCAGAGGCTGGATGGCTGTTTGCTGGGGGTGCTTTGAGTGTTTGTTCCTGCATGGCAGAGGGTTGGACTCAATGGCCATTGTGATCTCTTCAAGCTCTATGATTCTATGTTTTTATAATTGTTTATGAGTGATGCTTATTAAATAATTAATTTAATAGCTATATATCTAGAATGATAAAAGTGATTAGCTGCAAATACTAATTTGGTGTATAAATTTAAGGATTAATAATTAGGTGTTAAGTACTTGACTAATATATGTTGTTGGCAACAAGGGCTGGAATCAATTTTTAGTTATTTATAGTTTTTTTGTACTTTTTCTTTAGTTAATTGTAGTTTTGTTATGTATTGTCTGGTTTTTTTTATTTGTACGGAATGTTTTTCTTAGGTTGACGTATTGGTATGTCATGTTCCTGTTTGTTTTTTGTTTAATTTTTTTTTAAGCAAAAAAAAAGGGAGATTTCACTGGTGGGTAATTTATTTCCAAAAAAAATAAATAACTGAAAGCAAATTAAAAATGTACAACTGTCCCTTTCTTGATTCAGGGGCCTGAAGTGGCATTGGACCCCAGTGTTGAAGAGATCCTCAGCCTATCCAAAACCCCAGCGTCCACACCTTTATTATCGCCGCATGCAAACGAAAGCAGTGACCCTCATGCTGAGGAAGAGTCATCACCACAAGGCACTACCTTGATCCACAAAGCAGGTGACTTCATGTCATCATCATCATCATCCTCATCATCATCGCTCGATCTCTCCTCTGAGGAGATGAAGACAGTGTTTAGAAATGTTGAAGTACAGTGGGCCCTCTAGATTCATGAGGGTTTGGGGTGCAAGACACTCACAAAAGTGAATAATCCGGAACGTCTTTGCCTCTTCTGCCCAAGTGAGTGAAGGCAGCCGCGTTCCTTCCCTCCCCCCTCGCCTCCCGTCTCCCTTACCCAAGCGAGGGGAGGAGAATACTTGGTCTCTGCCTTCTGTCCCCACTCCCTTCCCTGCCTTCCCCCTGTCCTTTGCCCTAGAGGGGAGGGAAGCCGTCCCTGCAGCCTTCCCTGCCTTTCTCCATTGCTTTCTGGCTGGGGAGGCATGTGCATTCCTGTGGCCCCCGAGTCCTCCTCTGTCTTCCCCACTCTTTTCCCAAGCAAGGGGGAAAGCACATCCACTTTTGTGGGGGTTAAGAGCCCCAAGCCCTTGTGAAAATGGAGAAGGCACAAATAAAAATAAAAATCAGGAACACTATTTTTTTTTTAATTTAAGAACACCTCTCTTGGAATCTCTAGGTCCTCCAAGGCAATTCTATAGTCAACTTCCAGCAGAAGTGGGTCATAGAGTTGCTCTGAAGACCTAGCAATGCCTAGAAAAGTGTTCTCTCTAGGTCCTCCAGTACAACTCTATGGTCTGCAGAATCGTGCTGGAGGACCTAGAGCAGTGGTTCTCAACCAGTGGGTCCCCAGATGTTTTTGGACTTCAGCGCCCAGAAGCCCTGAGCATTGACCATAGTGGCTGGGGCTTCTGGGAGCTGAAGTCCACAAACATCTGGGGACCCACAGGTTGAGAACCACTGACCTAGAGGTTTCCAACGAGAACATATTTTTTCCATGGCAGGGGCAAGTAGAGTAAGATTTTTTAAAATAAATAACATAAAGTAAAATAAAATAAAATAATCTGCAAATAATCAAATCCAGGAGTGAACCCGTGAAAGGGAAGGGCCTATTGTACTTGTTACACACAAAACCCCCCATGCTACCAGTCATTGGATTATTCCGAAAGTGCTGTCCTTCATTACCTCCCCAAAACAACTCCTTCCAGGCAGTGCTATTGCTAGTTATGCATTACCTTCCAGCTTTCTTTCCTTTGCTTTCCAGAGTCTCTGGCGGAAGAAACAAAGGCACCAAGCAGCCAGGAGGACTTGGCGTCTGAGGAGCGTGATGTTGAAGGCCTGCGCAGACGGAAAGGCCGAGACGTGCCCCTCCTTGGTCTGGGGGTTCCCCAAGATCGAGACAAAGAGGCCCAAGGCGAGGAGGGGAGCAGGACAAAATGGCTGTTTGGCTTCCTAGCCCTCCTGGCTTTGGGTTTGCTGGTTGCCTTGGGTAAGCAGTAACTTCACAGCAAGGGAAGATGGATGGGTTTCTGCCCTTGCAGTTTACTCACCCTTTGCCTCTTTCTCTCTGCAGGGGTCATTCTGGACACAGATGACAGTAAGTTTAGAGATGGAGTTCCAGCGCTGTTCTGCCTTCCCTTCCCCTCTTCCCAGGGACTCAGACTGCTGTAATGTTGCCACATCTCAGGGTATGACTCTGAATTTCCAGTTTTCATGGGTCATCTCCAGCTGGCAGACAAGGGTAGAAATCCTCCAGTTTTGGTGGGAGGCTCAGCTCCAGGCAAGAATAAAGGGCTGTGTGCAGATCTCCAATTCATCTAGTACACCACTTACAGTTTCCAAGGCTTTGTTTATGGGGAGATCTCTGTATTTTCTTAGTTAGCTTTGGTGCCAGGATTCACCATCCACTCTGCTCTGCAGCCACCTTCTATCTAGAAGCAATAACTATATTCAGAGAAGGGGATGGTTCCCTTTTTGATAAAGTTAATCGTTCCTTAACTTTTATCCAAAAGGAGACCATCCCCTTCTCTGAGTAGAGTGGCAAAAGGTGAGAGCTTAGTCTATCCCAGGAGAAGTTAAAAGAAGCACCGGCCCCATCTACTCTCTTGGAGCTCCTTTGAGGGGAAGTGCCATTTTCCCACCCAGACATTCAAAAAGACCAAAGCAGCATTTTTTCTTTTAAAATTCTATCTCTCATCTCTCCTCCTTCTTCCTCCAGGTCCTGGGGAGATCCTGAGCATGTGGTCAGGCTCTGACAGTGATGAGCTATATGCAGACAGCGAGGGAAGGGTGAGGGTTTTTTTTAAAAAAATAAATGTATTTATTTCTTTGCTGGACCTAAAGTAAATTATTTTCAATTGCCATGGAAACCCACTGGGTGACCTTGGGTGCATCACATACTCTCAGCCTCAGAAAACCCCATGATAGAGTCACTTTCAGGTTGCCATAAGTCAGAAACTACTTCAAGGCACACAGCAACAGTAAACTATATTATTATTATTATTATTATTATTATTATTATTATTATTATTTTATACTGTATCACCACTTTGGGGAAGAGTATTTAGAATTTTGTCCCAGAGAGTGCTAGTGCATCTCCAAATTACAGTTCCCAGGTTCTATATGATGCAGCTGAGTCTGTTAAAGTGGAATCACAGTGCTGCAATTGGGTAGTGTGAAAGGGCCTATGTGTGTGTATATGTGCCCTCAAACTGCTTATTGACTTGTGGCCACCCAATGAATTTCCTAGGGTTTTCTTAGGCAAGGAATATTCAGAGGTGGCTTGCTATTGCCTTCCTCTGAAATTTACTGTGGAGCACCTGGTATTTCTTAGCTGGCCCCCATCCAAGTACTGACCAGGCCTGACCCTGCTTAGCTTCCAAGATCAGGCGGGATCTGCCACTTTCTGGGTATTTAGGTTTCTCTCAACAATGTATTGGATCAGGAATAAGGATAGAAAAGAAATTTGTATTAAGCAAATATTTTAATGAATTGATCCACTTCAGAATACACCACAAAATTAAGAAAAGTGTAGCATATCTCTCCTTTCACAAATAAATGCTCAAAATGTGTTCTCTTTAAGAACTATGCACACATATGCTTTGGATCAAAAAACCCAGCATGGTGTAGTGGTTTGAGCATTGGACTATGATTCTGGAGGACAGGGTTCAAACCACTGCTCAGCCATGGAAGCCCATTGGATGACCTTTGGCAAGTCACTCTATCTCAGCCTCAGAGGAAGGCAAAGGAAACCCCCCTGTGAACAAATCTTGCCAAGAAAATCCCATGATAGGTTCTCCTTGAAGTCGCCGTAAGTCAGAAACAACTGAAGGCATGCAATAACAACAAGGCTTTGGTCATTGGGAAAAAATAGATACAAAAGTGTATGACATAAAAAAATGAATTAAAAAGTATGTACCTAGGGAGAAGTGTGCCCCAAAATATAAACAGATTTCCATATAGAAAAACCCTATGAAGTCTCACAACACAATGTGAAACAAACACAGGAAGTAAATGTAAAGATGTATCCACACTACACAGTTACAGCAGTTTGATCCCACTGTTTTGAGATCTGGGGAACGCCTTCTCTATGTCCCATCACAGTTATATCTGACACAGAAGAGGGCCTTCTTGATGGCTGCTCCCAGGATTTTGAACTTTCTTCCTAGAAAGGTTAGACTGGAGCCCTCATTGCTGTCCTATAGACAGGTGAAGACTTCGTTTCAGCAAAAGACTGATTGCTCAGGGGAAAAGGGCCTTTCATAATGGGCTGCACTGTCTATTTAAATTGTTTCTCTCTTGAATCGTTATATATTTAACTATTAATATTTATTTAATATTTAAATATTTTTAACTACTAATGTTTAATTCTTGTATTATGTAATTTTTAGCTGTATCTGTTTTAACTTTTGTAAGCCACATTGAGACCATGACTGGGATATCAATAAATATATCATAGAATCATAGAGTTGGAAGAGACCCCAGGGGCCATCCAGTCCAACCCCCTGCCATGCAGGAACACCCATCAAAGCATTCCCAACAGATGGCCATCCAGCCTCTCCTTAAAAACCTCCAAAGAAAGAGACTCTACCACACTCCGAGGCAGCATATTCCACAGCTCTGACCATCAGGAAGTTCTTCCTGAGGTTCAAGTGGAATCTCCTTTCCTGCAGCTTGAATCTGTTGTTCCTTGTCCTAGTCTCTGGAGCAGCAGAGAACAAGTCCGCTCCCTCCTCGACATGACATCCCTTCAAATACTGAAACATAGCTATCATGTCCCCTCTTAATGTTCTCTTCTGCAGACGAAACATACCCAACTCCCTAAGCCGTTCTTCATAGGCCATGGCTTCCACACCCTTCACCATTTTGGTTGCCCTCGTCTGGACATGTTTCAGCTTGTTGATATCCTTCTTGAATTGAGGTGCCTAGAACTTTACACAGTATTCCAAATGAGGCCTAACCAATGCAGAATAGAGTGGTACCATTACCTCCCTTGATCTAGACACCATACTTCTATTGATGCAACCAAGAATCGCGTTGGCTTTCTTGGCTGCTGCATCACACTGCTGACTCCTGTTCAGCTTGTGATCTACCAAGACTCCTAGATCTCTTTCACACATACTGCTATCCAGCCACGTGTCCCCCATCTTGCATTTGTGCATTCCATTATTTCTGCCTAAGTGCAGGACCTTACATTTCTCTCTGTTGAAATTCATTTTGTTAGCTTTGGCCCAGCTCTCCAATCTGTCAAGGTCATTTTGAAATTTGATCCTGTCCTCTGGCATATTAGTAACCTCTCCCAATTTGGTGTCATCTGCAAATTTGATCAGCATGCCCTCTCCTCCTTCATCCAAGTCAGTGATGAAGATGTTGAATAGCACTGGACCCAGGACAGAACCCTGTGGCATCCCACTAGTCACCTCTCTCCAGGATGAAGAGCAGCTATTGGTGATCACCCTTTGGGTTCGTCGATCAACCAATTACAAATCCACCTAACAGTAGCCCTGTCCAGCCTGCATTTTATGAGCTTCTTTGCAAGAATTTCGTGGAGAGCTTTGTCAAAGGCCTCACTGAGGTCAAGATATGCTACATCTACAGCATTCCCTTCATCCATCAAGCTTGTAACCCTATCATAAAAAGAGATAAGATTAGTCTGGCATTACTTATTTCTGAGAAATCCTTGCTGGCTTCTAGTGATTATGGCATTGCTTTCTAAGTAAGTATAAGTATATAGTATATATACTAAGTAAATAGTCAACCCTCCATATTTGCTGGTTTCCCTTTTGCAGATTTGATGATTTGTAGATTTGATTAACATGTTCTCTCTAGAAATGTCAAGCTGCTCCAGCACTGGAGGACCTAGAGATTTCTACAGAGAACACTTCTCTGGGAATCTCATCTCTAAATCCTCCCGGCATGACTCTATGGTCAACTTCAGCTGGAAGTTGATCACAGAGTTGCTCTGGAGGACCTAGAGCTTTCTAGAGAATTGTGCTCTCAGGTTAAAAAAAATCTGCAATTTTTATTTATATTCATGGTTTTTCCATTTTGCTGGAGTCTTGCTCCCTGCAAAAGTAGAGGATTGATTGTAACAATAGTAACAATTCCTTAAGCAGGACTGGCCCTCTTCAGAGTCCCTGGGCAACACTGGGCTTCGACAAACCAAGGAGGCTCCGCTGTCGCAGTCAGAGGCCCCCAGGGACACCCAGAATCTGGACGCTATGGGACTCTTGTTGGACAAGCTGGCCAAGGAGAATCAGGATATCCGGCTCATGCAGGCTGAGCTGCAGGTGAGCAGAGCTACCTGCCCAGTGGTGGCTCACCTTCTTCACATAATCCACAGCATTATCAGGTCTGGCAAAAGGATGATGGGAAACATTTTTCTCCAATCTGAACCTCAGAAAGCTGCTGATGGTAGGAGGCATCAATAGTCCTCTGCATGAATCCAGCATTAGGAATAAGGTAATTTCTTTTTCTTTTCTTTCTTTTTTTATTTTCTTTTGGCCATGCCCCTCTCTCTCTTTCAGCCCTGTCCTTCCTGTCTCTCACCTTCTGCCACTCCTCTTCTCTTTCTGCCACTGGTTTTCTGTATGCCACCCTTCCAACCTTCCCTCTCTTTCAGACACCCCATTCTTTTCTCTGCCTTTTCTCTCTGCCATCCCTTCCATAGAATCATAGAATAATAGAGTTGGAAGAGACCACAGGGGCAATCCAGTCGAATCCCTGCCATGCAGGAACACAACAGATGGCCATCCAAATAAGGAGGCAGCATATTCCCCTGCCATACAGCTCTGACCGTCAGGAAGTTCTTCCCGAGGTTTAGGTGGAATCTTTTTTCTTGTAGTTTGAATCTGTTGGTCCTTGTCCTAGTCTCTGGAGCAGTGGAAAAGCAAGCCTGATCCCTCTTCAATATGACATCACTTCAAATATTGAAACATGGCTAGCATGTCCCCTCTTAACCTTCTCTTCTGCAGACTAAACATACCCAGCTCCCTAAGCTGCTCCTCACCGGTCCTTCCAGACCCTTCACCATTTTAGTCGCTCTCCTCTGGACATGTTCCACCTTGTCAATATCCTTCTTGAAATGAGGTGCCCAGAAGTGGACACAGTATTCCAAATGAGGTCTAACCAAAGCAGAATAGAGTGGTACTACTACCTCCCTTGATCTAGACACCATACGCCTGTTGATGCAGCCCAGAATCACATTGGCTTTTTTGGCTGCCACACTACATTGCTGACTCATGTTCAGCTTGTGATCTACCAAGACTCCTAGATCCCTTTCACACGTACTGTTATCCAGCCACGTGTCCCCCATCTTGCATTTGTGCATTCCATTTTTTCTGCTTACGTGGAGGACCTTACATTTCTCTCTGTTGAAATTCATTTTGTCAGCTTTGGCCCAGCTCTCCAATCTATCCAGGTCATTTTGAAATTTGATCCTGTCCTCTGGCGTATTAGCAACCCCTCCCAATTTGGTGTCATCTGCAAATTTGATCAGCATGTCCGCTACTCCTACATCCAAGTCATTGATGAAGATGTTGAATAGCACTGGGCCCAGGACAGAATCTTGTGCCACCCCACTAGTCACTTCACTCCAGGATGAAAAGCAGCCGTTGGTGAGCACCCTTTGGGTTCGGTTGGTCAACCAATTACAAATCCACCTAACAGTAGCCCTGCCCAGCTCACACTTTACTAGCTTCTTTGCAAGAATATCATGGGGAACTTTGTCAAGGGCCTTGCTGAAATCAAGATATGCTACATCCAGAGCATTTTCTTCATCTATCAAGCTCATAACTCTATCATAAAAAGAGATAAGATTAGTCTGGCATGACCTATTTTTGAGGAACCCATGTTGACTTTTAGTCATCACAACATTGCTTTCTAAGTAATTACAAACTGTTTGTTTAATGTTTAATTCCTTCCTTCCACTGGTAGCTCTCTCTGGCAATCCTCCTCCTCTCTCTGTGCCACTTTTTTCATTTCTTCCTGTGCCACCCCTTTTCTTTCCTTCTCTAACACTCACTTCTGTTAATCTCTCTCCCAGCACTTCTCTCTACTCCCAAAGCGTTTGCTCTCCTTCTTCTCTCTCTACCCTGTCCTCCCCTCTTGGTGCCACTTTGTTTTGAGTTTTCTGCCCATCTCTGTCTCTGTCATCCTCTTCCCTCTCTCTCTCTCCACCACCCCTTTTCCTCTTTTTGCCAACCCTTCTCTACATATCTCCACTCTGTTCTTCTTTCTGCCAACACTTCTTTCTATCACCCTTTTTCTCTCATTCTGTGTTTCTTCCAACTCTTTCTCTTATTCACATACTCTCCCTCTCTGCTGCCCCTTTCCATTTCTTTCTTATTTTCTGCCACACTCTTTTCCCTCTCTCTCTTTTTCCCCATCCAGTGAGATTACAGGAGATAAACAAACCTCTCATTTGCAGCAGCTTAAACAGATTGCTCACAAAAAGCTTTTGAAGAAGACCAAGATCCTTATCATACCATAGTATTATAGTGCTGGAGACATCCTCTGGAATTCTGGGATTTGTGGTTTAGTGAGACCCAAGAGTTCTCCATCTGAGAATTCTAAATGCCCCTCCCCTAAACTGCAAATTCCAGGATTCCATCACATGCTGCCATAGCAGTTAAAGTGGAATATAATGCTGTAACAGTATGCAGTTGGCCCTCTGTATCCACAGATTCAACCAACCACAACTTGAAAATATTTTTTAAAAAATCCAAAAAGCAAATTTTGATTGGTATTCTATATAAGGGACGCCATTTTACTACATACACCATTGTACATAATAGGACTTGAGCATCCATGGATTTTGGTATCCACAGGGGTCCTGGAACCAAACCCTAGCAGATACTGAAGGCCCACTGTAGTGTGGTAGGGTCCTAAGGGTCCCGCACAATTCAAGGGCCAGAAATGACTCATCCAAGCCCGGAAACCCAGTCTTTCATAGTACCAAGAATTATTTTAGTTCTCTGATGTGGTGATTCCTTACTCGCATCTCATGATGCTGAGGCTGGAGATGGGGCAAGATTCTCCTTTCCTTGCCTCCTGGTGCCAAGATGTAACCTACCTCCCTTTGGCTCCTTGACTCTGCAGGCCCAGAAGGAAGAGCTGCAGGCCCTTCTGCGCAAGACCGAAGGGGAGGCCCTGGAGTTCACCTCCCAGCAGCAGAGTCTGGTTGCTGAAAACTCCCGCCTAAAGGAAGCGCTACAGCGGGAAAAGTCCTTGCTTCTCACCACGCAGGCTGAGCTCCGCCTTCTCCGGGAGAAGATGCCTGCCCCAGGGGAGGCTGGTGAGGACAAACCCCAGCCACACTCAGAAGCAGAACCTGTGCCACGTCGCCACCACCATCACAAGCCCGAGCGCCAGGAAGCTGAAATCCGGCATTTGCGCTCCTTGTTGGCCTCGGTTGGGCACGACTTAGCACAAGCATTCCAGAAAGTTCCACCCAGTGATGGGGCTGAAGGCTTACGGGCAGAGCTGCGTGGTGTGGAGCGGAAGCTGGCCAAGGAGTTGGAGGGAGAGGAAGGGGCCAGGGCTTTGTGGAGAGAGAGCCTCAGAACCAAGCGGGGCAAGGAGAAGGCGTGGCACAAGAAACACGAAGGTCTAGGGGAGCACTGGCATCATCACCACGAGGATGGCCTGGGAAAGGAACACCGAGATCACCGTTCTGCACACAAGATGGTAAGTGATGGTCTTCACCGTCCCAGAAAACACCAGGGCGCGCGAGATGCCAAGCCAACCAAAGAGTGGGAGCACCAGCGAGGAGGCCGGAAAGCCAAGAAGCCTACTGAGCCTGATGCACTGTGGGAAATGCTGGCCAAACACCAGTACCAGGCTCCCCAGGGCTGCAGCAGTGTCACTGAGTGTGCCCGGCAGGAGGGTCTGACACCGGTGCAAAAGGCCACCTTCCTGCAGATGGTTCACAGCTACCTGGCTGGGCTGGGCTGGGCAGAACACTACGGAGGCCTGGTGGCTGCATTAAACAGCTTCTTCAGGAATGATGGAGCCTTCGCCCATGACCGTCTCAGCTTTGTTGAGTTTCTGGATGAAATTGAGGATGCACTGGAAGAGCTGGCGCAGCTCCTGGGAGGCAGCGAAGAGGAAGCCGACAATTTTGAAGAGGTGGTCTTGTGGCAGCTAGGGGCAGCCCCCAGGGGCAGGTGAGAGCTTCAGAGAATTGATGCGGGTTTGAGGGCAGAAGGTACAGAAGACAGTTCAGAGGAATCAGCAAATCAGACCTGGGTTGTGGGGAATGCCTGAAGAGGAGGAAGGAGACATACAAGGGCACATGGGGTATTCACATGGGGTATTCATCTTGCCAATATAACATGGCACATATAAAAAGCTGAATAATTTTCCCTGTGTTTATTCTTTCTGACACATGTTATGCTTGATCTTGGAAATAATTATATATATGTTATGGTACTGCCATTATTTCTAACAGGGACAGGGATCTCTTTTATCCTTCAGGATTGCATTCCTTTGGGAATAATCTGACAGGGGCCACATGTTGGTAGTGGGTGGGAGCAGAGACAAATGTAGGCCTCCCTCTTTCTTTTGTGATCATCCCCCATTATTATTCTCCAATCCATCTTGCTGCTCATTTCTCCTCCCGCCCTGCCTCCCTCCTTTCTCTCTTTTTTCTGTTGGTTATACAGTTGGCCCTCCACATTTACTGGAGTTAGGGCACAGGACCCCTGAAAAAGTGGAAATGTGTGTGTCTGTGGGAAGGAGGCTGAGGCACAGTGGGGAGAATGGGCGTCTGGAGTCTAAACCAAGTCAGGGAAAGGAGAGGAAAGGGGATGGGTCAGCATGGCAGCCCTATAGTTTTTCCTTCTCACCGTCTCTTTCCTTAGGTGTGGGGGGAGCATCGGGAGAGGGTTTGTGGTGCTGAGATATCCTCAGGAAGGGTGGAATTAAGGGTGCAGTGAAGTTCTGTTTTCGATAAATCATCTCAGTGTAGAAAAAGAAACTTGAATGGCAGTTATTCCAGGAAAGATCTCAGATACTCTCAAAGGCCTTCAATCAAGGGCTTTCGTGATAGGTTTGGAGCCTCTGAGACCTACCAAAGTAGGACCACATTCTCTGAAAGATCAATGTTTAGCCCGTCTAGGAAAGTTTGTCTTTAAGACTACAGCTGGCTCTTCACATTCACTAGGGTTAGGCATGCAAGACCCCTGCAAAAGCAGACAAATACAAATATCAAAATGCTTGCTTTTGTGTGAAGGGGGCTGAGGCATGGTAGGGAGAGCAGATACCCAGGCTCCAAACTAGGTCAGAGGAAGCAGAGAGAAAGGGGGAGGGTTGACATGGTGGCCCATCTTCTTCCTTGGGCATTAGGGGAGCATCAGGAGAGGGTTTGTGGTGCTGAGAAATCGGGGCATGAGCTGTCCTTAGCTGACCAGGCAGGAAGAGGACCAGAAGTGGGGTTTTAAAGGGCTGTATGGCCTGATCAGAGCCACCAAGAGAGGTGGTTCCCCTGGAAGGGGAGGGCAGGGGTTGGAGAAAATCACAAATGATCAAATCCGTGAAAATTAAACCCACGAATGTTGAGGACTGACTGTATTTGAGATTCTAGTCAAGTACCCCTACCACACTACAGACTGGGGAATTATTTATCACAGATTGATATGTTTAGACTGGGTTTGACTTATACAGTGTGGTGTGACATCCTAAGGTTGGGCTGCTGAGAACTTGTATTATCACCTTCTTTTCAGGTTTACACAGCAAGACAGCAGCCATCAACACTCCAAGGATCAGAACCGCGAAGGGCAGAGTCGCAAGAACGGCAGGGAGTACCCCAGCCGAACCTATGGCCAGCATTAATTTGACTCAGGATAGGGAAAGGAAAGCAGCGCAGCATCATTGATGGACTGAGGGAGGGAGGGAGTATGGCTCAGTTGTTGAAACTTGGCAAAGAAAGAAGAAATTATCAAGACATATATCTCCTTGTCAAGTTCTAGTGTTTCTGTGTGTGTCCCTCTGTTGGAATACATCTCCCTCATGTCTGGCATCCCCATGTCAACTGAAAGACTCTCAACCCATCCAGACAGTGGCAGCCTTTGGTAAATGACACAGTGAACAGGTCACACAAGGGGTATGAACCTGGGGGCCCTCTAGTTGCTATGGGATGCCAGCTCCCATCACCCCTGGCCAGTGGTTTATATGACAGTTGTAGACGACACATGTTCTTTATGGATGAAAGCAGGCCTAAGCATCTTTTGGATGCATTTTTAGCTGCTCACATTTTAGAAATGCATTGCCTAAATGTATGCGTACAAAATATATATACCACCAACCTTGTATATGTACAGATTCCTAAGGAGAATTTTCCTTATGTACTTCTGGAGGTATGAACTGAGTAATTCTTGTTGAGACTCTCTAAGCCACCAAAATTATTTTCCTGTTTCTAGTTGTGCTGTCTGGAAGGCTCTCATATGACCTACTCCACTGAGGACACCATGTGTTTCCACCCAATTATTGGCCTCTGCTACTCTGCTCTGTTGGGACAGACATCCGCTGGGCATGGAGTAGGGTCCCTCCCCACATCCCAATTCTCAAGCAAAAATTACCTTCTTTTCATACAGGCCCAAATCACTCCATATCTAAACGATCTCAGCTTATGTTTCTCAGGTCTCCCAGCATAAACAGTCATGTCAAATGTGAATCAGTTTTAGCCCTGTGTTAGAAATTGGACACATTAAAAAAAAATTACAGCTAGGGTAGGTATCAGTGGGCCTCTGCAGAGGTTGCTGGACTGCCTTTCCCAGCATTCCTCACCATTGGGTGTACCAGATGGGAGTTGCAATCATTGAGCTTCTGAAGGACCACAGAATTCCCACCCTGAGCTTTAAAAGATCCTGTAATTACCACCTTTTGAACTTGCCTCCTCTTCTTCCCATTTCCTGCACCATTTCTTTTCCACTTGTTGGTAAAAGAGAGCATGGGTTTTTAAAAATGTGTGTTCTTTTCTCTCTTGGGAGCAGGCTAAATGGCTGCCTCATCTTTTCCTCCTCATCTAACACTAATCCCTCATAATGACTTGCACTGTTTGTCCAAAACCAAATAAAAAGCACTGATTGAACAAAAATTGGACTGACTAACAAAGAAGCAACTTGCGGACGTGATCTGGGGTGGTGGGAAGAGGATTGAAGGGGGTGGAAAACATTAGCAAACTGGTGCTTCCTCCTCCTCTCCATTACACTTTGCCATAGCAACTCATCTCAGCCGCTCCAGTTTTAAAACTAAGGCGGTTTGCTAACAACACCTTTATTATTTTTAATCTGAATCTCTGGCCTAGGTGGCTGACTGTGAGGCAAGAGCCCTAGCTCAGTGCTCTGCGTGCAAGAGAACCTGGTTTCAAATCACACAGAATACAGATGTGGAAAGTGTCAGAAAAGATGTTTTCATGAGAACCTAGAGCAGTGGTTCCCAAATTTTGGTCCAGATTTTTGGGGGAAGAGGGAACTTCAGTTCTCAAAATTCTTGACTGTTGGCCAAAATGGCTGGGCCTTCTGGGAGCTGAAGTCCAAAACACATGGGGGACCAAAATTTGGGAACTACTGCCCTAGAGAGCCATCACTTTAAAACTGATGGGGGTATAGTATGGTCCATGGGTTCATGTAGTGTCCCAGGGCTGTTTGGGGGTGGGGCAGGATCTCCCTGGAGTAAAAATCTGTAAGCTTCCCACTGGGACATCTGGATGGCATCTTTGGGGAACACGAACTGAAGCATAGAGAGATCTTTGACCTAATCCATCAGGGTTCTTCTGTTCCTAACTTCTATCCCCACAACACTATAACCTCTCAGACTCCCTTCATTTTTCCACCTCAATACTCCAAGCAAGAAACAGCTTGCCACACTGTACAGTCAGCCCTCCTCATTTGCAGGTTTGACTTTCATGGATTTGATTATTTATGAGTTTCTTCAACTCTTGCTCCCCAGGCTCAGGCACTTCTTGTTCCAGGGAACCTGCCCCTCACTGCAGCACAACCCTTTAAAAACCTGCCTCTGGTTCTCCTCCTCTTCTGCCACCAGCCTCTGCCTGGCCAGCAAAGGATGGCTCACGGACTAATTTCTCAGCACCACAAATCCTCTCCCCATACCCCTCTACACACCCAAGGAAGGAGATTGGCAAGAGAGAGGAAGTATAGGGCCACGATTCCAACCACCGTTTCCCCTCTCCTTTCCCTGACCTGACCTGACCTTGAGTGCCTGTTCTCCCCACCATGCATTGGCCCCCTTCTCACAGACAGACACACACACATTTTGATATTTGTGATTTTTCCATGTTTGCAAGGGTCCTGTGTCTCTGTGCCAACTGTATATAAAACAGGGGTGGGAACTGTGTGGGTCTGTTGGTGTTGTTGGATTGTAACACCCAACATTCCTCACCACTGTCTGTGCTGGCTGGGGATGATAAGATCTGTAGGCTAATAACATCTGGACAGCTGCATGATTCCTACCTTTGATATAAAAGAAACTTATGCCAAACCTCTCTATCCCTTTGTCTTTGGGATTAACCTCTCAGTTGCAAGATGTGTTATACTTGTCCTGGTAAAATTGCCAAAGTGGGGTTCCACTGGTCAGATAACAGGAGGGTGATGTTGGTCTTGTATGTGGATGGATGGGAACACAAATCTTACAGGTCAGTATTGGAGCATGTTTGGTGTCCAAAGCAAGAAACATTGGCATCAGAGGTGTAAATCTTCACAGAAATAATGTGAACAGGTTTCTCCCTGCTGTGGGAAGAATAAGAGAATCTCTGAAGTTTTCCATTACTATTCCTAGTTTAGGCCTGCTCAGCAACGTGTCCCTGCTACATATAGAAGATTTCTAAGACTTTTCTTAAGAGCAGAAGGCAAGACTCATGCCCAGAATGCAGAGGGAAACAGAAAGTGTGTTAGGCAGTGGGCCTGAGGAGGAAGGATCCTTCCTTCTGAGGCTCTTGGAGCTTCAGTAATGGGGAATAAGAAGGATCCCATTCTCCACTTCTGAAGCTGCAGATGGCAAAATCACAAAAATGGAGGACCAACTCTACTTAAATTGTTAAAACTGACTTTATTCGACTCTGTCCAGAAATTCTGGGATACAGGCTGGGGTATAAAGTTCACTCCCAGACTCGAGACTTGAAGGTAGAGACTTGACTTGAGACTTGGAGTAAAAGACTTAAATATATTTATCACTAGCAGGAACGGAGGAAGACCGCACGCCAGGTGCACAGACTCCATCAAGGAAGCCACGACTGCCCTGCGCCTGCGAGACCTGGGCAGAGTTGTTGAGGAGCCAGGGCTGTTCACATGACAGGTTTATAGCACGATTATTCCAGTTTAACTGCCGTGGTTCTGTCCTGCAGAATCCTGGGATTAACAGTTCAGGAAGAGGTCGCTAAGGAGACCACCACCGACTACCAGGCTCTCTGGGCCATTGTTTTCAACGGAAGGAACTGGCCGCTGACGCGTTCCTTGCCTAAGAAAACCCTGTGAAAGTCATGGGGTTGCCCGAGGTCGACGGGTGGCCTGAAGGCAGAGGCAGGCAGGCAGGCACCTAGGCAGAATGCCTATAAAATGTAATACCTCGCTTCTGAATAAGTAAACCTCTCAAATCAAGACCCTAGGCGCACAAACGCCTCCCGCGACGCTTTTCCGCCACACGAAATTCCTTCCGCACCTGACTGCGGGTTTTTATCACAAAGAGGCGGAGTTTAAAAGGAGCCCCGCCTTCTTTCGGATCATACTATTTTCCCCCCACCAACTGTGATTCAGCCTTTTCCTCGCGGCCACCAATCCTTCCTGGACGCCTCGCTTTGTCTCCGCCCCCTTACCTCTCTCTCCCAATAGTAGCGCCCACTTTGCAAGAAGCAGCCGCCCTCTGAGGCGTCCTATTGGTGAAACCAGAGGCGGGGGAGGGGAACGCTGCCAGGAATGCTCGGTGGCGGGCGAGACCATTAGCGTGGGCAGGGGTGGACGGGGGGTGGCGGGCGAGTCGGCTGTTCCTTGCGACATGGCCCAGGCGCCGAGGCTGGTGCTCCTGTTTAGCGGGAAGAGAAAGTCGGGCAAGGACTTCGTGGCGGAAGAAATTCAGAGCCGGTGAGTGGGGTGCGCTGGGCCGGGGGAGGCGGCCCGAGGAGGAAGAGGTGGGACCCTCGCTCCGTGCGTGTTGCAGTGGGTGGGAAGGCTGCATTCAGGAGACCACCCACCCCTACACGTGCGGGCGACGGGAGCCTGCGAAGGGAAGGCCCGTCACACATGACGCCCCTCTTCCGCGTGTGCGCCCAGGATTCGCCCCATTCCCCTCCCTCACCCCCAACTTCCCAGAAAAAGCACAGTCCTGCTCCCGCGTTCGCAAGTGAACGTGTGAACCGGAAGAGTGCGGGGTCAGAACTCCCCGTGTTGGCGGAAGAGTGGCGACCGCGCTACTTGGCCGCCTTCTTTACCGAGTGGGAGCTTCAGCAGCGACCTTGGGCGATTCCTCTGCCTCTCGCCTGGCTGCCGCCCCCAGTCAGACGTTACGCAATACCCGTTAGTTGGGGAGAACGGGGGGCGGTTTGAGAGAGGGCCTGGGCCGAGCAGCGGAGCCGTTGCCATGCCCCTTCAGTGGTGGCGAGGGGGAGGGAGGCGTCCCCAGCCAACCAGGAGCGGTTTGGCCGGTCAGAGACTCGACCTATTACCGGAGAGAAGGGTGGGTGGGAAAGCCAGCGAGTGCCGCGCGCGGCCGGGGCTTCATAATTCAGCCTGGCGCCTGGGCGTGTGTGTGGTCGAGGCCAGAAAAGCAGCGATCTTAGATCAGGCCTTGTCCAGGTCAGTGCAGAGCCCCAAACCTTGCAAAATGGCCAGGAGTACCGCTGAGTACGTGCAGAGGGCCTCTGACCTCACAGCTGGGGTGAGCGGGGTTCTCTCCCAGTTATTCCCGTTTCGAGCTAAACATTTAAAAAGTAGGCTGCAAAAATAAAAAAAAATTGGATTGGATCCTTATATCCAACCCAATGACTGTGGATGTCAAAATGTCAAACAGTGTTGTTGGGCTCTATCTCCCATTATCTGTCACTGTCAGCATGAGGCCCCACATTGTACATTACTGGTTTAAAATGGCATAAAAACAGTAAATGATACCCCCCTGCCAAAAAAAATCAGCAGGGTATAAATGGCTTTGCCACTTTCTGGAAAAAAAGACTGGGAAAGAGGAAAGTTTAACATTGACACAGACTTCCAGTGGATTGCACAGTACAATTTATAGTCTGGAGCCAACACAAAAAGGCCCTGCTCCCAGCAGGTTGTGTGCCGGTCCTCTCTCTAGGCCCGTGGTGGGCCAGCTGCAAGCTTGCTGGATCGGATTGGGATATGCAAGCCTTTTGGTCTTTGATGACAGCCCCTGACTTCACTGCAAAATGGTGTGCGGGGAGGTGGCATTAAATGCAAAATGGTGGCTCAGAAAGGCAGAGACAGTAATCTAACAGTGTGATTTGGTGGTATGAGCATTGGACTACAACCGTGGAAACTGGGTCAGCTCAGCTGTGGAAACCCACTTGGTGATCTTGAGCGTGTCACATACTGTATTTGCTGGTGTATAAGATGCACCCGTGTATAAGGTGCACCCCATTTATACGCTGGCAAATACTGTTTGCCCACATATAAGACACGCCAGCATATAAGATAAAACCCATTTTCAAACAGTATTTTTGGGGGGGGGTGGAGTGAGTCTTATGTGCCAGGAAATGTACTCCCAGCCCCAGAAAACCCCAGGATCACCTTAGGATTACCATTAGTCAGAAATGACTTGAAGGCCTGCTACAACAAACAGCAAGCCCTGGGACGTAGAGGGGGAAAGTTGGAGACCTGTGACTCTCCAGATGTTTTGGCCCTCTATTCCCAAAACTATCATCCAGCACGGCCAGCAGTCAAAGACTGGAGGAATCAAAGTGCAAAACATCTGCAAGGTTAAAGGGAAAGCTTGGGAAAGTAACTTTTTGTGAACTTCCAGAACCTCCTAGCCAGCACAGCCATGGTCATGTGATATTCAGCCTTTAAAAAGTGACTTTTCCCTGTTTAAAACCAAGAGGGCAGAGGGAATGCAACCGAAGAGAAAGATGTTAAGTGAGATAACTGGGTTGTGGGCAGGGGAGCAAGAGAGTGATAAGCAAAGTTGGAGCACACTCTGGAATGTGGAGAGACTGTTTTGGGGGGGGTGAGGGTGAAGCTGAGATTTCAGAAGAGCCATATCCTGCTCCAGCAGTGGTCAGTCTGGGAAAGCCTTTCAAGAGACCTGGAAGTCAGAAGTTTGTCCTATGCTTTACCCTCCTGTCCTTAGTGCCTGATATATTGTTCCTGAAATCAGAAGTTCTGCTGAGCTATCACAGTTTACCAGAGAAAAGGGACAAATGGGTTGTCTTGATATGACTGTTCATTCATTTTTATAATTTATTGTAGATTTTAAATTAGTTTCTATAGTGTCTGAGTTGTGTTTGTTGTTGCTGTGTGCCTTCAAATCATTTCTGACTTTGGCAACCCTAAGGAAAACGTATAACGGTTCTTTGGGGGCTAAGAGTGTGTGATGCACCCAAGGTCACCCAGGGGTTTTCCATTGGCTGAGTGGGAAATGCAACCCTGGTCTCCAGGGTTGCAGTCCAATGCTCAAACCACTGCACCATGCACTGGCTCTAATTTTAACTGGATGCAAACTGCCTTGGGTCTTGTGCAAAGAGAAAGCTGGAATATAAAACAACTAGGAGTCTTGGTAGATCACAAGCTGAACATGAGTCAGCAGTGTGATGCAGTAGCCAAGAAAGCCAATGCGATTCTTGGTTGCATCAATAGGAGTATGGTGTCTAGATCAAGGAAGGTAATGGTACCACTCTATTTTGCTTTGGTTAGACCTCATCTGGAATACTGTGACCCAGTTCTAGGCACCTCAATTCAAGAAGGATATCGACAAGCTGGAGCGAGTCCAGAGGAGGGCAACCAAAATGGTGAAGGGTCTGGAAGCCATGAAGCCCTATGAGGAGCGGCTTAGGGAACTGGGGATGTTTAGTCTGCAGAAGAGAAGGTGAAAAGGAGACATGATAGCCAGGTTTAAATATTTGAAGGGATGCCATATCAAAGAGGGAACGGGCTTGTTTTCTGCTGCTCCAGAGACTAGGACAAGAAGCAATGGATTCAAGCTGCAGGAAAGGAGATTCCACCTGAATGTCAGGAAGAACTTCCTGATGTTCAGAGCTGCCTGGCAGTGGAATCTGCTGCTGCCTCAGTAGAGTGTGGTGGAGTCTCCTTCTATGGAGGTTTTTAAGCAGAGGCTGGATGGCTATCTGTCCAAGAGAGTGCTTTGATGGGTGTTCTTTTCTAGCAGGGAGTTGGACTGGATGACCCCTGGGGTTTCTTCCAACTCTATGATTCTGTAGTTAAGTAATCTGGATTTGAATCCAATAATAGTTTGGATCCTCTCCCCTCGCTGCTTTTGAAGATAGAGACAGCATTTGCCCTCTTCCAGTCTGCTGGGATTTCTCCTTCAAGAATTCGCAAAAGATTATTGCCAGTGGTTCTGAGATTGAGTCTGAAAAAAATCAGTCTCTCAGACTTCATGACCTCACAGGGTTGTTGTGACTTAAAATGAGGAGGAAGGGAGTCATATATGCAACCTTGAGCTCATTGGCGAAAAGATAGGATGTAACAGCAAATAATAAGACAAACATTTAGAATGCCCTGATTGTCCAGACCTCAGGTGTGTCACTTGTTGTTATGTGCCTTCAAGTCTTCTTCTGACTTACAGTGACCCTAAAGTGAGCCCTTGCTTGTGGAAGCCCCCAAGGCTGTTGCATCCTGTTGTCCATCCCTGGCAATTATAATTTGAGGCATACTCTCTCTTGCCATGGAAGCTTTATTTGTCTTTCTGCCCTGTGGAACCAGAGTTCCTCAGGCTGTCTTTTCAGTGTGGAGGCTGACTAGGTGAGTTGATATTAAAGAAAGTCGGCCTCAGGACGTTTGCAGACTATTTTCTTCTTCTTCCTGACAGGCTGGGTCCTGATGTTTGCACTATCCTCCGTTTGTCAGGGCCTCTCAAAGAGCAGTATGCCAAGGTAAGTTGTGCTTGCTTCTTCCATTTTTTGGTATCCATTACCTTGACTGGTAAGTACTCATTAAGCATTCTTTACAGGAGTTCACACCAAGCACATCTCAGTTTCAATATTTGGGCCATTTCCGCAGTAGACTGTTACAGCACTATGATTCCACTTTCAACATCCTATGGAATCCTGGAATTTGCAGTTTTGGGAGGGGCCAGAAACTGCAAACCCCAGGATTCCATAGGATGTTGAAAGTGGAATCATAGCGCTATAACAGTCTACTGCGGAAATGGCCTTGGTTGCGAGCAGTAGCAAGCCATAAAACACTGGGAATCCCACAAGTGGGGCCTGGGGGCTTCTGTTACTGCTCATTCATCTGGTGTGAAGAGGTGGACTGCTTTTGAACAGAGAGGTTGCATTCAGAAATCTTGGTTAAGAGCCATTGTAGTATTGGTACTGTTGATGTCTTATCTCTGCTATCCAGGGATGTTGGATTATACCTTCCATCATTCTCAGTCACTATGGTTGCTGCGGACTGAAAACAGTGGGACTTGCAGTCTAAGTTATTTGGGAGGTGTTGGGCTGGAGAAGAATGGTTTATATCTCATCAAATGTTTAAAAACAACAGTGGTAGATGTTAGCAAGCAGAATAAAATGTTGTAATACAAAACTTTTAAGTTAAAAAGTAGAACCATTGATTACAAAGCATCACAGTAGTTAAGCTGGGCTGGAAATAGCAAAGGTATTTAAAACGAAATTAACATATGTACCTGACTATAAGTCAAGAAAATTTAGTCACGAAATAAACCTTGACAATCTGGGTCGACTTATCCACGGGTCAACATTGTTCCACAGGAATTGAGGGCGGCTTGTGTAGCTCGGTGAAGAAGGAAGGAGGAAGCCGAGGCTGCCGAAAAGGCCCTAGCGCCCATCTCTGCATGCCTTCAGCTGGGAGAACTTTGCTGAGTAGATTTTCAGCAATCCAGCCCCTCAAACCTGCCTCCCCAAAAAGGACAGGCTCACCAGAAATCCCTGAAAAACCACCTAGAACACATGTGTCAAACACAAGGCCCGCGGGCCAAATCCGGCCCTCAGACCCTTTTGTGTGGCCCTTGCACCTCTCCTGCAGCTGCAGCTGGGGGGAGGGTCAGAAAGAGGCATAAAGAGGGTCTGGGGGTGAAAGTGGCACACTTTAGATATACTGACCAATTCTATGTCACTTTACAGAGGTATAGGGACCCATAAACTAAGATCTAATAGCCCCAAAATGTCCAAGAAAAGAAAAGTTGGTGCAGAGGGAAGGCAATTTAAAAACCAGTAATAATCAAATGCAGAGGCAATTATTTAATATGATAAAAGAGTAGGTACATCTTACAGAGACAACCGGTCCTTTGAGGGCAACCATGACGCTGATGCGGCCCAAGATGAAATTGAGTTTGACTCCCCTAATCTAGAGTGATCGCCCCAGGTTGGGTCTCTCGGGGGTCCGTTCAGCTGACAGGCACCAGGCACGTGTTCTTAGGCCTTGTGAAGCGACCAGCTTGCATGCTCCCTGGGAGGGCAGGGAGTCATGAAAAACGCTTGCCTTGCAACATGCTTTGCTCCTGTGCTGCTACCGGCACCCTCTCCAAGCCCCAAGCTTGTGGCTGTTGTGTGCAGGAGGTTTCTGGACAGAGCACAAGGGCTCTGTCCGAAAAGGATCTAATGCACGTGGAAGTCAATAACTTTGCTCCCTGGAAGTGGAGTATTACAGGCCCTTACTTCTCCCACATTGGTGGGCCAGTTCTCAATCTGTTAAGGTGTGCCCTGTCTTTACCACACAGCTCTACCTCCCCCCCTTATAATCCCACCTTTGTGTAAAAGAGTGAGGGTTTGCAATTTTATTGAGAACCACTTAATAATTTTATGGTAGCGTGTTTGCTGTGTTAACTTTATATTCTGTATACAACTCAAGCTGAGTCAGGGTTTACAAAAATAAACTAACATTTATTAAGATAACAATAAGAATAAAGTAGGATCTTAGACTTCAAATGCAGGTCAAGGTTGATATATTTCCTCTCTGCACCTTTTAAACAATATAACAGGTAATTCCCTGCTCAGAAACAGTTCAGTTGTATCTTTAGACTTTCATACAAGGCGCACGTATCATATAAAAGCCCTTTGGCAAAACTCCCACCAAAGGCTTAAGCTCCCAGCCTAGGTCACACACTCTCGCCAGCTCCTACTAGGGTTCAGTTACTCTTCTGCCTCTCACTAGGATTCCTCTGAGAACTAAACCTCCCAACACAGCCCAACTCTCTGACTGGCTAAGGGACTGTGCTCTCTAGCTCCTTGTGAGGCTCTCATTGAGGAAATTCCAATATCCACAGGTGCTTGGCTTGGGATTACTCTTTCTCTCAGCCACCAGCCTCTCTCTCACACAACTGGGCTGGATTTCTCTCCTAAAGTGCTATTCTGTTGCCTAGCAATCCGCTTCCAGGCTGCACTGGCACTGCAGATGGCCACTCACCCCCAGAACTTCATCACATGGAGGTTAGGAAGCACTTTCCAAAAGGGATTTGTTTGCTTTCAGGGAGCAGAGTTATTGACATCCATGTGCACAAGTTCTTTGCATCCTTTGTGATATGCCCTAAGTTATACCTTCGGCTTATTCACAGATCATAGCAAATTCTGTATTTTTGTGCCCAGAACCTGCCTTCAACCTGTCAATGAAATTGACTTGTAGTTGACTATAATCATCATCGGTCTTTAGTTTACACACACACACACACACACACACACACAAAATAAAGCAATCTTAAAATGCTGGGGATAATGTTAAAAATGATCTTTACTGCTGCCAAACAGAACCTAATGTTGGTTGTCTTTGTCTTCCTCCATTGATTTGTCTACCTGCCTTCAAACCAGTAGTGCTTTCTCTTTCATGTGGCAAAAGACTCCCACATTTAATTAGAAGTACAGATATACCTCAGTTAACAAAGTTGACATGTTCTGGGGCATTACTCTTTTAATAGAAGATTTGATGGCAGAAGCAGAAATGACAGAAGGAATAGAGAGAGAGGTTCCTATACTGCAAAGAAAGAAAAACTGTTGAACATATTTCAGCAAACTTCTTATTCAAAACAATATGTATGGGTAATGTGAAATAACTAGGTCAGGTGAACCTTGCATAAGTAAGTGAAAGCGTTTCCAATGTCTTCACTGAAAGCTTCTAAAATACATCCAGGGATGACTTTTTTTTTTCTTTGATGCTCTCTGTTTTTCTTATGACCAAAATTAAAGATTCTGTCTCCCCCCCCCTTTGTATATGTGGTGTGTATGTGTGTGTATTTATGACATGCTCAGAGTGGCTGGTGACGCAGGCTTATTAGCTCTTTGCCCTTCCCTTTTGCTGTTGATGTGCGCTCAGTAAGGGATTCTGGAGGTAGCTGCTGTTTACGTTGCTCGTTGTAGGTGTGCATACAGTAGGTTTGGCTAGAGTGGAACCCTGCTCTTTCTCAGCTCAAGCTTAATTGCATGGCTTTTTGCAGACACATTGCTACAAGTCTTTGCTTCTCCAGCCCTCTTTCACCCTCCTACCAGTGCCAATGCCGCTAAAAACCTTCCAGATAGACAGAAGATGAGGAAGCAAAGGAGGGCTGGGCTGGTGTAAAAAAGGCTTTATAAAAAGGAGCTTCTTTGTCAAAGGCTTTGTTAACTGAGTTGTTATCAGGTTGGCTTTCTTCTTCCTGCCATGCACTCTAATGTCATGTAGTGCTTTGTTGCCATGCCATGCCATGCAGTTTGCCATGTAATGTAATGCCATGTTATTTGCCATGTAGTGTTTTGCTGTTTGTTGCCATGTAATGCTTAGAACAAAGAGGCTGGAAAAGAATGAATAAACAGTGTTTTGGGAATGAAGGAATGGTATTCCAAAAAACACTGTCAAGGAAGAGAACAAATGCAGATACAAGGTCAGGCTGTTAGTAGGCAGGAAATGATCCCAGGAAAAGAGGTGTTTTAATTAGCTGTCAAATAGGGGGCTTACATGGCCAAAGTTGTAGTGTTACTGCTTATAAGATGCTGCAAATTCAGTAGGACTTTCAGTCCTGCTGCTCTTGATCTGCTGTTCCTGAATAAAGCTTTTGCAAATCTCTAAGCTGAATCTCTGGGACTGGAGTTATCCAGTGCATGCCAGGTGTGCCTTGACTTTCTTGTGTTAGTCTTGGGCTTAAAAAGGGATTGCATTTGTTGCAAGAGTGAGTGAGTAAGTGTTTGTTTGTTTGTTTGTTAATTTGACTTATTTGTTGAATTTATATGCTGCCTTTTCTCCCAAAGTGGGACCGAAGGCAGCTTCTGAAAAGTTAAAGCATTCAAAGAATTAAAAACATTAAAAAACATAAAATTATGAAACTAAAATAATTTTTTAAAAACAGCTAAAAACTGTAAAACGTTCTCCCGCTCACTCATTAAAGGCCTGCTTAAAAAGAAATACCTTTATCTGCCTGATTTCTAGTTTTATGTCCTCTTCCTGACTGTTTGCAGGAACACGGCCTGGACTTCCAGCGTCTTTTGGATGCTAGTGACTACAAAGAGACGTATCGGCAGGATATGATCCGCTGGGGAGAGGAGAGACGCCGGACTGACCCTGGTTTCTTCTGCCGCATTGTGGCAGAGGGTGCCACCCAACCTATTTGGGTAAGGCTGGTGACAAGGACTGGGATGGCAACCATGCTCGGACTAAGCCCAGGCTTGAACTTCCATGTCCTCTTTTCTTCTGCTCTGTAGTTGGTTAGTGATACGAGACGCATCTCGGACGTGGAGTGGTTTCGGGATGTGTACGGAGACTTGGTGCAGTTGGTGCGTGTTATAGCCACAGAAGAGACCCGAAAGAGGCGGGATTGGGTATTCGTTATAGGTGAGTCACCCTGCAGTGGAGCAGAGACCCGTGTTATGTCTTTTGGCAAATGCACTCCCTGCTCTGTGGGGCAGAATGTGGGAATGACCATACAAGTTATGGACCATACAACTCATGACAGGGAAGAAAATGATAGCTAGTTCTTCAACTGAGACAGCCTTAAGGTTCCAGTCCTCATGACGGGGACTAACTTTACCAGTGGTTCTTAACCTGGGGTCTGGGGACCTCTGGAGGTCCACGGAGCCCTCATTGGTCTGCAAAGCCCTGCTGCTAGACACCCTGCTGCTAGACAGCAGCAGCAGCAACAACAGGGGCATGGTAGCTTGTGGTTGGGGGTTGCAGGTGCTGAAGCTGCTGTTTATTTTCAAACTATGACTCTGGAAACCAAAGTTTGAATCCCCAGATAATTCCAGCACCTCTTTCCCCTCTGCTGGGCAAGATTATCTGAGTTTTATGAATTAGTTAACTTTTTCATATAAAGAGTAGTTTCCTGAAAAAGCTAGGTCTTTGTGCTGCCTATTCTCTTTGCTGTGCAAATTGTTGGCTTTTGCACACGTAACTATAGAAATACAGAATCATACAGGTCCCAAGGGCCATCCAGTCCAACCACCTTCTGCCGTGCATCAAAGCACCCAAAAAGATGGCCCTCCAGCCTCAGTTTAAAAGCCCCCAAAGAAGGAGATTTCACCACACTCCCAGGCAGCATATTCCACTGTCAACCTATTCTTATCATCAGGAAGTTCTTCCTAATGTAAATGGAATCACTTTTCCTGAAACTTGAAGCCATTGCTCCATGTCCTAGTCTCTGGAGAAGCAGAAAATGGGCTTGCTCCATTTTCCATATGATATGTTTTCAAATAATTAAACATAGCTATTTTGTCACCTCTTAATCTTTTCTTCTCTAGGCTTAAGCCACTCCTCATAGGGCATGGTTTCTAGGCCTTTATATTTTCCCCAAAGCACAGTTTTCTGTGGGAAAACATTGGGGATTTTGCTGATGAATTAATTTTTCACAACCAAAGTCCCCAAATGCAAATACCTTGTGGCAGTTGACATTTCTTTTTCCCTGCAAAGGAATGTGATATATTGACACACCCTTTGTCTTCCTGGCTGAGAGAAGTGGGGAATATTCTTTATATCCTTTTTTCTAGCAGCTTGCTGACATTGTCCAGATCTCTTTTCCTTCAACCCCTCTAGGAATAGACGATGCAGAATCTGAGTGCGGCTTGGACCAAGGTGTGGACTTTGACTGGGTCATCACTAACGATGGAGACCAGCTTTCCCTGGAGGCCCAGCTGGAGAAGTTGGTCCAGTTTGCCCAAAGCAAGCTGTAGGAAAAACTCAAACCGTCGTCTGCCATTTTCCCCTTCCCCATTCCTTTGGGAGGCTGGATGGAAACACCAAAGATTGATACTGGAGGAGGCTGAGGGGAGACTCTGTGGCTGCTCTGCCACATTTGGATGCCTCTCAGGCAAAATGTAGCTGGGCCTGTTGTCACTGCAGGGTTTTTGGGGGTGGGGAACCCTCTATTTTGAAAGGGGTGAGGTTGGAGAGTCTATTCCAAGGAGTGCCATGATCCAGTGCCAGTTTTTCCCCTTCCCACAATTCCATTCCAGAGGAATTTCCATCCTGACCCAGCTAACCAATTGAAGCTGTATGTCTTTGGAGGGGATGTTCTGCCACATTCTTATGGGGCGATGGCATCTTTTCTGTTTGACGTTGGCAACAACTGTGTGAGAAAGATATGAGTCTTTGTTTTCTGTTTCCTTTTGGGTCCTGGTCCCCACCCCAGCTTCTTCTACTCTGGGCTGTTCTGTTCTTGCAGTCTGGATTTTTACGGCATCTTGCCGCCAGGGGGCAGAGTGACAGTGGCAAGGCTTCACAGCTCTTGCTCCCTAGCGTATCTCAGTTCCTAGTTGGGTCTGTCGCCTTCTCTTCTGCTGCCGGAAACATCTACCCTGTTAGCTCTCTGCGGAGTCCCAACGAGGGTGGGAGATGCATGCTATTTGGGGTGTGCGTCTGGAGTATTCTGGTCCTGCTCATCACCCTATAGAAAATCTGAGCTGATTTTTTTTTTCTCTAGAAAGGAATGTTTTGAATCCTCCTTTATCCTCCTCTGTCATTAACTCCACTGGCCATTTTCTTATGTTGGTGGTGGTGGGCAATTGCTGTGCCTTATTCTTAAGAGCTATCCATACATGGACTGATCTGGCCCTTCTTTCCTGCTCAGCTTTCTGGAGATCCTTGCCAAACCAATAGGTGAGAGCACCAACTTTTTTCTTGATTAGGGCTCCTATATCTTTTCCTGGCTGTACAATGAGGCAGAGTAGGGACAAATTGAGCAGCTACAGTGACTGGCCAGGGTGCTGAATGCATGATTTTTTTTTCTGGAATGATATTGTTATAAAAGATGACGGTTTTTTTGTTTTTTTCTGATGCTCCTCTGGCAGCATGTTTGGCAGCCTCAGAAAGGTATGGGAGCCTCAGTGAGCAAATAGAACTGGCAACATCAACACATGGAGCCTAAACTAAGACATTCGAAGACAGGTATTGGTGGATAAAGAAAGAAGGGTGGTTGAACTACAATATGGGAAAGTTGTTGGTGGTGGTGGGTTACGACTCCCAGAATCTTTTGGATTCTCTTGAAGGATCTAGTCTCTTGGATTCTGGGAGTTATAGTCCAAAATAGTAACTTTGAATCAAATTAATGTGTAGATATGATGTGTAAAATATATGGTGGGGTGGTGGCAAAATGGTGAAGGGACTCTGATCCTCACACTACAGTCCTCACCCATCTGCTTATGGGATGTCCGGTATTTTGTCAAGAATGTGTCCATAGAGGGCTGGGCTTCCTCTGATTCCTTCATGTCTGTTTTTCCACCTGCCCCACACAGCAGTTTCTGCAGTCCTTGGAATGTCTGTGGCTGTGTAATGCCCTGCTAATGCCACTCGCTGCTCAGTTCAGCACCCACCTCTTCTCTTTTTCCATTGGAGAAGACAGAGATTATTGTGCTTGCAATAAAGCTTTTGATTGTTTACAACTCTTGCCTGTCTGTGTCTGTTTCTCTGTGAGTCTTGGCGCCGTCCCATTTCTGCCCCAAGACTGGACAGAATGGGTAGAGTTAAGAGCCAGAAGGAAAAGCTAACCTCTAGATGTTGACGAGCTGCTGAAAGATGGGTTTGACAGTGGTATTGTTAGTTGGATTTGTAACTGGTTAAAAGACCAAAACCAAAGAGTACGATCAACCTGCTTTTGTGGGGGCTACGGGACCAAAGTAGAAAAACTGCAAATGTAAATAAAAATCAGGAATGCTGTATTTTTTGCATGAGAAAACACTTCTCTAGGAATCACTAGGTCTTTCAGGGTGAATCGCACTGGAAGACCTAGTGATTCCTAGAGAGAACATATTAAATCTGCAAATCATCAAATCCGTGAAGGGGAAACCAGTGAATGTGGCTGATTGTACTCACTCATGGTCGCTCTTCATCTTGGAGAGAAATTAGTGGGGTGCTTTAGGTTTCCGTCCTGGCATTCAACCACTTTATAAACGCCTGGGACAACAGACTAGGGGCCATGCCCATCAGATTTGCAGATGGCACCAAATTTAGAATGGATAGCGAATACCATAGAGTGATGGTTCTCAACTGGGGGTACATTTGTTCATCTGAGGGGAACCAGAGCGGGAGGGTGGTGGTGGTGGTGGTGGTGGGAACTTTCAGGAGACAAAGCTCCAAGCACAAGCGGTGCCCAAATCTTAGCACAGGCCAAGTGAGGAGGAGTGGAGCAAAGAGTGGCGGGGCTGTGTGGCTTTTTGCAACAGGTTCCTAGGGATGCAAGGCAAGTCCCCCCCCATCTCCTCAGGCCCCAGCCATTGGTTTCTTTCTTGGTCCTGTGAGGAGGAAATTACTCTTAAAAGTTATTTATGTAATCTGTGATGTATTTTCTTGAATTCGTTGTATCTTTTGAGTTCTGAATCTAAATGTATGTGCATGTGTGTTCACTTTGCTATTCCATAGCTTTTTCATCCCTTTATTTGGCTGTTTATTTACAGTTACAACATACAAGTTTGAAAGCAACTAGATTAATTAAAAGCATGTTTATAATATGAGGGGTACAACTTGTGGAAGTGGACTGCTATGGGGTGTACAAGTGAAAAAAAGTTTGGGAACCACTGCATAGGGGACAGGATTGGGACTCAAAATGATCTTAAACAGATTACAGAAGAGGTTCTTAACCTGGGGTCCAGGGAAAGCCCTGCTCTCGGAAACCAGCATGCCCCATACAGTAGGACCCCAGTAGCCATGGATTCATTATCCACTGATTCAGTTACCTGCGGCTGGCTCCCTGCCGCTCACCCTGGGCACGATCATGGTGGCGGCCAGTGAGAAAACAGCGGGGCTTGTGGGATCACGTTTCTCACTGTTTTCCCACCTCCTGCTTCCAGCCCTGGGCAGATTGTGGCTGTGGCCAGTGAGAAAACGGGATTGTGGGGTCCTGCACTCGCTGCTGTTTTCCCACCAGCTGCCGCTGCAATCAGGATGGGGCAGGTGGCGAGACAGAGCGTTTGGTACTATTTCAGTATCCGCAGGGGGAGGGCAGAACCAATCCCCCACAGATATGGGGGTCCTAATGTATATATCTTATTTTTCTCCAGTGTGTGCCAAATAGCGGTGTTTTTAAACTTGCAACTACATGCTTGAGGTAAATCATGCAGAGGGCAGCTGGCTTGCCTTTCCTCCTCTACAAGAGACTGTGGAGTGGTCTTCCCCAATCTGGAATTTTCTGCTGGCGGGTATGATAGGGGTTGTGAGCCAGCCCAGAGGAAGCTAGCCTAAGTTGAGGAAGCATTCCACAGAGGTTCAAGGCAAACGTCTGTAAGTGACTGGTGACTCTTACTAATGGCCTGGTTTAACCGAAAACTGCTGGTGCAGTACCTCTTTTGGCCAGCTGCTGCTGTGGCACTGTTCTGCCACAGAAGCCCAGCGGGCCAACTGCAAACTCGCTATTTCAAGCTCCAACCCCCATAATTCTCATAATAAGTCAGCACAACCAGTGGCCATGTTGGCATCAGCATTCTGGAGCTATAGTCCAAATAGTAACTTTTCCGCACCCTCCAATGCCACAGTCCATTAAAAGTAGTGTGATCCAATGGTGACATTATAGTTCTGGCTCCCTGGTTTTTCTTTTGCAGCTGATTGTACTCCACTTCTGAACAGAAATCCTTAACCTGTGCATTGTTCCACATGCTTCAATATATAAATATTTTAATATTTATGATATGTATGAGGAGAGATGAGGAGGGAGAGAGTTATTGACAGACACCCTAAGCTCCCTTTGGCAGTGATGCCACGGGGCCTCCAGGTCCTGTGGTGGGCATGGCAGCGTCAGATCTGTACTAGCTGCATCTCTGTGCTGTGCTTAATAGTGGGAGATTATCCATCCCCTGAGTATAAGAGCTCCAACTCTTCTTAATACCCTTTTGGCAGCAACCTGCCTGATGGCTAGATTTGATGACTGTAAGAGAGAGGGATGATACTTCATGCAGAGCCTGCCTGATGGTTGTATTATTATTAGTAGTAGCAGTAAATTTTACTTACATCCCAGCTTTTCACAATCCTTGGACTCAAGGCAGCTTGCAAAAAACAGCGATGCAATTAAAAGCCATTATAATTCCCCCCCCCGAGGTAATTTGAGAAAGATAGAGAATTATTAATCAGTTTTTTAAAAGACAGAAAGAATAATTTATTAGTGAATAGGTCTAAAGCAGTGGTTCTTAACCTGGGGTCCATGCACTTCTAGAGGGCCATGATGTTCTCACGGGGTCTTCAAAGGCTTGAAGAAATGTTATGAGTTTTTACAGTTAAAATAGGAAAGAAGGAAGGAAGGTGAGTGAGTGAGTGGACAGTCAGACAGATAGTCATATGTTGAGCTCAAAGAGCAGGATTATTTTGCTGGTGACGGACCTCATTTGTACAAAGTTTCATTACCATCTCTCAGATCATTCAGAAGTTATGAAACTGATAGAAACCATGCCATATGAGAAACAACTGAGGGAGCTGAGTATGTTTAGCTGGGAGAAGAGAAAGTTAAGAGGTGACATGACAGCTGTGTTTAAATATTTGAAGGGATGTCATATGGAGCAAGCCTGTTTTCTGCTGCTCCAGAGACTAGGACATGGAGCAGTGGCTTCAAGACCTCAGGAAACGAGATTTCGCCTAAATGTTAGGAAGAACTTCATGACAGTAAGAGCAAATTGACAGTGGAATACAATGCCTGGGTGTGTGGTAGCATCTTCTTTGGAGGTTTTTAAACAGGATGGATGGCAATGTGTCCGAAATGCTTTGATGTGTATTCCTGCAGGGCAAGGGGTTAGACTTGATGGCCCTTGTGGTCTCTTCTAACTCTGTGATTCTATGATAGCAAAAAATGTACTCAGACCTTGCTACTTCTGCATGCAGTGAGAACATGTAAGTGAACGATGCTGAGTGGCTGAGAGAAAGCATGGGACATTTCTTTCCACTATAAGCCTCTTGGAGTTAAGTCCTGATGGTACATGGCAACGAGAAATATTTAAAGAGGGTCAATGGTAAAGAAACCACTGGTTTAGAACATTACATTCTGGGAGTACAATACCAGCAGTCTGAGAACAGTACTATATGGTAGATTTAGCAGGAGAGGTACTACGGATGATAGGATAGAGAGAAGTTGAATTGCTATTGCGATAAACAGTCTGACTGGGAAGAGCTGGAAACCAAACATGCAGAAAACAAGGAATCATTCAATGTTATGTAAGATACTTGTTAGTATATTATTGTAAATAGTTTTAGTTTCAGTAGTTTAAGTAGTTTCTGTTTTGTTTTCTTAGTGATTTAGTGTCTAGTGATTCCAGTTTTCTTGTCTGTGCATAGTTTTTATATTGAACATAAAAGTCTTGAATAAAAAATAAAAACAATTAAAAAGCCATTGTAAATAAAATAGATAAAATATAATTGAACTACCAATAAAATTAAAAATAATAGTACAGTTGGCGTACTATGAAGCAGAGAGTGAAATGGGCTGCCTCAGGCAACAGATTTTGTTGGTTGTAAAAGGGCAGCAAATAGATCTTTAATTTATGGCATCTTTACTTCCATGGAGGGAGGTTGCATGGGTGAAAGTATGGGGGAGGTTGGGGCATTACATCCCCAGATGAAATGTTTCCATCAGTCCCCAAATTTCTAGCACTGCAAAGAGTGAGGCCCTGGCACCTAGCCCTCTTCTATTTCTTGTGTTCTCAGTTCCTTGGCCACCTTCCTTGTCCCTGTTCATTTGGATGCCGAAATTCTACAGGATTCCTAAATGTTCAAATGCAGCAGCACAGTTACTGCTAGAAAGGTGAAGGAAACATTTCATTTGGGAGAGCAGAATTCTTTTTGAGGAGAGTGTCTTAATTTGGGGCTCCCCATACATACACCCCTGTGATATGGCTGTCATGTGTCCATGAAATTCACTCTAGCCTTACTGAACAACTGATCAAACAATTAAACCAAGAGATGAACTGCTATTGTCGTTGTTGCGTGCCTTCCAGTCGTTCCTGGCTTATGGCAACCCTAAGCTGACCCTATCATGGGGTGTTCTGGGGACTGAGAGTGTGTGACGAGCCTAAGGTCACCCAGTGGGTTTCCATGGCCAGGTGGAGATAATTCAACTCTCAGCAAAATCAAAATGAAACTTATTCTATAAAATCTACTAGGGTTACTGCTAGCATCCACCAGGGCTGAAATATCCAAGCAGTAGAAGTTGCATAGGGCATTATCATTTCCACTTGAGCAGGGGTCATGTGCTCCTAACCCTAACCAATACGGAGATCTAACTGTACTACCAAGAATGCCAAGTGTAAAGATGTATTGTTAGAGCACATTATTCCCAGTTGCTGCATAAGGGTGTGAAAGCCAATGGGTTGAATCAACTTAATTGAAATGTGGTGCTGGAGGGCAGTTCTACAGATACCAGGGACTGCCAAAAAGGCAAATAAATGGGTCCAGGAGCAAATCAGACCTGAATTCTCACTGGAAGCCAAGATGATATGAAGTGAGGCTGTTGTACTTTGGACATATCATGAGGTGACATGATTCATTGGAAAAGTCAATAATGAGCAGTGAAGTGGAAGACAGCAGGAGACGAGAAAGACCACAGCACACGGAAACTGTGACCCTGAGTCTGCATGGCCTGAACAGGACAGCTGATGACCAGGGCTTTCAGAAGTGTTTCATTCATTGTGTGGCTGTAAGTCAAAGCTAATCTGACAGCAAATAACACACATAACCAGAAAGCCTTGATGTGTGGGATTGTTTTCTTTTTCTACGGATCAGACCATAGAAATGTATTGTTTGTCATGCACTTCTTCCAGACCATGGACTCTGACTCAGAGACTGAAACAGGGGGCGTGTCAGGACCTGCTGTACAGAGACAGGTTACAATGCCAGAAACAGAGCAGAGGGCAGTGCCAGCTCCTACAGAGAGTCCTGCCTCTTCAGATACAGAAGAACACTTACTTAGACCCAGCTTTGCACAGCACAGGCAGCAGAGAGACCCAGTGTCAGTCTATCAGAATTTATAACCAGCAACAATCAATCAAGGCACAGCTGCACTAGGCTTTGGGTCTATTTACCTGGCATCCTTCCCCTTCAGAACTTTGCAGAGCTCATCTGACCTGCTACCTCGCTGGATGCTTTGACAAATGCTCAGATTGACCTTGGACACTCCTTTGCCATGAAACCCTGCTATACTTTGTTTATGTTGGACTTTACTTATGACTGTGTGCTTATTGCCTGGAAGTAAGGAACAAGCTAGGAGAAATTCAGTTTGTTTGTTTGATTTATCAGCTGTGCCAGGACTGAGATAGGACATTGTTTCAATAAATTGTGAAAACTGATCACAAGAATAATCTCAAGATACCTTCCCCAGCCTCACAGAGGTACTATAAGTTTTTTAAAATATTTTTATTAATTAAACATATCTAAAAATAAATCAGCACATATACATTTCTTATTTTACAAGTATCTCCAATATAAAATACATAAATAATTCCCCCCTCACTTTTGCCTATAGCATTTTATTGCTATTCATTATGATTATTCATTCATAATGAGTATTATTTGTTCCTATGTATTTGTTCTTGTATTATTTCCACCAATTTTTTTGTATTTGCTGGAGTATAAGATGCACTGGCATGTAAAATACACCCCATTTTTAAATGTTATTTTTTGGGGGGGGGGGAAATAGTTTAAAAAAATAGCATGGCTTCCCTGACACCTCTTCTGTTCCATTTTGCCTCACAGGAGTTCACTGCTCCAGGGCAAAATGCATAGGAAAAGGAGAGGAAGCTCTAAGGGGCAAAAAGAGGTCCCATGATAGGCTTCCTCCATCCCACCTTTCCCTTCCATTTTGCAAGGGGAGGGAAAGGAAGTAGCTCCGGAGGGGAGGAATAAAAGTTCATGGGAGCTTTCCCCCACCCCCCTTTCCCTTCTGTTTTGCATGGGAAATGAAAGGAAGGTGATCTGGAGGGGAGCAGAAAGAAAGCTGCATGAACTTTCTTTTCCCCCTTCCACAGCTATATCCCTTCCCTTCCAATGCAAAACGGAAGAGAAAGTGGGATCAGGGAAGCCTCACCTGAGGGTTCCTTTCCCCCTCCTGAGCTCCTCCTCCCTTTCCAATGAGTTTTGCCCCAGTGTGGAGAACTCATGCCAAGGCAAAATGGAAAGGAAGGGGAGGGGTGGGAGAAGCCTGATGGGAGTGCTCCTTTCGCCTCCTAGAATTCTCCCTCCCTTTCCTATGCATTTTGCCTCAGCGCTGAGAACTCATGCAGTGGCAAAATGCATACAAAAAGGCGGGGGGTATTTGCTGGCGTATAAGAAACATTGGCATATAAGATGCACCCCATTTTTAAATGTTATTTTTCAGGGGAAAAAGTGCGTCTTATACACTGGAATTTCATATTTGGCCTACTGAAGTCAGTATAATGCTTTAGTTACCTTTTAATTAAATTCACTTTCTGATATTTTTGTTTTTATTTCCATCATTTTTTGATGTAATCCAGAATGGGTCCAGTCATTCTCAAATTGTTGTATTGATTTCTCTTCTCTTAGCATTGTCAACTTCTCCATTTCCATCATATCCATAATTTTTCTATAGAAGATTTTTCTTTGATTTTCCATTTTGGTGAATAATTTAGTCTTGCTGAAGTGACTAGATATAATACCAATGTAGAATTATTATATTTTAATCATTGGATGATTGTCCATCATGTTGAATAAATATAACTCTGATTTAAATTTGAGCTGGATGTCAACATTTTCAGATATTATCATGTGTATCAGATTTCCAGTAGTAGTTCCTTGCTTCTGGGCATGGACTTGGCCACTATAAACAGTGGGCATGCGCATGGTTCAGATCTTTTGACGCTTTCATTCAGCCTCATCGGCCCCTGCGTCCAGATGTTGCTCATAATCCTGACCCCACCCGTATACCTTCTGCTGCTGACAAATAGGGCTGCTAAGGAGATTACTGGGGGAAAGTTTTATGTAACTATGACCACAGGGAGCGTGAGGGTCAAGGTTTCTTAAAGCTCCTTGTAAAATTATGATTTTCCTCCTACTGCTTAATTTTGGGGCAGGGGGCTAAGGGATAAAAAAATGGCTCGGAAGATTAGAGAGAGTCAAGGAGGAAGGCCTTGGAGGAGACGATGGATAGCTGATCACTGGATTCCTCTGCTGGGTTAACAACTCTAACCCCACCTACGCAAGAATAAATCTTTTGTAGCCTCCAGTTGATTGATCTGGATTAGACATCCTAGCTGCCCCCGCCTGCCACCACTGGATGCTGTGTAAACAGCAACCAAGGGAGTCCTTCTTATTTCTGCAACAGCATTAGCAGACAAAGGAACTGACTTGTGGAAAATGCCACTATCTAGTGCGCTTCAGTGTTGTCCAGTTAACTCTAGCGCTCTTAATTGTAGTCTAAACCAAGGACAAGTACGTTCAGGCCGTGCAGCTGAACCTATCCTCATGGTTGCTCTTTGGAACTCCCCAAACAATCACTCCCCATTACACCATTGCCTGGTGCTTTCACATATTGACACACAAGCCCATGAAAAGCGTGGAGAAATTATTTCACTCCAAGGCCTAATTCAATTTCAGGAAAGTCATGAAGGACCACTTGGTGGGTGGGGCCAAATGCAGTGGTTCACTAGGGGGGTGCAGACAGCACTGGGTGACACCATCAAGGGAGGTTGATACCAAAATGACTGCCTGCTCCTCCTTTCTCCCTCCACAAAGGCCCATATAGCTTCATGTAGGATGACTGCCCCCTTTTTTCTTATGACTGGATGGGATCCCCAGTGTCTTCGTGCACACAGAGCCAGGTGGGTAGATCAGGATGCCCAGAGGGCGTACCCTTATGGCTGTAGACCGGGACTCCCAGAATTCCAGCTCCAGGCTAGAAGAAGACACTAGATAAACAGACACTGGGTGGCACCAACCCTAGTGATGCCACTGACCAAATGCAAAAAAGGTGAGGCCAAAAGACATGCCTATTCTAGCTTGAAGCTCTCCTTGCCAATAAAGGAAGCTTTAGGACGTGCATATTCAACCTTTTGGAATGGAACTGGGGGACAGTCCAAAAACTTTGAAACCTCCAAACAATAGTCTCATGGGTGAGGGGGTGTGGCCATCTGGGGGATTCCCAAGGCCCAGATGACTTGAAGCTTCCCACTGCTGTTACAGGAAAACGTGCCAACAGCTTCACGATGGAGGGAGGAGCCAAACCTAAAGGCAAATGAGGCTTTTTTTGTTATTCTTGTTGTATTTTTGAGAAAGATGCTCACCTAACCAAGCCTCTGCTCCCACCCTTGCTGGCATAGCCTGATTGCAGACAATGGGTGGCTGTTGCAGATTACGCTGGGATTGGGGATTAGGGAGTTGCGGGCAATAAAGCTCAATGTCTTTTGCCTCTTTCCATTCTCAGTGTTAATCGGAAAAATGAGAGGCCTGTGAAGGGAAAGATTTTGTGTGTTGCTGGTAGAGAACAGAGTGGAAATCCTGAGAGCTCCAAATCCAGAGACACCCCCTTGCTTTTCTTCTGAATTCTTTACTGAAGATTGGGACTGGTGATCTCTGACTCCATCAGCAGCTGCTCTTTCCTCATACTTGTTCACTTCTGTGCAGAAGATAAACAAGGCTTGAAGGAGAGGAAGAGGGTAGTTTGTTTGTTTGTTTGTTTCTTTCTTTAATGTTGTCATTATTTATTTATATACAGTTATCCCTCCACATTCATTAGGGTTAGGGGCACAGGACCCCCATGAAAGTGAAAAAACTGAGAATAACTCTAAGCCCTCCCAAACAACATTTAACACACAAAAAAGTATGATCACCATATTCAACTCACCATGGATTCCTTTCAGGCATTAGGGCGTTCCTTCACAAGACAGAAGTGGGGGCTGGTGGGGCTTCCTGCCACCTCCATGGCTGCCCCACCCCATTTTTAATAGGGACTTACAAACCTCATTGGCAGTTTCTCAGTCTCACGAGACTTGCAGTCCCTATTTAAAATGGTCTAGGGAGGCTGCAGAGGTGACAGCAAATAATCTGTGAATAATCAGATTGTCAGGGCCTCGGGCGTGGCCGCGCCTGCAGGCGTCCCCGAGGCCGATGCAGCGGCCGCCTCCGTTGAGGAGGAGGGGGGCTCGGGCACTCCAGAGGCCATGGCCGACGGTGGGGACCACCTGGTCGCCGCGGAGGCTGCCGTCGCCGATAGAGGTCTCCCCAGCGTGATGGAGGCTGCTGCCGCCGAAGGGGATCATCCCGGCGTTGCGGAGGCCGCTGGCCCGGCTCCCCTGCTGGTGGGCGTGATGGGCGGTGACTCGCCGGAGGAGGCGGCCCCCGGGCCTGATCCCGGGGCGCCGCTTACTCGCGATGCCGACCCTGAGGAGGCTGAAGCCTCCGCCCTGCCGCCTACGTTCCAGAGGCGGCGGCGGCTCAAGGAAGCAAGCTGCCAGTCCCGGCGGCTGCGTGAGAAACACCTGGGGGCTGGGAGCTCCCAGCTGCAACACAGCTGAGAGCCCCAGCCGTGTGCTCGAGCCGGATTGGCCGGCGGCGGCTCAAGGGGTCTTTTTAGGGCAGGCGTGGGGCTGGGAGAGGCACGGAGCAACAACCGTCGGCTTACCGTGCGTCTGCCTCCCGTGCCCTGTTCCAGCCCGGCCTGTGTCCGCGTCCTGCCACCCGGCCCTTCTGAGACCAACCCCCTGCGTTTTGGGTGAAGTAACCTCTTTGTGTTCTGGGTGAGGTAACCCGTCATTATTTTCTGTTGAAGCCTGCTGCCAAGGCATACTTTTAGTTACAGACAGCTTGTGTACTGCCGCGCCTTTGGCTACAGTCTGTATTAAGCGCTGCTTGTGCCCGCCTCCGGTCCGGCTCCTACTTGACCCCGGCCAGCGCTGACACAGATTTGCAAAAGTGAAACCCACAAATGTGGAGGGCTGACTGTAGTGCCACGAGTGTACTTGGTGCTTTACAGAAGCAGTTTCAAATTGTTAGTTGGACAATTCCCTGTCCTCAGGTTTACAATCAAAAAAGATACGATCCACAAGGAACTGCTGGGAGAGAATTAAGCCCAGCAGATGCTGGCTGCTCTTCTCGCCTCCGAGGCCGCAGCAGTGGCAGTTGGTATGGAAGGAGGGCCTTTCCCCAGTTGCTGGGGCCTTTGCACAGTGGAGCTGTGCCTGTCTGTTCTTCCTATCCTTCTAGAGAGTATAGCCATGGCAGTTCATTTCTTAAGATTTCTTTCCATTCTGTCCTTGAATGGCTCAAGGGAGCTTAGATGGCTGTTCTCCTGCTCTTCCCCCTTTCCCCGGCAGATGATGTCCTCATTTTGGCCCACTACACAGCTACGCCCCTGTGATGCTTCGTGGCCCAGAGCAGGCTAGCGTCTGGATGTCCCAAGTGCCCGTGCAATGCTTGAGCTGCTGCACAGTGTAGCCATTTACTGGCACCCAAGATAGCCATTAAATCCCACGCCCTTTCCTGAATTTTAAACTTTCGTTAATCAAGCAAACCCAAACCAACAGAAAACAACTGTCTAGTCTCTTTTATTAAAATGCGGAAGGAAGGCAGGCCAGATGCCAGCAAATGGCAAGCTAGGACGCAGACAAATCTTGCCTTCTGCTTCTAGCAGAATACAAAAATGTTAGGATCACTAATTAATGAGCACCACCCTCTTGAGTTTATCATAGTCTGATACAATTAAGTCACTTTTAACATCATCAGGATGCCCCTGTTTATAAATTTGGCCTGCTCTGTTTCCTTTATGCTAAGTATACACCCCACCTCATTTCCTGCCATGGAACTGGCTTGTAGGTGGAATCCAGGGCCTATTTTTGCAGCCCCCCTCCCTATTATTAACCTCTCTACGCCTAAATTTCTAGAATCAAGAACCCTTTCTTTTTCTTTGTAACGTGTGGCTCCTCTGTCTTGACCCCAGCGCAGCATCAGCAAGAGCAAAGTGCCCAGATTAAGGGAAGTAGTGGTGCTGCCCTATTCACTTTTGGTCACACCTTGCCTGGAGTACTGTGTCCGGTTCTGGCCACCACAGTTCTTGGAAGGGTATGAGTAAATTGGAACATATACAAAGGTGGGAGACACCACCCACTGGTCCAAAGCCACTACTAGGTAAGGACAGAGACTGGGCCTCTGATAATTTTCTCCCTGCGCAAGACTCGGCTAGGGTAAAGCTGATCCTTGTGCACAGGATCCAAGATATCAATATACAATATTCAGTATCTGCTACCTGTATTATTTCTTCTCCCACTAGTTTAGAATTGCTGTTTAATGGGGGGGGGCAAATTATTTAGAAAAACTCACCATCTCTAAATATCATATGGTGTTCACTAATTTAACGTAATCCTCTCTTCTGTATGAGAGGGTTGATCCCAGAGAATTGCCTACAATGATCGTGTTTACTCTTGTGGATAGAGTTTGGTAGAGTCTCTATCCCATGTTCTTTCTCTTGTACCTTTTACAAAGATGAGAGATTAAGATTAATTACACCTCCCTTAAATAAGTTTCCAGGAAGTCTCAGGATTGGTATCTGGTATATCTGTTAGGAAACACTGAAAAAAGTAGAACAGGAGTGGCTGCAAAGGTGTTTTTTCCCCCTCTCTGCTACTAAAATTCATAAGAGTATGCTACACATATATCAATAATATTTGAATCTGTCTTCTGGCTTACAATGCTATCAATCTTTTATGCTGTTTTTTAAATAGAATTTAAATAACACTTTTAACCTATATCTGAACTGGCATGTTAGTGGTCCATGGCTCTGTAACAAAGAGTGATACCAGAAATTATTTATTTAACAAGTACCTCAGTATCTGTTTATCTGTTTAAATCTGTATATCTTTTAATATTAGTGCATTTAATATATAGTATAAATATACTATATATTTACTAATATACTATTCTAATATATAATATATATTATATTATATATATACACACACACACACAGTGTTATATTTACTATATATCCTATTATTTTAAATTATTTTAATAGTATTCATATTTAATACAAATATTTTTATTGTTCTGTTCTAAGTATGCATTTAATGTGTTGCCTAATTGTTTGTTGACTGCAATAAAGGTTTGGATTGGATTGGGAGACTGAGATGATCAAAGTTCTGGAAATCAAGTCACCTCCAGCTTATGGCAGCCTAAAGTGGAATCTGTCATGTGGTTTTCTGGGGCTGAGAGTGTGTGACATGCTCAAGGTCACCCAGTGGGTTTCTATGGTTTCCAGGGTCATAGTCCAGTGCCCAAATCTCTACGCCACGCTGCCTCTCCAGCATTTAGTACTCTGTCACCGTTTATACTAGGTGAAACTATTGCTACAGCCATCCCAGTCTGGCCTATTTAGATGGACAGAGCCCTACAAGATTCTCAAAAGGGAGCTTTTCCTACCAGAATTTTATTTATTGAATATATTAGGCCAGAACTGGGAGATTAGAAAACAACAGAAGATATTATTGTATTTGATCACAGCAGCACCGCTGACGTATGTACAACATTGGAAAGATAAAATAGATATTAAAGTTAGATGAATGGAAAGTAAAAATGTTAGATGTGGTAGAGACTGAAAAATTAGCTAACTTCCTTAAGAACAAAACAGTTCAAAATTTTGAAAGAGAATGGAAAAGGGTAATGCTTTGGCTAAATCTGTAAATGTCTGTGGATTGAGTATATTGGTATTTGATAAGATATGTATAAAGGGAAGATAGATTCAACTGGAAACTTTTGATATACAGAAGCGGGGGTGGATAGAAGAATTATAATAATGATATACATATTTGTGTCAATACATGCTTTTATGTATTTCGAACATAAAAATTTTTTTTATATATATATATATATATATATATATATATATATAGAAAAGGGAGCTTTTCTTGTCTCTGTATGCATGTGCCTTCAAGGTACCTGTTGACTTATGGCTACCCCGTGAATTTCATAAGGTCTTCATAGGCAAGGAATATTCAGAATCTGCCTTGGATCCCATTTAGGAGAAAGGCAAGATGTTAATTAATTAATTAGTTTTGCCAATTCTTTCCTCTGAAATATAGCCTGCAGCACCTGGTATTCATTGGTGATCTCCCATCCAAGTACTAACCAGGGATGACCCTGCTTAGCTTCCCAGAACAGATGAGATCTGGTGCCTTCAGCGTATTTAGAGCTAGTCCCCAGTTATCTGAGAAATCTTTTGAAACTGCAGAAAGACTGAACCTAGATCTTTTCCCGCATGCTGGAACGTACTTTTTATTTTTCTGGCTGCTCAGCTAGGAAAACTTTCCCCAGGTGCCTTTTCCTGCCCTCTTTGACATCATCTCCCAGCTTTGCTGGTTCTAGCTTCCATTGCCTGCTGAGTGCCAGTGAGTGGTACCTGGATGCAGTCTCCATGGCAGCCCCGGCTGCCAACATCAACCTTTTGAGGAACAACACAGGGCTGTGACTGTGAAGCAAACCTGGTAGACTGTGAAAGTGCGGGAGAGCTGGGAACCGTGTTCTCTCACCAAAGTAAGGGAGATTCTGCTACAGAATGCAAAAGGAAAAACCTGCTCCTCTTGATGTGTCATGATCAATTCTTGGGTGGTGCCACTAACCTGACCTTGTTTCATTTCGTCTGTAAGGGATGGAGGGCCCTGCTTGCAAAGGGATGGTGCAGCTCAAACAGATCATCATATCCACCAATATTTTGCAGATGAAATGGGATGTGTGGCCAAGAAATTTAGCAGAATGTTGCCAAGATGGTAAAAAGTTAGCAGTGAGGAAGATTGCACAAGCTAGGAAAGGCTACAGCAGTTTGCTTTTGCCTGAGCCTACTGGGGAGGGCAAGATGTTGCCCCTCATCTCCCCTCATCTTCCCCCAGAGTTAATGGAGTGCAAACAGATTTTGCACTTTGAACTCCATTTGCAGCAACTGAAATAAGCCAAGGACAAAAGGGGCAAAGTGACAGGAGGAGAAATAAACCGGGACATTTTAAAAGCAGTGGAAAAAGTGGTATGATGGAAAATTAACTGGGACTGTATTTCCCAAATCAGAACAGTTGGAAGATGTAGATCTTTGGGCTGGACTGTCATGTATGGAACTCATAATCTCTGGACAAATGATCAGAGCTAAAGCCATTCAAAGATATATTATGGTTTTAGGTAGAGTAGTTAAGAAGATTCTGGCTAACAGTATGTGTGAAAGGGATCTAGGAGTCTTAATAGACTACAAGCTGAACATGAGTCAGCAGTGTGATGCGGCAGCCAAGAAAGCCAACGCAATTCTTGGTTGCATCAATAGGAGTATGGTGTCTAGATCGAGGGAGGTATTGGTACCACTTTATTCTGCATTGGTTAGACCTCATCTTGAATACTGTGTCCAGTTCTGGGCACCCCAATTCAAGAAGGATATGGATAAGCTGGAGCAGGTCCAGAGGAGGGCAACCAAAATGGTGAGGGGCCTGGAAGCCATGCCCTATGAGGACAGACTCAGAGAGCTGGGGATGTTTAGTCTGCAGAAGAGAAGGTTGAGAGGGGACATGATAGCCATGTTTAAATATTTGAAGGGATGTCATGTTGAGGAGGGAGTGGGCTTGTTTTCTCCTGCTCTTGAGACCAGGACAAGGAGCAATGGATGCAAGCTGCAGGAGGGGAGATTCCACCTGAACCTCAGGAGGAATTTCCTGACGGTCAGGGCTGTCTGGCAGTAGAATGTGCTGCCATGGAGTGTGGTGGAGTCTCCTTCGCTGGAGGTTTTTAAGCGGAGGCTGGATGGCCACTTGTTGGGAGTGCTTTGAGGGTTTTCCTGCATGGCAGGGGGTTGGACTGGATGGCCCTTGTGGTCTCTTCCAACTCTACATTTCTATGATTCTATGATTCCTTCCACAGTCAAGGGGAGATGCAGAGCACAAGAAGGCAGGAAAGTCATTTCAACCCAAGAGGCAGAAAATCTCTCAAAATCCTCTTCCTTTCAAATAATGATGATGATGATGATGATGATGATGATGATGATGATGATGATGATAGAAGTAATAGCTGTTCCATATCTAATGCTCATTATAATTAGTTAGCATTTATGGTGGCCGAATGCTGTGGCTTAGGGTTGACTTTAGCCTGAATTGAACGTCAGGCTTCAACAGTGGCAGACCCCTTGAATAAATGGGGTTTATTTAAGTCTCAATACACTATTGAGCAATTGATTTGGTGGGTCTCCTGTTATTGAGACTAGCAGCTGGGTTAGGCTAGGGAGAGATCCTTGAGATCTGTGCTGGAAGAAAGGCAAGACAAAAACAAAACAAAACAATTATTTCCCAGTGGTCATGTCTGAAGAGATGAATCCTGGTCCAGTGTTTCTAAGAAGCTTTCAAGCCCTTGAAGTCAACAGCTTTTCCTAGTGATTGGTCCTTGCGGTCGCTGGTGTACTGAGATATACTGCCTTGCGATACGGAGGTTCTGCTAGAGAAGGTGCTCGCACCTTGTGAGGGCAGGTCTATCACATTTCCACATGAGGAATGACAGCAAATTAGGGCCTGGTTCACTAGGGAAAAGAGAATCAAATTTGGCTGAGTTCTTCCATCCCTTGAAGGAACTTTGGCAGTGGTAAATAGAACTGGGGAATCCCAGTCGCCAAGTGGCACATTGACTCTGGATCCCTCTCTGTTGTCATGGCAACCATTTTCCTCGGAGGCCTACCAAGTCATCCCTAAAAAAGTGGATGATTCTCCCAGCAGACTCTTGCCCTGCCTCTGCAAATGTATTTGCCACATTTTGGACTAGGATTCTGGAAAACTAGTATCCGAATGCCCAGTCAACTATGGAAAGCCATTGAAGGACTTTGGACAAGTCACACTCACTCCACCTCAGAGGAGGACAATGGCAAACCTACTCTGAAAAAAAAATCTTGCCAAGGAAACCACATGTTATGCTTGTCATAAGTCAGAGTCAGCTTAAAGACATATAATAAGAACAGCAACAATCAGGGGCTGTTCACACTACACAATTATATTGCTATGATTCCACATACATTGCCATGATTCTGTCCTATGGAATCCTGGATTTTGTAATATAGGAAGGGGTATATAGTGGTTTGAGCATTGGGTTATAACTCTGGAGGCCAGTCTCCAGAGTCCACTCATCTGTGGAAATCCACTGGGTGACCCTGGGTGCGTCACACACTCTCAGCCCAGAAAAAAAGCCCATGATAGGTTCACTTTGGTGTTGCCATAAGTCAAAATGACTTGAAAGCACACAACAACAACAACAGTTCAGAAATCTCAGCCAAAGATCTCTAGCCCCTTGCTAGACTGCATGGTAATTAAAGTGGAATCATAATGCTATAACTCTGTGGCACGTAAAGGCTCTAGAACTCTGAGGAGAATGGATATTTTTGGATGACAAAGATTTGGGACAGAGTAGAGGTTGAGAGGAGTTTGTTTTCCTTGAACGTTTTCCCACAAATCACAAATTGTGTCCTGGCTGTTAAGATGATCCCTTCCAGTCATTCATAAATAAATAAATAAATAAATTAAATAAATTGGATTCTGCTATGGACAATTGTAGGCATGGAACCGGGGCCAAAAGACAGCTTGACCCTGGCTTTGTCTCTGGTCCATAGTGTTCATTTTGGGCACAAAGGAATGCAGCTTGGACCAGAACACAAACTTGAGCAAGAACAGCTGGACAATGCTGGACTTGTAGCCAGCTGGACAATGCTGGAAGAGATGGTCCTTCTTGGGACCAGCTACAGCATAACAGAGGATCTAGGTCAGAGAGAACTGCCACATCAGCAGGAGCAGTCAAGAGGTTGTTTTGTTCTGTCCATGTTTGCTCTTCCTTTATCACATATGGTAAGTGGGAACCAGGGAGAGCCTAAGAATGTGACTTTGTTAGGCAGCAATAGACCGCACCTCCCAGAACTGTGGCTAGGCTGGGGGAATTCTTTGAGCTGTGATCTAAAAAACCCGTCACTTTTTCCTAGTCTCTGGACCCACAACAAAATATTCCAGTGCCCACTCAGTTTTTAATAGAAGCACTCCGAAGACAGACAGGCAGATGGGAAAGAGCAATACAGGCAAGGCCATACTGGCCTGGGCCAGGCAAGATGCGTGCACACATACTTTAAAAAATATTCCAACTGATATTCAATATTCTCAGGCTATGTCTGTTTACAGGAGGACAGCGGAGTCCTCACTTTGGAAGAAGAAGGAGAAGGAGGAGGTAGTAGAACAGACTTTCCCTGCTTATCGGACAAATTAGGGACCAGGGCACTGTTAGAATGCAGAAATGGTCAAAAAGTGGAACCCATCTATTGTAGGGAACATGGAGGCTTGTTTGAGACCAACCATGTGCATGCCCTGCTTGTAAAGTCTCTCAGCTGGCTTGGCACCTTTTCCCCCCTCTGAGCTCACTTTGCAAGCAGTGCATGTGTGGTCCCAAGCAAGCCTCCATAGGCAAGGAAAGCTGATGGAGACCCACTGTTTTGATGCTTGCCATTCAGACATGTTCCAACTATGTTCCACTTGGTAGGGTTCATAGGATTGAGGCCACTGATTCCTAGATTTTTAGTACAGAATGCAAATCAATTCCAGACAGTAACACCAGGTAGACTGTGAAACTGAGAGCCATCATCATCATCATCATCATCATCCCCACTCTTATCATCCTTATTCTTTTAATTATGTATGATCTTGTTATTGTTGCATGCCTTCAACTCATTTCCAACTTTCCGTGATCCTAAAGTGACCTTTTCATGGGGTTTTCTTGGCCAACTTTGTTCAGAGGGCATTTGCCATTGCCTTCCTCTGAGGCTGAGACAGTGTGACTTGCCCAAAGTCACCCAGGGGGTTTCCATGGCTGAGAAGGGATTCAAACTCCAGTGTCCATCGTCTTAGTCCAGCACCCAAATCACTACACCACACTGTTGGCTACAATATATTTTATATCTCTGCAAATACCTCTATTGCCTCTACCATACCAATACTTATCTCCCTGATTTCACTTACTTTGTCTTGGCACTCAGATCTGATTTGTTTACCATCTGAAGGAATAAAATGGCCACTCTCCTAAATCCATCATTTCCCAAAGCAGACAGAAAACTCCAGCCTAAATCAAGTCACTGGTCCTAGCCAGAATAAACCCACTGAATCAATGGTATTTATTAGATAAGTCTTTATTCCATGAGTTTGGAGCTAGTGACTAGATCTTGTCCAAGGGTGATTTTGCTGAGACTTGCACTCAGATGTTGGACTGGAAGTTTCAGCATTCCTCACCAATAGCCATGGTGGCTCAAGCTGATGGGGTTGCTGCCAAAAAACATCCAGAGGGCCACATGATTCCCACTCTTGACTGAGACTGTCAAAACTTCTTAAGGACAGAAATGACCCAACTTGATATTGCAGCTGAAATTTGTTGTTGTTGACTGCTGTCAAGTCAATTTCAACCCATGGTGACCTTATGAATGAGAGATCTCCAAGTCACCCTATCCTCAAGTCTTGCAGATTCAGGGACGTGGCTTCATGGATTGATTCTATCCATCTGTAATGCATTCTTCTTCTTTTCCAGCCTTCCACATTCCGAAGCATTATTGTCTTTTCTAGGGAGTCACGTCCTCTCATGATATGGCAGTGGTTCTCAACCTGTGGGTCCCCAGATGTTTGTGGACTTCAGCTCCCAGAAGCCCCAGCCACTATGGTCAATGCTCAGGGCTTCTGGGAGCTGAAGTTCACAAACATCTGGGGACCCACAGGTTGAGAACCACTGTGATATGGGCAAAGTAGGACAGCCTCAGTTTAGTCATCTTGGCTTCTAGGGACAGTTCAGGCTTGATTTGCTCTACGAACCATTCATTTGTCTTTTTAGCACTTTAAAGTATCCATGGAACTCTCCTCCAGCACCACATTTCAAAGGAGTTGATTTTCCTCCTCTCTGGTTTCTTCACTGTCCGGCTTTCACAACCACACATAGAAACTGGAAATATGATGGCCTGGACAATCTTAACTTTAGTATTTAATGGCTTATCTGTACACTTCAGTTCCTTCACAGCTGCCCTTCCAAATCCTAGCCGTCTTTGGATTTCTTGACTGAAGTCTCCATTCTGATGAACGACTGGGCCAAGGTATGGAAAATTTTGATGCACTGAGCATCTAACCCTAGTGAATGTGGAGGGCCAACTGTAGATTGCAGCCATGAAAAAAGCAGTTAACAACAGAGAGGCAAACCACAAGAGCAGAGAAACTGTTAAAGCAAATCACCTGGGTCTGGCTGAGAAGACCGCACCAAGGCCTTCACTTGCCTAAAGGAGCGAGAGAGAGACAGAGAGAGAGGGAATGAGAAGTAAGTGCCTTTCTTGAGGAGGAAGCAGTTCTGTAATCTTCGCACTGCTCCTGAGTTATTCCTGGCTTACTACCAGATTTATGTTAACACTTTCCCCTTTTCTGAAGTTCATTGTAAAACAGAATGTTGTTGTGCCCTGCGGATTGCTCCCAATTTCAAAGTGCCATGCCAATTCATTCACTTTTGAGAACCTAGTTTCCATTGCTTCCACTGTAGGACCAGTCAGAATTCTCTGGCCTCTGCATATGATCAGTTATTTGGCTCTTTGTTTGCTGGTTCCTCCTTCCTCTTACTTTCTTCAGTCTCATTTTGTTAACTCCTTCAGCCTTTGGGGTTCCGCTAAGATTATTGCTGCCTCCCTTGTGTGATCAGGGCTGTGCATAACCACTACACCGCACTGGCTCTAAAATCTTATGCCATGGGTTACTCTGGCTTTGGGGTTTAATGATATATCTTTCTACTCAAGGATCTCATCAAGTTCCTTCATAGTTGGCCTTCCTAGTCTTAGTCATTTGATTTCTTGACTACAGTCTCCATTTTGATTTATGACTGATTTATGCCAAGGCATAGACCTTTTTTTAACCATTTCAATGCCTTCATCATCTGAACCACCACAAATGCCAAAAGAAGGAACTGCAAATGGCGGGGAATCCACTTTGAATTTTGAACAATTTTGTGTGGTCAATGAACTGCAATGTATTTAAAGGGTAAATTTAAAATAACTCACTTTAACATACTTTATTTAATGTAACGTACCTCTTCTTTCTGGAAGGAAAAAGAAACAAATTTGGTGGGGGATGTGGACCTGTGTGAGAGCTGTGATAATGCCCTGGGGGGGTCCCTTTGTCCACCTCGCTGCATCTGGTGCAACTTACTGCAAAAGCCTGAGAGTAACTAATTGCAAATTATGTTTAATTCATCCTCTTAATAAAATAAGGAAAATATCACTGTTCTACATTATGATCATAACGAGGGATACAGATAAGTCTCAGTTTACATTGGGGTTGCATTCCTAGACTCATGGAGTAAATTCAGACTGACTTAAACGTGGGGAGACATTTTGGTCCATTTTGTTTAGCAACCTAATCACCCAAAGGAACTGAGTGCCTGAATGTTGGTCAGCGTGAACGAGGAAGCATTCCTAGAGAACCAGTGTAAGTAGAGAAAGGGGAGCTGTGGACAACACACACTCTTGAACCAAACAAGCAACTCCTTCTACAAGAGTGGCAGGAGCATGTGCCACCAGATGCTTTTGGACAGAAATTCTCATCAGCTCTAGCCAGACTGAGGGGTGACAGAAGCCACAGCCCAATAACATAAGGAGGGCCGCCCTTCAAAACACAGTCATAGAATTACAGAGTTGGAAGGGGCCCCACGGGCCCTGTTTGGTACAGTCTTTAAGGTGTTTGGGAAGCCCAGACAGCATGTTCAATTGTAAAGGATCATGGATGTTGTAGTAAAAAAACTCTGGAAGACCAAAGCTTCCCCCTTCTCTCTGTCAGACTGGGAACTGTAGGTTGCAGTTTCCACTAAGCCCTGAAACTCTTTGGGTGTCCTAAATAAATAAGCAAGGTGAGTCCAGTGGCAGTTGGTGATGTTCATGTCAGCGGGCCAGTGAATCCATTTGTGGTTTTAGTTCTTACTGTAGAGGATCCAGTCAGGCGCTGAATCTGTTTGGAGCAAAAGTTCAGCACCCCGGATAGCTCCTTTTAATGGTCTAATATGCAATGGTTCTTAACCTTTTCTTTTCCGGGGACCCCCTTCAAATATAAATTTTTGCTGGGGACTTAATTCAAGATTTAAATCTTTAAATTTAAACATAAATATTCAAATATTTATTTATTTAAGCCTTCTAGAGACTAGGATTCAAATCCCTGCTCAAATGCTGGGTGACCTTTGGGCAAGTCACATTCTCTCTGCCTCAGATGAAGGCAAGGCAAAAGCAACCCCCCTGAACAAATCTTGCAAAAAAAGCCTCACCCAAACAAACTCTGTGATAAGCTCACTTTGGGGTTGCCATAAGTCAAAACTGACTTTGGAGGCACACAACAACAAAGTGCTGCTGACAGGAGGAGGTTCTTTCTAGCCATCGTGTCTCTACTCTTTGAAAACTGAATTGCAATGACTCTAAGGTTAACCTATCATGAAGGTTTTCTTGTCAAGATTTGTTGCCTTTGGTGTTCTCGGAGGCTGAGAGAATGTGACCTGTCTAAAATCACTCAGTGGCTTTCCATAGCTGAGTGGGGATGAAAACCCTGGTTTTGAGAGCCATGGTTTGGGTTGTATGCCCACGCCTACCACCATGTCCCTTCCGTCTAAGACGTGGCAGCAGAAGTATGTGTGCAAATGAGGGAGCAGTTTCAGCAAATTCCCCCTGCTGCTGTGTCCCTGTTGCTGCTTCTTTGCTTGGGTTCCCGGTAAAGAACCAGTGTTCTAATTGAAAACCAGGACAAATTACTGCCCCAGTGATCTGGAAACCTTTGCCCACCATTAAGTGAGTTATTTTCTTTCAGTCTGTCCTACATCACAGGTTTGTGAGGATAAAGCAGGGTTGAAAAAGCCAAGGACACCTCCTGGAGCTCAGTAGAAGAAGGAAGGATTGAAATGTAAATGATGATGCTGATCATGATTGATGGCAATATTACTAAAATGGAACAAACCATTATTTTAATAATAATATGAAGAAGAAGAAGGGGGAGGAGGAGGAGGAGGAGGAGGAGGAACTTTTCCAAGTTATGCCTCTTCTCAGTTTGTTGTACCTCTTTTCTCACATAGTTCACCTTTGTGCAGGCCTTTGCTCCTAAACATTTCCCCAAATATCGTCAAGCAGCTTGGGCTGAGAATATCCCATCTTCATTTAAATTTGCCAGCATTCTTACGTCCTGTCCAACAGTCTGCTGCGCTTGTCCCGGGGGGGTTCTGCCATTACCTGGAATTTTCCTAACTGTCCCAAAGGCAACGTCTACTTTTATCTATGCAGTAATGCATCCATCCCAGGACCCAACAGGAGATGGAGACCCTGCTGCTCTCAAGTTCAATGGGACTGTTGACTAACGAGATGTGAAATTAAAAGCTATCTATACTGCAATGAAGTCTGCAAATCTACCTTTAAGCTCCGGGGCAAACCAGAAAGGAAGACAAAGGTATAAAGCAGACAACACTGACTATTGGTTCTGGCCTATGAATAAACACAACTTAGTCCATTTGATGGTTAATGCTCAAGAACACTCAGGTATCCAATCTACATTCACACCAATAGAGCTCCATTTAATAAACTTTGCCTTTGCCAGCCAGTTCAATTTTCCTCTTCAGTAAGTACTTTGGTTGCTCAGTTTCCTTTGCTCCTTTGAAGGCTTCTCTTCTACCCATTCACCTCCTCAGCCTATCAGGTTTAATTTTAGGTGTTTATGAGAGTTTATTCCCTCTTTGATTATTTCAATGAGGGTCTGCCAGAGAATGCTGCAGAGTGATGGAGCGCTGTTGTCCAGGATTGCCAGCCAGTCAACATTGCCCCCCTTCCCAAATGCTCCAGTCCATTTCCCACCTGCTTCCTAGGCCACTTCCCACTGGAGACACGGTTAGCATTCCATTGCCACTGAGCATGCTCAGTCCACACTGGACAGTTTTCATGCTCCCCTTCTCCTTGGCTCTTCCCTTTGCTACTCCTAAGATAGTTGTTTTACTTCTGCCAAACTTTGGGTTTCCCCTTCCAGTCCTGAGGTGCTGAAGAGCTGTGACTGCTAGACCAGGCTTTCCCTAAACTGATACCTTCCAGATATTTTAGATGACAACCCTCATCATTCCCTGACCAACATGGGCAAGGCTAGGGAGATTGGAAGTTGTAGTCCAACTATATCTGGAAGGGAGAAGGATGCCCCATGTGACACTGAAGACAAGTCAAACTGTACAGCAAATGTCAGCAAATCATGTCAATCAGTTCAACAGAACACTTTATAAAGCATAAACTAGGAGTTAATAAAAGTATGATCACTTACCCTGTGATAATTTACTATTTTATTTAGATTACTTAACTACATTTCTCCCTTCAGCACTAGTTCTTCCAGTGAGTGAATTCAAGGCAGTATCCATGGCTCTTGTCTTCCCCACTTTATCATAGAATCATAGAATTGTAGAGTTGGAAGAGATCACAAAGACCACGGAGTCCAACCCCCTGCCATGCAAGAATACACCATCAAAGCATTCCCAACAGATCCAGCCTCTACCTAAAAACCAACAAAGAAGGAGACTCCACCACAACCCAGGCAGCATAATACACTGTCAAACTGCTCTTACCATCAGGAAGTTCTTCCTAATGTTAGATGGAATCTCTTTTCCTGAAGCCATTGCTCTATTGTGTCCTAGTCTCTGGAGCAGCAGAAAACAGGGTTGCTCCATCCTCCATATGACAACCCTTCAAACAGTTAAATGTAGCTATCATGCCCTCTCTTAACCTTCTCTTCTTCAGGCTAAACATCCCCAGCTCCCTAAGCAACTCCTCATAGAGGTTCATGGTTTCCAGGCCTTCTACCGTTTTGGTCACCGTCCTTTGGACATGTTCCAGCTTGTCAATATCTTTCTTGAATGGGGTACCCAGAACTGGACACAGTACACCATACACCTAGTGATGCAGCCCTGAATTGCATTATACGCACAGCCACCATGTGAAATGGGTCTGTCAGAGAGAGGTTAATTAAAGATTACCCAGGGAATTTCACAGCTGAGTAGGAACTTGAACCTGAATCTCCCAATTTCCAGTCTAATGCTCTAACTCCAAGAGGGGAATTGTGCAGCTCTTCAGATGTTTGGCTGCAACCGCTCTCATTAGCAGTACTCACATAGACAGCAGTGAAGGATCCTGGGAATTACAGTCCAACAACATCTGGAGAGCCATTGACACCCTTGCTCTAAACCAAGTGTAGGCAAAGTAGAGTTGGAGAGCCACAGGTAGCCCCACAGCTATCTGTGTGTTTCTCGCTGGGTGAATATACAGGCAAACTTTAATTTGTATTGTCACAATTTACAACATTTCAAATTTGCAATATTTCTCCAGAAATAAATGAATGAAAGACTTTCCATTATGCATAGGGGGAGAAAGCAAAGCTGATGTGGACATGGCTGAAAGGAAGGAGTTTCCTTTTCCTGCACAGAGGGGGATGTAGTCGGAAGGAAGAGCCTGGAATCTTGACATCATTGAAAGAATGGTTTCCCTCATGTACTAAGAAGAGGAGTACGAGGTAGAGACAGAAACTGGAATACTGCCATTGTGGGGAGAATGGGTTTATTTTGGTTGATTAGAAGAGATGCATAAGGGGGATACTGGAATCTCAGCATTTTGGTGTAGCTGGAAGAGATTTCTCTTTTTACTTAGGTGAAAAGTAACTGGAGTCTGCTTAGGATGGGGAGGCATTTCTAAGGTAAGCTCTGATGTTTCATGCTTTAAACTTCTTTAAAACTGGTGTCAGGTTGAATAAAATTGCTAACTTCACGGCTACTTCAGTTCTGTTGAACACAACCCTCAATCTCCAATGATTCCCCATGAAAGTGCCCCTCAATTTAAGTCAATCACAATTTATGCCATGAATCCAGGAATGCAACCCCAGCATACATTGAGACTTACCTGTATCCCTTGTTATGATCATAATGCAAAACCATGATGTTTTCATTATTGCATTAAGAAGATGTAACTAGTAACTAGTTGTAATTAGTTACTCTCAGGCTGTCATAGTTGGATCATGTACAAGGGGTGTGTGCACAAAGTGACCCCCCAGGCCAATTCCACAGCTGACAGCTCCCCACCATCACCAAAATAGTTTTTTTCCCCAGCAAGAAAACATGCATAAAGTATGATAAGGTGAATTATTTTAAGCTTGCCCTTTGAATACGTTGCTGGTCCAGTGAACATGCAAAAATTTTCTTTTATTTAAAATGCAAAGTGGATTTCCAGCCATTTCCAGTTCCTTCTTTATGGTGGTTCAGAGGATGAAGGCATTGAAACAGTATTTTTTTTTCTGTACCTTGATATAAATCGGTCATAAGTTAAAATGGAGATAACTACGAGTAGGAAGGCTGACTATGAAGACAGTAGATGAGATCCTCAAGGATGAATATAAACCATTAAACACCAAAGTCCGAATGGCACTGTATGTTAGAGCCCGTTGTGGTGTAGTGGTTTGAGTGGGGGACCTGGGACTCTGGGGGTCCCCGTTCAGCCTTAGAAATTCACTGGCTGGCCCTGGCAAGTACCACTCTCAGCCTGTGTTACACAATGATCTACCTGGGCATTTCAGGATCTTGTCTTGTTCCTTTATAGCTGCCCTTCCAAGTCCAGGTCTTCTTCTGATTTCTTGACTACAGTCTCCATTCTGATTAAAGAATGAGCCAAAGTACAGGAAATCTTCAGTTATTTCAGTGTCTCCATTGCCTAGTTTAAAGTTATGTGTAAATAGTCTTGGTTTTCGTTTTCTTATGTTCAGCTGCCACCTTGCCTTTGCAATCTCTTCCACAGTCAATACAAATAGCTATGCAAATATATATACTAGAAAACCAAACGTGCAGCTTGCTAATTTTTATTTTTTCCATATCTCATATTGCTATTAGCCATCAGCCATTACATATAGTGTATAGGTATATGTATGTATATAAATTTTCACCAGTCAAAACCAGCCTAGATTATACAGGCAGATTAAACAAGCAGCAAAACAGGCAGTTAGGCCATTTCCGCACTAGCCTGTTTTAGCGCTATGATTCCACTTTCAACATCGTATGGAATCCTGGGGTTTGCAGTTTAGGGAGGTGCCAGTCAACTCCTCCCTAAAATGCAAACCAAGGATTCTACAGGATGCTGAAAGTGGAATCATAGCGCTAAAACAGGCTACTGCGGAAATGGCCTGAAAGAGAAAACACATACTGTACTTTAATTAGAAACGAGACAGGTATTAGGTTGAAGAAGTTACCCTTTCGGGGCTGCCTCGCCCAACATTCTTCCCCAACTCTTCTGGAAGCTGTAGCCCCAAGCAGTAACTTTCTCAAGCCCCCGGCCCCGGCCCCGGCCCCGGCCCCTGGCGAGGGGGTTGGCCGCCTTTCTTCCCCCTTCCCGCCGGCTCCGCTGGCCGCGGCCGACAGGAGAGGCGGACGGGGAAAGCCCTGCGGAGCAGCCGAAGGGGCCGCGCAGGACGGGGCCGGCCGGGCAGAGAGGAGGTCTGCGCGGCCCCGCCCAGGCACGCCAGAAGCCCAACAGGTGTCCCTCTCGCCGGCTCTCAGGCGCTCCAGCTTCACAGAAAGCTTCACCTGTTGATCTCCCGCCCATCCCACGGATGCTTGGGGCGTACAAGTCCCGCCCTCCTAAATAATTCAGGCCTGCAGGAGCGCAAGCACGGGGCGAGCCCTTCCCACGCCGAACACCCTTTCTCCGCGCCCAGCCTGCTGCCCGGGCGAGGCGGTGGGACTACAAGTCCCGTGGTGCCGCCGGCGCGCACAGGCGCAGTGGGCCTCGCCCGCCTTTGGGGAGGGGGCGACTGCTGGGGGCGGGGGTGATGTCAGCCCGGCCGCGGCTCGCGGGCAGCCAATAAGAGGCCGCCGAGGGGCAGGTGGGCTTGGCTGGCGGCGCGCGCGCGCGAGAGGGAGCGAGCGGGGAGGCAGCGCTGCCAGCTCTTCATTCAGGCTCCGCTCGCCGCTCGGCTGCCGCCGCCGCCTCGCCCCAGGCTGGGCATCCGAGGGGGCCGCTTGCATGCCCCTGCCCCTGGGGGAGGCAGCGCGCTGAGCCGGGGCAGGGGCAAACCGGGGCCGGCGGCGGCGGCGGCGGAGGAGGAGGATGGAGCCGTCGGGGGGGCCCTTCCACGACTCCGGCGTGGGCGACTTGGGGGACGCCGACGAGTCGTCGTCGCCGCGCTGCCCGTGCCCGCCCTCGGGGGACGAGCCGCGCCCGCCTGCCGCCGCCGCGCCCCCCGGCTTGGCTCCGGCTCCGGCGACGATGGTGGCGGGCCCCTTGCGGGCTCCTCCTGTCGTCGCCCTCCGCCCTTCCTCCCGCCAAGGCAGCCAGCCCAATGTGAGCGGCGGCGGCGGCGGCGGCGGCGGCGAGCACTGGGCGGCCCCGGGCCATTCCCCCAGCTCCAGCGGCGGCGGGGGAGGCGGCGGCGGCGGGAAGCACCGGCAGGCGAGCCCCTTGGCCCACCGGCGGGACAGCAACCCCTTCACCGAGATCGCCATGAGCTCGTGCAAGTACAGCGGCGGCGTCATGAAGCCGCTCAGCCGCCTCAGCGCCTCCCGTCGGAACCTCCTCGACGCCGCCGCCGACGCCGAAGCGCAGCCGCTCCAACTTTTGGGCAGCGGCGGCGGCGGCGGGCACCCGCCGGAGATCGTCATCTCCCGGGAGGACAACCACTCGCCCCAGGGGCTCCTCCACCCGCACGCCAACACGGCCGGCGCGGCGCACAAGCCCCCGCCCGGCGGCGCCCTCTCCGCCCCGCCCGCCGGGGGCCCCTCCTTCGCCAAGGGGCCCGGCGCAAGAACCAGAACATCGGCTACCGCCTCGGCCACCGGCGCGCCCTCTTCGAGAAGCGCAAGCGGCTCAGCGACTACGCGCTCATCTTCGGCATGTTCGGCATTGTGGTGATGGTCATCGAGACCGAGCTGTCGTGGGGCTTGTACTCCAAGGTAGGGCGAGGAGGAGGGGGCCACACCTGGAAGGGGGCGGGGTGGGGGGCGATGAGGGGGAGGAGGAGGGGGCGATCGCTCCAGTCCGACGCGGCGCTCTCTCCGAATGGCGCGCTCCAGACCTCTCCGAAAACCAAGGAGCGATGCTGGCGCGGAGAGGGGGCTTTCGAGGAGGGGATCGGCAGGACCAGGGGGCGCCTCGGCGCTCCTAACTGAGACCTGTGGTAGGCGCGGGAGGGGTCGTCTCGCCCCCCGCTTCATTCCCAGCGCGTTCCGCCAGCGCCCAAGTTGCGCGCGTGGAGGCCCCCCCGCCCCGCTTTCCCGTTCGTTCCAATGGAAGTTTAACTCCGCTCCCCTCCCCCTGGCCGTTCAGAGTTGCGGTTGCTTCCCGCCTCCCGCCGAGCTGGAGGCGGCCTTGAAGGAAAGCGAGAAAAAGAGAGGAAGGGAAGACTCCCCGTTTCTTCCTGCGCTCGGGGCCGGGGGCATTCTCTGTTCCTGTAAACGAGGTTTTGGTGGGCTTCAGGGGCCACACTTTGGGGCCCCGAGGGCCTCACGCGGCTCTTGGGTCACAGGTTACCAAACCCCTGCTAGAACCTGATGCGCTTTCTTGGACACCCACTTCCCAAATCGCCCGGTATGGAAGGGCTGCAGCTGTGAAAGCGACCAGATTTGGGGACTTGGACATCAGGGAAGAGAAATTGGAGCAGGGCTGATCATCAGGTTGCTTTTCCACCTTTGATTCTCTCCATCTGTAGTTCCAAGAAGATTGGGGGGAGAGAGGAGGGTGGTGGGCTTTTTCTTCTTGGCACACACCCTCTTTTCTGTCTATAAAAGAGAAATTGGGGTGATGTGGGTGGATGGAAGCAGCTGATGGTGGTTTAAGTGGAAGAAAGAGTTTTTTAAAGACTTACTTACAGAGAGAGCATTCTGCCCTTTTCTTGGATACAAAGGAGACCTCCTCCATCCTGCCTGCCCCCCATCATATCAGGGTGGTTGATGACTGGATTTCGGGGAAAGAGTTGCTTGGGAAGGGTGGGGAGCAGCACTGTTATGGCTCCAATCAACTGGTGGGCTTGTGGGGGTGGCGTGGAGGAGAGAAAGGCACAGACAGCTTAAAAGGAGTCCTTTTGCCATTCTGTACTGGGTGCTTCCACCCCTAAACCATGCAGCTGTTGGATTGCCAGCCCTTCCTCTGAACCTGGAATTTCCAGGATGCCTCCCCTTGTTCTCCAAAGTCTTCCTTGCTTTTACCATAAGCTGCCTCCCCCCGCCCTGGCTGCTTCAGGGGTTACTTTCTCTTTACCCCCAGATGCTATCACATTTCTGCAAGGGTAAAAACTGTTTCTTGTGGGGATTTGACAAATGAGGATGAGGTATGGGCTTCTCAAGGCCTTAGTCAGGTGCACCCCAGCTCAGTGGGGTATGCTAGATTTTAATTTTTTCTTTCCTGCAGTGGCTCACCTTATTTAGGGACAGTGGGATGGGATTGGGGCATTTCTGGCTGTCACTTTAGCCCATCATCTCTTCTGATCTATATTGATCCTTGCTTAAAGTCTGATATGAAAACAGTGGCTTAATTCTGTGTCCCCAGAAGCTGTGTGGTATATTATATGGTATACTGTGTTATTTCCCTGTATGAACCTGCCAGAGCCCTAAGATCCACAGGGAAGGCTTTCTCCGGTCCTGCTACCATCTCAGGCTCATCTGGTGAGGACTTGGGAGAGAGCCTTCTCAGAAGCTGCTCCCACTCTCTGGAACTCCCTTCTGCAGGCTGGCACCCTCCCTGCTTCACTTTCACTGGCAGGCAAAAACATTTCTTTTCAAGCAGGCTTTTAATGTGTGAGCAGGGGAGCTTTTTATTTACCAAGCTGCTTCTAGAAACTGTTGTAGGTTTTTTATAATTTCATATGTTTTTGTTTTAAATGTTCCTTTTTTGCAAGCTGCTTTGGGTCCCACTGTGTGAGCAAGGCGGCATATAAATATAAGTAAATAAATTAATATGGATGCGTCATGAAATCTGCAACTGCAGCCAGTTAAGGCTTTACTGAAAGCTTCTGTCCTCCCCCCTATTGGAGGCCACTTTTCTGACCACACTTGTGCTCCCCATGTGGCAGGAAGTTCCAAAGGTCAATTGGTGTGATGCATGCTCACCTCATTCCAGCTCTGTCACAACTGGAGTGCTTTCAGAGTTTGGGACAGCTGGGACAGACTGCTGGGGATAATGAGAACTGTAGTCAACCTATGCAGAAAGGTGGGTCAGGGAAGGCTGACTCAAAGCATGGTGGTGCAGCTGGACCATGCTTTGGGGACCTGCATGGTTGTCTCTTTTCTGCACTCCCTGCCCCTTTGAGTTGTACCCCTGTGTGAAAGAGGGGACAGTTAATAATTGTAACAAAAATAGTACTAGTAACTAGTAATAAATTTTTATGCGCTGTCCATTCAGAGTCAACCCATTATTTATGCATTCGTGATATTTTAGGGTGGTGTAAGTGAGAAAGCTCCTGCCCCAAGGAATCTACACTCAAAATGGAGGCAGAGTTTGCGTGAGGAAGGCACTTGTAGAGAAGAAGAAGACAAAGAATTATCATGTAAATATGGAGTGAAATTGGCCTGATCAAGCCAAACCAGAGCCCAGCATCCTCTTCCAGGCAGCATGGGTGTGGGACATTAGAGTGGTGCCTCCTTTCTCCCATTGCTTATCCTCAGTGTTTGGCAGTTGGGGGTAGACTGTCTCTGATCATGGGGGTTTCTCTTTAGCTGCCCACCCAATGCATATATCTGAATACTTTGATGTGAAACAAACTGTTCTTTTCTGCAAGCATGGGCAATGTGTTTCTCTGTGGCTGTCCCTCATCTTTGGCTGTGCCGGCAAGAGCTTGTGGCAGCTATAGCCCAGCTGTGTCTGGTAGACTGTGTATATCTGGTGGCCCATCATCCCTTCTTTGCTCAAAAAATGAAGGAATGGACCACATTAGTCAGCCTTCCACATTTGCAGGTTTCACTTTCACAGATCTAATTATTTGAGAGTTTCTCCAGCCACTGTCCCCACCCCCATTTGAGTTACTCCTTTTCCAAGGGAACCTTCCCTCTTGGTGGCTCCAATCAGGCCAGATAGCCCTTTAAAAAGTCATGTCTGGTCCTCCTCCTGCATTACCACTGCCTGGCCAGCTAAGAGTGGCTCACAGCTCGATTTCTCAACAACACAAACCCTCTCCTGTGCCCCCTGCATACCCGAGGAAGGAGATGGGTGAAAGAGAGGAAGTATAGGGCCACCATGCCAACCCACCCCATTTCTTTTTCCTTTCCCTGACTTGGTTTGAACCCTGGGCACTTGCTCTCCCCACCATGCCTTGGCCCCATTCCCACAGATGCACACACATTTTGATATTTGCAGTTTTTCCTCTTTTGTAGAGGTCTTGTGCCCCTAATCCTAGCAACTGTAATCCAGTGGCTCTCAAATCCAGGCCTTGTGGGTTTTTGGACTATAATTCTCATCAACCTGACTAGTGAGAATAGTGGGAGTTGCAGTCCAGCACCATATGGGGACCCAAAGATGGGAACAACTGTAGAGGCTAGCTGGAAACCTGGGTTGTACTCAGAGTTCTGCTATTCCAGAATTCTGTTTCCTGACATGATAACTTCTTCAAGTCCCCACCACCACAGGACATCCCCTCTTGTTTCTTTTGGTGCCAGGCATTCAGGTACAGTGCCTTAAAACATGGAAGTTCCACTTGAACCCCAGTACCAGTGACTTGCAGCTGTCCTCTTCCCTGAATTGGCCTCATTTCCTTACACTAGAGAAGAAGACTTAAGTGTGGGGCATTGGCATCTGGTGGATCTGATGCTAATGAGGTGGTGAATCTGTTCCAGGTTTCAGTCTGAACTATAAAGCAGCTGTCCAGGGTGCTGCACCTATTCTGGGAGGGAAGGAAATAGGCTTCCAGATAGTTCTTATTGGATGAAAACCCAAATTCAGCACCCCACTGATGATGCATGATAGGATTCCACGCAGCCTCATCTGGAGGGCCATTAGAGTCTTCTTCGCGATGTAAGTTACAGGGGGGTTGAGCAACTGGGGGCCCTCTGGATGTTGTTGGACCCAGCTCCCATCAGCCCTAGCCAGTAATCAGGGATGATGGGAGCTGTAATCAAACAGCAACAACCTTTTCTTCTTTTAAAACCTTATGCCAAGGCCTGTATGCTGATTGGCTCAGTGAGATGGGAGAAGTTTTTCACTCCACCGGGTACCCCAGTCATCTTCTCAGAAGAGGCTGACCTCAATTCCAGAAGAGCCATCTAATGTTCTGTGATAGGATAGCATGGTGGGTCACACAGAAAGCAAGGCAACCTCTAGGTTATTCCTCAATGATTCATTCATCTAGAATCCAGATGTGGATTCCTGGTGCACTCTGTGAGAACTAGCAGTGCAGCTCTTCCAAAGTAGTAGTTTAAATAAAGTTTTATTCAAATTTGTTGTTGTTGTGTGCCTTCACATCCTTTCTGACTTACAGCAGTCCTAATGTGACCCCTATCACAGGGTTTTTTGGGAGCTGAGAGTGTGTGATATGCCCAAGGTCACCCAGTGGGTTTCTATGGCTAAGCAGCGAATCGAACGCTGGTCTCCAGGGTTGTAGTCCAGCGCTTGAGCCCCCACACCACACTGGCTCTCTATTAAAATTTACGTAAAGTTCACTATTCATTTAATTTTTGAGCCTCTTGAAGTCCCAATTTTGAGGAAAAATGGGATACAAATAAATATAATAACACACAAAGGTTGTTGTTATTAAGTTTTTTTAAAAACAACAACAACAACAACCTTGAATTCTGTGAGTTGTGGGCATTTTCAGATCCTAGTGAGAATTGCAAAAAATGGAGGATTAGAGCCAAGGTGAGGGAGGCCACTGGATTGAATGTCAGTGGGATAGTGATCCTGGCCTCTTATGGGGACAGGGTCAAACGTGTTTGCAAGATCCCTTAGACTGGAGACCAGAATGGTTCATCCATCTGTCGATATTGGAACCACCGCTGAGTTAGGGCTAAGGTTCAGATAAGGCTGAACGTATACTTTTTCTGCTTTCAGGTCCATTTCAGAATCCCAGTATCCTATGGAAGAATTTTAGATTTCCCCCAAATGTCAAGCAGAGCATGTCACTTCCACTTCACTGCATTACAGTGTGCTGAAAAACAGCACAGGATATTTCTCGTCCTAATACGTGACATTAAGGGGAAAAGAAAGTGCTATTAGTTCCGATGGATTTGTAGAAACGTTTTTTTGTTTGTTACAGAGAAAAAAATGGTGTACATGGCAAGAGGCTGAAAAAGACATAAAAGAATCTAATAGCGCCTTTGGACTAACTGGGAAGAAGAAATTTCTGGCATAAGGTTAGTCTCAAAGGTGCTGTTGGATTCCTGTATGTTTTTTATGTTAAACTGTGTGTAGATAATTCAAAGAGTTTTGTAAGACTGTTTCTGTATTGAGTCTCCAATAATACATGATTCTGAGGAACTGAAATGTCCCAGAAACCTATGTTTGACTGCTTCCTTGAACATACCAGCCTAAATCCAGTTCTTAGTCCACTTCTAGCATAGACTCATTAAACCAGCAGGATTTACATAAATTTAGATTTACCAAATTCCCATTGGTCTTGCTTTGTGTGCCTTCAAGTTGTTATTGACTTATGGTAACTAGCCTATCATGGGGTTTCTTTGACAACAGTTCAGAGGAGGATTGCTGTTGCCTTCCTCTGAGGTTGAGAGAGTGTGACTTGCCTGAGCTTACCCAGTGGGTTTCCACAGTTGAGCAGCAATTCAAACCTTGGTTTCCAGAGGTCTAGTCCAGTGCTCTAAACTGCTACACCAGTGGTTCTCAACCTGTGGGTCCCCAGATGTTTTTGGACTTCAGCTCCCAGAAGCCCTGAGCATTGACCATAGTGGCTGGGGCTTCTGGGAGCTGAAGTCCATGAACATCTGGGGACCCACAGGTTGAGAACCACTGTGCTACACCATGCTGGTCATCCTAGATCTACTCTATAAATAAAAAAATGGATTTAACTGGTTTTTTCCTTCAAATTCTTCTGTTGTCTGCTGTCAATTCAACTCAATCTTATGGGGACCCTGTAAAAAAGAGACCTCTGAGAGCTCTGGCCATCAGCTGCCTTGCTTGGCCCTTGCTTGCGGCTCCATGGGTTCCTTTAAAGGTAGATTGATTCCATCTCCCTCTTTTCCTACTGCCTTCCATTCTGCAGACCAGAGTCACAGAATCATAGAGTTCGAAAAGACTCCAGGGGCCATCGAGCCCAACCCCCCTCTGCCCTGCAGGAACACACATCAAAGCACTCCCAACAGATGGCCATCCAGCCTCTGATTGTCTTTTCCTGTGAGCCATATCATCTCAGAATATGTCCAAAGTACAACATCCTCAGTTTAGTCCTTTTGGCTTCTAGTGAGAATTCTGATTTGCTACAGGACCTATTTGTTTGTCTTTTTAACTGTACCTGGTGTTCACAGAACTCTTCCCCAGCATCAGATGTCTAATTCTCGTACTGGCACCTATACAGATCTTGTACAATCAGCCCTCCACATTTGTGGGTTTCACTTTCACAGGTTTGATAATTTGCAAGTTTCTCCAGCCCCTGCCCTCCTACCCACCTGAAAGTGCTTATTTTTTGAGGGAATTTCCCTGAGAAAAGGTTCTGATCAGACTGGGCAGCCCTTTAGAAACTCAGCTCTGGCCCTCTTTCTGCTCCATCAGCGGCTGCCAAGATGGCTTTCAGCCCAATTTCTCAGCACCACAAACCTTCTCCCCAATGCCCCTCCACACCCACGGAAGGAGACGGGCAAGAGAAAGGAAGTACAGGGCCACCCTGCCAACTTACTCCTTTCTGTCTCCTTTGTCTGACCTGGTTGGACCCTGGGTGCTCGCTGTTCCCATAATGACCCAATCCCCTTCCCACAGACATAGACACACACACATTCTTGGATATTTGAGGTTTCCCCACTTTTGCATGGGATATTTAAAAGATCTTTTAAAGACATTTAAAATCCCCCCAGCTCAGTGCTTAGGATACCATCTGTTCAAAGCCAGCTGGAAAGATTTTTTTTTAATTCACCTAAATTCACTTCTTTCTTGTTTTATGGATGGTAGCTACTGTCTTTATTACTTTTATTTGCACTGTGATCAGATTGGGTGGCAAGATCTCAAAAAAAGATGAAGAGTGACAGATAAGAGTTTTTAAAGAAAGTAAACAGTAAATAGTTTTTTTTAAAACCTGTTATTTTAGAAGAAGAAATAAGACAACGTGTTACATTATCAGAGCATAAAAAAAGCAATAAACACAAGTATTTTATGATAATTTATGATGGTTATTTATATTTTGGTAATTTGTGTATCAGGTTAAAAAGGCAGGTCTAAATCAACGTCCCATTCCAAGTAGAGTTGTACACTGTAGGTAAGCAGAGCTAGACTGGGCAAAAACATGGGATGATGATGGTGATGGTGATAATAGACCCACTAAATCATGGATGGGAATGATGTGGTCTAAAAGCTGTTGAACTATGGCTTCCAACATTCCTTGCCCTGGGCTATGCTGGCTTGGGCTGCTGGGATTTGCAGTCTTTCCACATCTGTAGGGCTGCATGATTCTCACCTTTGAATTAATGGCTTTATTCTAGCTGGAGCTAACAAATGGATTTAGTTATTGTGATAACAATGTAGTTCTTTAAAAGCACACACACAGAATAAATGACAATAAAGCTATTTGAGATTGTCAGGCAGTTGCTGTTGTGTGCCTTCAAGTTGTTTTCCAAATTATGGTGACCCTAACGCAACCCTACCACAGGTTTTTCTTGGCAAGATTTGTTCAGAGAGAATTGTGTTGCCTTTTTCTGAGACTGAGAGAGTGTGACTGGCCCAGGGTCACCAGCAACCTTCCATGGCCGAACCGGGATTGGAACCCTAGTCTCCAGTCATAGTCCAAAGTTCAAACTGCTATAACATGCTAGCTTTCAGTCTCCTACATTATCTCTGCATTGCATGAAGATCATCCAGTATCTAAATGGGGATTTGAATCCTAGTTTCCAGAAGCCTTTAAGAAATAGAAAAATAAATATATGAATGCTTAAATATTTGAATATTTAAATTTAAATATTTGAATCTTGAGTTAATTATATTATATTTACAGGGGGTCCCCAATAATAATAATAAAAAAGGTTAAGAACCACTGCTTTAGATGAATACTTTTGAATAACCCTGCTGACCTGACCTCCTTCCATTCATTGTAAGACTTCCTGATTTTGTTTATTCTTTTTTATGAATATTTGTACTGAAGACATGTTTAATTAATATAAAACAACATATAGGGAAACAACACACCAACATATCTACTCACTAACTAAACTAACACACTAACTACAACAGCTATGACAACTCAAAAAGAGATAATAAGGACACACACTTGACTTCCGACACCTTAGAAAATGGAAACTAATAATAGCTTATTATACTTCCTATACTTAAATGGTCATCTTAGCTGTCTAATATTATGATTATATAAAATTAAACCTACTTTTGTATTTGTAAAATAATTGCTTGACTACTTAACATTAAACATAGAATACCGTTGTAATTTCAAAATAGTGTTCTGCGGTAATAATATTAATCTTATTTATTCAAAACTTAGCGTTGCATGTCTTTCCCCAACAACTCTTAAATATGTTATGACCTTCTCCCATTGGTTCCTAAATTCCTTCTAAGAGCATTCTCTAATTAAAATCCATTCTGTCAAAGTATTTCTAGAGTTTGGGGGATAGTAATTCCACACACATGCACATTCATTCATTTGAGTTCTTTTCCAAGGGCCCTTTCACACTGCACAATCATAGCTCTATCTTCCATTTTAACTTGTTGTGGCAACATCTCGTGGAACCCTGGAATATCCACTTTAGGGAGGAGTATTTAGGATTCTCAGAGAGCTCTGGTGCCTTCTGGAACTGCAAACTCACAGATTATATGGGATATTGTCATGGCATGGAATAATAGTGCTATTATAACTGGAATAATAGTGCTATAATTGAGAAATGTGGCACGTCCCTTAGCTAAAGCAGAGCAAAGATGTCATGTGCCCTTTATTCAAAACCACCCAGATTCTCACTGAATGATGCGGAGGATGGTGTGGCATAGTGTTCTGAACAGGGTGGTTACTATTTGTATTGTATTACTATGTTTGGTATTACTTTGTTGTATTACTATGTTTGGTATTACTTTGTTTTGCTATTTTGTTGTTGTGTGGCTTCAAGTAATTTCCAACTTACGGCAACCCTAAGAGAGCCAATGTGATGTAGTGGTTTGAGCACTGGACTGTGGCATTGGAGGCCAGGCTATGGAAACCCACTGGGTGACCCCAGGTGCATCACACTGCCACCCCCCAGAAAACCCGGTGATAATGTTCACCTTTGTTGTTGTTGTGTGCCTTCAAGTTGTTTCCAACTTATGGTGACTCTAAGGTGAACCTAACTTGGGGTTTTCTGGAGCTGAGAGCATGTGGCACTCCCAAGGTCACTCAGCAGATTTCCGTGTCTGAACAGAGACTCAAACCGTGGTCTCCAGGGTCAGAGTCCACTTCTCAAACTACTAGACCACGCTGGCTCTGAGTGCTACCGTGTTTCAGAGGAAGGAACTGGCAAAACCACCTCTGAGTGTTCGTTGCCTAAGAAGATCTTATGAAATTCATGGAAATTCCACCATAAGTGGACAAGCAACTCAAAGGCAGGTGCACACATACACTGCTAATACAAAGGATTATATTTATCTTTTTGCACTTAATCTTGGCCAAAAAAAGAAAAAGAAAAGAAAAGGGACAACTACTATGAAGAAGTGTGGGATATAAATGAATTAGAAACACAGTGTGGTGCAGTGGTTTGAGTGCTGAACTAAGTCTGCAGGAGACATGGGTTTGGTTGCAGAAACCCAGTGAGTGAGTCATACACTCTCAGCCTCAGAGGGAGGGAATGTCAAACCTGCCCTGAAGAACTCAGGCCAAGAAAACTCCAGGATGGGGGTCCCTAGAAGTCAGAGACGGGGGGGCAGGGACTTGTTTTTGATATCAGATCTGAATGGCAATCCTTTCCACTCATGAAACCATTCCTGTTTACTTATCCAGGCTTTGTTGCTTTTGGCAGCATAATTTGGGAACAGGAAGTTATTGCATTGTTAAACAGGGGTTGGAAATCCTCGTCAATTCACTTCAGAATTTCCTGTGGATCTTCCAGTTGTTGTTGATCCACCTTCTGGCTTAATTCGCATTCTGTGGGACTGGGATTCAAATCCTCATCCATAATGCTAATAAGAGATTTGGATCGACTAGCCTCCTTTGGGCTAACTATCCTGCAGAATCGTAAGGGACATAAAGGGGAAGAAAAGCATCTTAGGGTAGGTCACATCCTCAGCTGCACCTACCCTGCAAGTATGTTGTGATGCTAGAATGTTGGAGAGGAGAGAACTGTGTGTGTCAATTTGACATGCTCAAAGGGTGACTTCATGTAAAGCAAGCATATAAAAGGTCATTCCGTGGGGTTACTCAGCCAGCAAGGAGTGGGCATCATGTGCGTCCACACAAAAGGGAGTCTCCTATTATAAATTGTTCCAGGGTGGTACTAGAGAGCCAGAGTGGTATTGTGGTTAGAGGATTGGACTACCACCCTGGATACCAGGGTTTGATTCCCTACTTGGCCATGGAAATCCACTGGATGACCTTGGGCACATCATATCTCCCAGCCCCAGAAAAACCTGTGACAGGTTTGCCTTTGGGTAGCCATAAGCTGGAAATGACTTGAAGGCACACAACAGCAACAAGAGTCTCTGATGAGGCAGGCTAAATTCTCCTCCCCTTTTCTCTCTCTTTTGCTGCTTGTGCATGAGTAAAGGATGCCGGAGGCGGCTGCTGTTTAGCTTGAGTGTTGTAGGCAGGTGCACACAGCTATCATGTGATCTGAAAGAGTATAATCCCATCCCTCTCAGCTTGAGCTTTTTTGCATTGCCCACTCACTGCAGACATACTGCTATAACCTGACATCAGAATGTCTCTGTTCGTCTAGCTCTTCTTCACCATGGCTAAAAATCTCTCAGCTAGAAAAAGGATAAGGTGGAAAACAGGTGGACAGTCATAAAGAAATTTATAAAAGAGACCTGCTTTGTTAACTGAGGTAAGCACTAAGCAGAGTTGGACTGCCTTAGAGCAATGATTTGTAACCTTTCCTTTACCAGGGACCCCCTGTAAATATAATTTGTTGTCGGGGACCCCCAAGACTTAGCTCAATTAAGATTTAAATATTCAAATATTTATTTAAATGTTCAAATATTTGTTTATTAAAGGCATCTGGAGACTAGGATTGAAATGCTCGCTTGGAGATGGGTGACTCTGGGCAAGTCACATTCTCTCAGCCTCAGAGGAAGGCAAAGGCAACTCCCCTCTGAACCAATCTTGCCAAAAAAAAACCTGTGATAGGTTCACTTTAGTGTTGCTCTAAGTCAGAAGGGACTTGAAGGCACACAACAACAAAGTGCTGCTGACAAAGGGAGGTTCTTTCTAGCCAACGTGTCTCTCTCCTTTGAAAAGTGACTTATGGCAACTTGTGTGGGGTTTTCTTGGCAAGATTGGTTGCCTTTGCTTTTCTCTGAGGGTGAGAGAATGTGAGCTGCCTGAGTGTCCCTTTTGTCAAGGACATGGCAGCAGGGTATGTGTGTGCATGCCCAAGCTGCTCCCTCATTTGCAAATGAGGAGCAGTGTCAGCACCCACAACACACATACCCCACTGCCACATCCCAGTGGCTGCTTTTCATGCCCAGCAGCGGGGCTTTGCAGACTCCCTGTGAGGGCTCCCTGGATCCCAGGTTAAGAACCACTGCCTTAAAGAGTTGTTGTAAGAATCCTGCAAGACTTATGTGGAGCCCTTCCGCTCCCAAAAGAAAATATGACCGGATAAATTCAGAACAGAACTGGACTGCCTTATAGAGTTGTTGTAGAGGTTCTCTAGAATCCTTATATAGCCCTTTCTCCCTCTAGAAAGGAATGTATAAGGGAGTATTAAGGAAATTCCATACAGAACTGGCCTGCCTTCTAGGGTTGGTGTGAAATATTAAGAGACTCTTTCTCCTACTCGTCCCTCTTTCTTTTTCTCTGGTTGAAAGTAATGTATAAATAAATCCAAAGTATTATTCCTTTCTACCCACTCCCAGCCCTCCTGCCACTGTGTAGGTGAAAAGCGGCTATCATGCCTGTGTGTGTGTGCGCGCGCGCACATGTTCGTGCACATACTTAAAAAGCTGGGGAGGGCTTTCTTTGCGAGAAAGGAGCCGTTGGCATGGGAACTCCTGACAAGGGCCTATGAAGGGTGGCAGGAAGAGCAGGTCACTCTTTGGGCACATGCCAAGCAAAATCATAAGCACCCCCCTTTCTCTTCTCCCAAAATCACACAGAAACAGGATGTCGGCATTTTGCCCTCTTTTATGGTTGGCATAGTGAGATCCTGGTAACATAATAACAGGTCCGAAGGTTAGGGTGGAGGACCTTGCTTTCTTCTTTTGCCAGTCCATTGCTAAAAATATCTACATGGCTCCCCCCACCCGACACCCCGTGCTGTGTTTCTGTCTTTTCTTCTCTGCTTGGTTCAGATGCAAGGGAAGTGTGTGAGGGAGAATCCAAGTGATGCTCAGTGCCCTTAACAATCAGCTAGGCACCAATCCACCATCCTTTAGCTCTGCCTAGGCAGGTGGCGGTGGCCTTGCCTGTGCATGCAGTTTGTGCATGCTCAGAGGCACCCTTGTATGCTGTCAGGGTTTCTCTCTGGTTTTAAGCTGTGTCTTTTTTAATATGGGATTTCAGACACAGCATTCCAGTCCCATGTTGTTGTTGTTGTGTGCCTTCAAATTGTTTCTGATTTATGGCTACCCTAAGGCAAACCTATCAAGGGGTTTTCTAGGGCTGAGAGTGTTTGATGCACCCAAGGTTACTCAGTGGGTTTCCATGGCCAAGTGGGGAACTGAACCCTGGTTTCCAGGGCTTTAGTCCAATGATCAAACCACTATACCATGCTGGCATTCTTCAGTCCCATACAGAGAGCAATTCTGATAGCTGTGATCTGCTGCAATAGATCTCCAGGAAGATCCTCCAGTTCCAGAGGCAGAGTACCTGAATGCTTGTTGCTGCAAACAACAAGGTGGTCGGGGAAAGTGGTCACTTAATATTATATAATGGTAATGGTCTTGGAGGGACCTAAATATCCTGAATGCACCAGATCTTGTCTGATATTGGAAGCTCAGTAGGGTCACCCTTGGTTAGTACTTGGATGAGACACCACCAACGAATACCAGGTACTGTAGGCTGTGTTTCAGAGGAAGGAACTGGCAAAACCACCTCCTTGCCTAAGAAAACTCTTATGAAGTTAATGGGGTTGCCATTAGCTGACAGGCAACCTGAAGGCGTGCGTGCGTGCATGCGCGCACGCGCGCGCGCACACACACACAGAGTGATATTGCAATATGGCAGTAAACTATTGTTGCTCTCCTGATCTGTTTGTGACTGATAGATATCTGGTTAGCTATTGTAAAGAGCAGAATGCTGCTCCAGATGTAACTTTTCATTTGTTCTGTCCAGAAAGACTTTCCTTGTTTACTTTCGTGCCTTTCTGCATCAGTTTGGTCAGACCCTGCTTGGAACCCTGTATTGAGTTCTGAGCACCACAGTTCAGGAGTGATGTTGACAAGCTGGAACGTGTCCAGGGGAGGGTGACCAAAATGGAAACCATGAAGCCCTATGAGGAGAGGCTTATGGAGCTGGGTATGTTCAACCTGGAGAAGAGAAGATTAAGAGGGGACATGTTTTAATAGGGAGGATGGAGCAAGCCTGTTTTCTGCTCCTTCAGAGACTAGAGTACAATGGAGCAATGGCTTCAAACTTCAGGAAAAGAGATTCTATCCAAACGTTAGGAAGAACTTCGCAGTAAGAGCAGTTTGAACATGGAATATGTTGCTTCAGTGGAATGTCTCCTTCTGTGGAGGTTTTTAAACAGAGGCTTGGATGTTCATCTGTTGAGAATGTTTTGATGGTGCATTTGTGCATGGCAGAAGAGGGTAGGACTGAATGGCCATTGTGGTCTCTTCCGTCTGTATGATTCTGTGCTATATCTGTTACAGTGCTGCTGCAAGGATTCCGATAGTTGTCCAGCTAGGGACAGAGAACCTCAGTACCAGTTCTGGCCCTTCTGTGGTTTCAGGCTGGCCCTTGCGCCCTTCTCAGATGGACATCCAATCACATACCTGTTTGTTGTTTTTTAGCTTTTATACTTGAGTTTAAATGGTAGCCATGCCTGTCTAAAGACTTTGCTATATAGACAGCCAGGGAGGTGCAGTGGCTTGAGCACTGAACTACAACATGGGAGACCACGCTTGGCTGTGGAAACCCACTGAGTGACCTTGATGCCGGGAGCATCAGAGGAAGGCTGTAGCAACCTGCCTCTGAACAAATTTCTCTGAGAAAACCCCATGAAGGGATGTTCACTTGAGAAAATGACTTAAAGGTACACAATGACAATAACAAGTAAAGCTAAAATATGCTGGTCTTTTGGCCCTGCTCCTTTGTTTTTGGCTCCACCCCTTTTGTTTTTGACACTGGAATGCGGCGTCTGGGAATCTCTCTGGAAATGCATTCAGGCCTCTGGCTGAAAGAGATTGTCCACCAAACAGTCCCATCCTAGAAGGGCTCTTAGACAGGGACTGGTGGTTTTCTCCCTTCTTGCCCATGAGTTTAAGGTTAGATTTCGGTTGAGCATTAGGAATTTCCCTGAACATAAGTGCAGGTTATCAAGAGAACCAGTTCCCTAGTGTGGAGGTGAGTGTGCTTTGCTTTGCTGGTAGTTTTTGAGGACGGGCTGGTCAGTGTTCTGTCAGACAAGGTTTAGCTTTGACTTTCATGCATCCATCCGGGGTGGAGGGGTGGATTACATGACTTGTGGGACCTCTCAAATTCGATGATTCTACACTGTGCTCAAATCTGTGAGAAGAAACCGACTGTTGAGTTGCTGCTGCTGTTAACACAGTGGGTTGGATGGATGCTTAGCGCTGTTTTTTAATAGACCCACTGAAATGAATGGGCACATGGTGTATCGTACTGAATTACTAAAGTCCCACAAATTGTGGTGGGGTGCTCTTAAGTCTTGCAAAGGCTGCATCCACCCGGATACTCTTTATACTGAGTTTGCCCATCCCCTTTGTTGTTAGGACAGGCAGGGTCTCTTAATATGGAGTGGGAACCATGAAGTGCTCAAGCAATTGGACTACATGCTACTGTAGTCTCAGCCAGCATGGTGCATGGCAAGGAATACTGGGAAATGTAGTCCATTAAGATGTGGAGAGCAGCTTAATTCCCACCCTGACTTCATAGGGCTCTGTAATATTATAGAGCACTTGATGACCCCAGCTCTCCTTCTGCAGTCTGACACTAATCTAGGAGTGTTGGACTACCACACTCATCATCCCCCAGTGGAGCTAATGGGCCTTGTAGTCTGACCATCTTATTAAAGGGTGTCTACTGTTACCAGGCAAGCTTCCCACAGGCTAGCTGCCTCTTTGGAGGTGTTGGACTACAGCTTTTATCAACCCTATATGACATGGCATGGTAATGGGAGTTACAGTCCAACCGCTCCTCTTAGAACACCCAGTGTCACCTGACTATCCTTCCATAGCCTGGCTCCCTGTCTGAATGTGTTAGAGTAAACTGCCCATCATCCTAGCCAAGTGAATGGGATGATGGGATTTGTAGTCTGACCCATCCAGAGGGGGCTGGGTCAGAGAAGACAATGCGAAGCAGCAAATACATATTGCAAATACAACAAGAGGGGAGTACCTTATTGAGGGAGGAATGCTGGTGTGGTTTTTCCTTTTACCCAGTGGGTCATCATGCTCACCTTTGAACATGTGTGCCAGCTGGCTAGAAGGATCGAGCGTGACCTCTCTGTGCAAGCACAGCCCCTGGTGGGAACATCATTGCCTGTCAGCTGTGTCCACCAGCTGCCTCTAATTGTGCTGTCACTGGTGGCTGGCAAAGCTCCCACGCGACCTGATGGCAATGCTAACATTGAGTAACCGGCTAAAGCACAGGAGTTTGGTCACAGCAGTCTGGCAATATCACAGTCAACCATGTAAACTGGGCCCTTCACCGATTGGCCCTTTCGCATAGTTATAGCACAATGACTCTGCTAATAAGTAACATGGCAACATCGTGTGGAATTCTGTGATTTGTAGTTTGGTAAGGTCCTAGAGCCCTCTGGCTGAGAATTCTAAGTTGTTGCTGTTGTGTGCCTTCAAGTCGTTTCTGACTTATGGCAACTCTAAGGCAATCATGCCGTTTTCTTGGCAAGATTTATTCAAGGAGGTTTGCCATTGCCTTTCTCCGAGGCTGAGAGAGTATTGCTTGCTCAGGGTTACCCAGTAGGCTTCCATGGCCAAGTAGAGATTTGAACCCTGATCTCTAGAGTTGTAGTCCAGTGCTCAAACCAGTACACCACACTGGTCCTCAGAATTCTAAGTACTCTTCCTTAAACTTCCTTAAATTCCAAATCCCAGGTTTCCATAGGAGGTTGGCATAGCAATTAAAGTGGAATCATAGTTCTACTAATTATGTAGGGTTAAAGGGCCATGGCTTGCATTTAGTTGGCAAGGAGGGAAGAAAAAAATTACCCTGTACATGCTCAGGGGTACTTTTTCTACTACACAATATCTATACTTTCTTCTTTAAATCAGACCTGTAGCCAAAGCTGAAAGCAGCAAGCTTGGAAAGTTATTTTTTAAAAGTGGTGAGTTGTGTAACTCATAGTGAAGCCCTCCACCCCAAAAGTAAGATGGAGGGGGTTGTTAAGTTCTTACTAGCTTTTTATAGTGCAAGGTAGCTTTCAAGTCCTCTTTTGTGAGTGAAAAAGGAAAGAGGATGGCCTGAGATTTGGGGAGGGAGGTACAGTGTACCGGTCAAAGCATTCCCCAAAATATTGGGTAATATACTGGTCACTGCATTGTTTTTTAAAAGCAATGCTGTCACACTCTTGTTCATTCCCAAAGCAGTGAATTACTGGTGACTACACTGTTTAGCATGTTACATCCAAACTTTTGGTGAGGGTATGTGGGAGGATCGACGTATGAATATATGTATGACATTTATTTATCGATTCTCAATTCACCCAGGTCCCTGAGGCCATGCACAATAGGTAAAAAGCCTTTTGTGCTTTTAATAGTAGCTAAAAGCCAATTGCAACACTTGTTACTTTTCCTGAAAATATTTCTAAAACAGTTTTTTAAAAAAGCACTAAAGCCGTTTTTAAAAAGAATAAGAAAGTTTTAAAAAATAGAAAGTGAAACAGATTTTTTCCTTCATTTGATTTAAAAATTCAATTTTTGTTGCAGGAAGCTTTGCTTGTTTTCTCTTACTGGCTAAATTGAAGGGGAAACCCATTCTCCCTCTCTATGTTTTTTTTTCATTTTTATTTTTAAAATACAACCAGAAATACGATTAAAAAATAAAGTAACTAAAACTAGGCACAACTTGATGTTAAGAAGGGATTGTGAACAGAGTCCAGTAAGTTTTCTTCTTTTTGAACCACAGGCCAGGTCAAGGCAGGCTTTCTGTTTCAAAGGTGGTCTGGAGATCCCTGAGGACCTATAAATAGTGTGACGCTGCGCCCCGCTGGTTGCATACTGAGCCACCCACACCAATTCCCCTCTTCTCTGGTCCACCTCATTGTGTTCAGGAAATCAGAGAGCTTGTTGGCAGGAGTACCCTTGTGTGGGTGGCAGAGTTTAACAGCTGTGAAAAGAGGGTGGGTGCAGAGAATTCCCTTCTCCTAGGGTTGGGCAGTGTGGTGGCGGCATGCTAGTGGCACCCTTGTGGGGAAATGCCATCCGGCTGATCTTTGTTCCTCAAGGGATGGTCTTGTAATGACCCTGTGGCTTCTGCTCCAAAATAGATGCTGTCCCCTGACTTGGGGAAAGTTTGTTTCAGGGAGACTACAGTGTGCCACAGTGCCCAGCCATCATGTGCATTGTAGTCCCCCTGAAAGGAACTTTCCTGAGTTCTGGCAACCCCAGGTCTCTTGTTTTGTCTTTCACTAACCTTTGTGGTTTAAGTGTTGGACTACAGTTTTGGGACCAGGGTTCAAATCCCATGTTCAGAGTTTGAATCCCATATTCAGAGGCTCTGTTCTGTCCCAAGTACAGATTTATTTAAATAAACAAGGGATAGGCTTCTACAAAAGATCTGGTGCTACATTTATCCCTATTTCCCAGACCCCCGCCAGCCATACTTGCAGTTTTCTTTTAAGACAATTGGAAGCTGAAACAATACAGAGAGGCTTTTTTTTTCTTTTTGCAAATGCTGTGAGGTTCTAGAGGTACATTTTCTCTGTTTTTCTGCATTTTCTTTGCAATGGTGGAGTTTGGTGGCCACACCACTCTTGCCCCTGCTTTAAACAGTTGGATCTAATGTGTTTAATTATGTTGCGCTGCTTCCCTTCTGCTCCTTGAGACAGCAGGCAGAGTGGAACGGATGGGAGAGCACCTTGAATGTTTTAGTTTAAGTTTATCTGGATAGCATAGAAACAAGAGAGTAGGGTGTCTTTGTGGGCTCATTTTTCTCAACTCTGTTTATTTATTTATTTGATTTAGATCCCATTTTCCCCCCAGTAGGGGACCTAGAACTCCAAACCCAGTTTCATTAGAGAATGCCTTCCCCTCACATTTTTGTAAATCTTCCTTCCTTGCTCACTTATGGTGAGTCAAAATCTCTTCCAGGCTAATGGGTGAGTAGCTCTCCTTTAAAAGCTGGCCTCAGTTCCTCCAGCTAGGAGGGCTCAACCCTTAGACTCTGCAATCCAACACAGTAATGCCTACACATGAGTTGGTACTGTATATATGTTTATGTTGCATTGTCTCCTATGGATCTGAACTCGGAGAAATGGGTAGAAGAGGATAGGAGACAATCATTTCCACTTGCTCCTTCCTCAGGCAGTTTGTGAGGGGTTAATTTCACATCACCTTGATCCATCAGGAGCCGTTAATTGGGTTTTTGTCTTGTTGGGCTTGGATGAGAAATCTCTAAAGCTCAGTGCCTAGAGAAAGACACTGCGTTGAGGGAGTGGGGGGATATATCTGTTCCTTGTGGAGGGTACAGGGCATAATGAGATTTTAATGCCTTTTTTGGTAAATGAGGGAACTGCTCCCAGCAGGATTAATCCGCCTGTTTCCTACATGGGGAAATTAGTGGCTCGTAATAGAGGAGATCTGAGAGAAATTTTTCTAAGAAGCCCAGGATCCCAGTGACTTGTAGGGCTTTTTCTTCAGGCTTCAAAGCTGTTCTCCCCAACAGGTTCTCAATATCCTTGCTTGGCAGGGCTCCTGGGTCTTTAAAAATATGGTTCCCCAATCTGGGTCCCCAGAATATTTTCTTGGACTGCAGCTCCCATCACTCCAAGAGTTGATTTGTGGATTGTGAATTATGAAGTCTAATAAAAGGAATTTTTCCAGGCTTCTGGCCCGACAATATCTGGGCATTTATGGCTGGGTATCACTGGTAACAGGTGCCAAAATCTGCCAGGTGAACCTTTGCTTCAGTTGCTGTCCTGGCAGATTTCAGCCTCTTAAACAGTATTTCTCGTGCATTGGTGACTGGTACCTTCCATGTCAGTAGGGTGATTGATCTGTTCCAGCTTTTGGTCAGAACCTTAAAGGACCAATCCAAGGTGCTGTACTCTATTCCTAAAACAAATTCAACACCTGAGACGGGTTCTTTAAAGTTCAAACTAAAATCCAGAGAGGGGTTCACCTATTTGAAGGGGAGGGGCTGGTGTCAGGCTTGGAGGGGATGCCAGCATTTTTTCACCGAGTGTTCCTAAGCATGGCCAGACTGCCTTATCCTTGAATAGAGAGCTGTTTTGTCAAAGCTCTTTTAAAAAATTGAGAGCCTAATGCTCATGAGCATATACAGAGTGCCGCTTTCTCAGTCTTACAGCATGTAGAAAGACAATGATGAAAATGCCTAGCTTACTCTCCCTAGAAACCAAAAAGACCGAATGGAGGCAATCACACTTTGGACATATCATGGGACAACATGACTTGTTGTGAAAATTGAAAATGACTCAGCAGTAGAACAAAGAAACCAAATAATACTAGTGCAGCGAAGAAAACAAATGCTATTTTAGGCTGCATTAATAGTCTTCAACTCAAGGGAAATGATAAGCCACTATATTCTATGCCGTTCAGCTTGAGTATTGAGTTCAGTTCAGTTCGGTTCATTTTAAGAAGGATATAGACGTGTTGGAGGAGGTTTAGAGATGGGCTACAAGGATGATGGGAGGCATGGAGAACAAAACCTATGAGGAAAGTTTGAAGGAAATGGGCACATTCATCCTGGTGATGAGAAGACTGAAGGGTGACATGATGACACTCTTTAAATACCTCAAGAGTTGCCACAGAGAGGAAGGGGAAGGTTTGTTCTCTGCTGCTCCAGAGGTTAGGACCAGGTCTAATGGTTTTAAGTTCCAAGAAGATAGATTTTGATTGAACACTAGAAGGAACTTCTTGACAGTAAGAGCAACTCAGTGGAACCAATTACCTGGAGAGATAGTGGGAGTCTCTTTCTCTGAACATCGTCAGAAAGAGGCAGGACAGCTACCAGCTGGGGATACTCATAACTGGAGTTTCTGTACTGGTTACTTCTAAATCTAACTCTATTAGATTTAGAAGAAACCGTGCCCTCTATTAGACACCATGGCTTATGAGGAGTGGTTTAGAGAGCTGGATATGTTTAGCAAGGAGAAGAAAAGGTTAAGAGGTGACTTGATAGCTATATTTAAATGTTTGAAGGGATGGGTGGAGTAAGCCTGTTTTCTGCAGCTCCAGAGACTAGGACACAATGGAGCAATGGATTCAAACTTCAGAGAAAGAGATTTCATATAAACAGTAGGAAGGAAGAACTTCCTGACAGTAAGAGAAGTCTGACAGAAGAATGCGCGGCTGCCTGGGAGTGTAGTGGAGTCTCTTTCTTTGGAGGTTTTTAAACAGAAGCTGGATGACCATCTGTCGGGAATGCTTTGGTTGTGTATTCTTGTATGGCAGAATGGGGTTGGATTCATTGGCCCTTGTGGTCTCTTCCAAGTTTATGATTCTATGATTCTATAATCTTATGCTGCTATGAAAAATGAGAATGCTAAGTAAAGTGGGAAGCTGTAGGAAAAGAGGAAGTCCACTTTACAGATGGATTGACTCCATTGGGAAGCCATGGCTGCCTTGAGTTTGCAAGACCTGAGCAAGACTGTTAAGAACAGGCACTCTCAGACATCCCTCGTTCATAGGGTTGCCATGAGGTGAAGCTGTCTTGATGGTAGTTACTTAACAATAACACACCTGATCTTTTACATGTCTGCTTTTTATCTATTGTTGTTGTGTGCCTTCAAGTTGTTTCTGATTTATGGCAATCCTAAGGTGAACCTATTATAGGGTTTTCTGGGGCTGGGAGTATGTGACTCACCCAAGGTCACCCAGTGGGTTCCATGACTGAGCAGGGAATTGAACTCTGGTCTCGAGGGTTGTAGTCCCACACTCGGCCCATTACACCATGCTGGCTGTTGTATCTTTACTACATATAGTTGGCCCTCTGCATTCCCTAGGTTAGAGGCACAAGGCCCCTACATAGGTAGAAAAGATGCAAACTGGGAGTGAGGGTGTTTGTAGAAAGGGGACCAAAGTGTGGTAGTGAGAACAGACACCCAGGGTCCAAACCAGGGAAAGGAGGAAGAAAAGGGTTGGGTCAGCATGGTGGCCATATAGTTCTTCTCTTTCACTCATCTCCTTCTTTGGATGTCGGTGGGGTTTTGGTGCTGAGAAATTGGGCTGTGAGTAGTTCTCAGTTGGCCAGGCAGTGGCTAGTGGAAGAGGAGAAGAAGGACCAGAGGCAGATTTTTACAGAGCTGTGTGGCCTGATTAGAGCCACAAACAATAAAATCCATGAAAGTGAAACCTGCAGATGTGGAGGGCAGACTGTATGTGTATACACCTTCCTCAAGTAAAACAGGAGAACCATGGGAGGTGGGAAAAGATTTTTTTTAAAAAAAATTCAAGTCAAGATCTGCCAATCCAGTCGTGCTGGAAGGGGTGGGGGAGGGATGCATAAATTACCAAAATAATAGCTTAAGCTAATGGGGGAGAAAAAGAAAGAAGGAGAGAGAGACAGACAGAGACATTGTACCCCCAGGCAACCAAAGAAGCAATTACTTTTGAGAAACAAAACTGAAGCAGGGATATATGCTAACTGTGAACTGAAGTTGTGATGGCTTTTGTTACAAGCTTCACTTGCCCTTTGTAAATGACAAACAGGGCTCCTTGTCCTTTATAGCCCCCCCCCCAAACTAATCAGAGAAACAAGATGCTTCTTAAAAGGCAGAATTTTTTTTTATTTCAGGATTAAGATTGTGTGTATGGAGGGGGGCTGAAACGGCTATGGGGTGAGGAGAAGCAACTGTGTACCAGTTTTTATCCTGTGGAGGGAAGGGGTGGGGAGACTTTTTGCTCTTCAGGCATACTTTGATACTGCACAATTACAGTTCTGTGGTTCTGCTTTAACAGCCATGACAACATCCTATGGAATCCTGGAGTCCTGGGATTTGCAGTTTAGAGGGGGCAGTTTAGAATTCCCAGCCAGGGAATTTGAATGCCTCATCAAACTGCTAATCCCAAGCTTCTGTGGGATATGGCACTGGCAGTTCAAGTGGAATCATAGTGCTTTAATTGTTGCTGTTGTTGCTGTGTGTCTTCAAATCATTTCTAACTTAGAGTATAAGGTGAGCCTATCAGTGGGTTTTCTGGGGCTGAGAGTATGTGATGCACTCAAGGGCACCCAGTGGCTTTCCATGACTGAGTGAGGAATCAGACCCTGGTCTCCAGCGTCATAGTCCAATGCTCAAGCCATTATGCCATGCTGGCTCTTTATTTTTGCTTTAATTGTGTAATATGAAATAGTGTGAAATAGCATCAGATATTTGAACTTCAACTTCCAGAGATCTCCACATATAAAGACTGTAGATGCAAGGAGAATTATTGGAAGAAAGGAGGAGGAAAAGATAAAGCAATGCTGGCGTTTTCCCAGGCGGATGGGAACATATACTTGCTTTTGTTCTGATTTTGCATTGTGTGTGTTCTTCTGGGCTGGCAAGACCTTGGTTTGCTGCTTTCCTTTCTTCCCTTCTTGTGTTTCTTCTCTTTTGGTCTTTTGTCCTTGAGCTTAATTTGATGCTGACTTCTCCTGGCTACCCCCTGATATTGTTCCCTGAGGCTTTTGCATTAGACGGGAACTTTTGGTTTTCTAAATGTGCTGCTGCAACCTAGTGTTCCCTTCTTCTCTTTCCAGGGTTCCATGTTCTCTCTGGCGCTGAAATGCCTTATTAGTCTCTCGACTGTCATTTTGCTGGGACTCATCATCGCCTATCACACCCGGGAAGTTCAGGTATGCTTCTGTGATTCAAGAGTTGTTGTCTGACCTTCTTTCCCAATTACAGGCATCCCCTGCTTATTCAACAGGTCAGGGACCAGAGCATTGCCGAAAACCGGAAACTGTTGAAATGTGGAACCCAGTCTTTTTAAAAGCTTTTTTTAGAGTATGAATTGAGAGAAAAAGCAGTGCATGCTTGCAGAAGCACATGGAAGGTAATGGAAACACAACAAAATAAGTCAAAAGAGTGGTCCAGGCATCAAATACATAGGTTCTAGTTATAACTGAAAGGGGTTGAAAAAGGAGACCATTGAAAAGCAGACTGTTGAAAAGCAGGGGATACCTGTAATCTCCCCACTTCATTTCAGCATTTATGGATGGTTCAGCACAGAGATTGTTGTTAATTGCCATCAAGTCAACTTGGACTTGTGGAGACCTTGTGGATGAACCTGGTGGGATGAGTGTCAAATGTTGTCTCCATCTTCAAGAAGGGGAAAAAAGAGGACCCAAATAATTATCGCCCATTCAGCCTGACATCAATACCTGGAAAGATCCTACAGCAGATCATTAAACAGTCAGTTTGTAATTACTTAGAAAGCAATGCCATAATCACTAAAAGCCAACATGGATTTCTCAGAAATAAATCAAGCCAGACTAATCTTATCTCTTTTTACAATAGGGTTACGATCTTGATAGATGAAGGGAATGCTGTAGACGTAGCATATCTTGATTTCAGTAAGGCCTTTGACAAAGTTCCCAATGACATTCTTGCAAAGAAACTTATAAAATGCAGGCTGGACAGGGCTACTGTTAGGTAGATTTGTAATTGGTTGACTGATGGAACCCAAAGGATGCTCACCAATGGATGCTTTTCATCTTGGAGAGAAGTGAGTAGCGGGGTGCCACAGGGTTCTGTCCTGGGCCTGGTGCTGTTCAACATCTTCATCAGTGACTTGAAGAAGTGGAGGACATGCTGATCACATTTGCAGATGACACCGAATTGGGAGAGGTTGCTAATACTCCAGAGGACAGGATCAAAATTCAAAATGACCTTGACAGATTGAAGAGCTGGGCCAAAGCTAACAAAATGAATTTCAACAGAGAAAAATGTAAGGTCTTACACTTAGACAGAAAAAAATGGAATGCACAAATACAGGATGGGGGACATGTGGCTGGATAACAGTGCATGTGAAAGGGATCTAGGAGTTTTGGTAGATCATAAGCTGAACATGAATCAGCAGTGTGATGCGGGAGCCAAGAAAGCCAACACAATTCTTGGTTGATCAATAGGAGTATGGTGTCTAGATCAAGGGAGGTAACGGTACCACTCTATCCTGCTTTGGTTAGACCTTGTCTGGAATCTTGTGTCCAGTTCTGGGCACTCCATTTCAAGAAGGATATTGACAACCTGGAATGTGTCCAGAGGAGGGCGACCAAAATGGTGAAGGGTCTGGAAGCCATGCCCTATGAGAAGTGGCTTTGGGAGCTGGGTATGTTTAGTCTGCAGAAGAGAAGGTTAAGAGGGGACATGATAGCCATGTTTCAATATCTGAAGGGATATCATGTCAAGGAGGGAGCGGTCTTGTTTTCCGCTGCTCCAGAAACTAGGACAAGGAGCAACAGATTCAAGCTGCAGGAAAGGAGATTCCACCTGAACTCCAAGAAGAACTTCCTGATGGTCAGAGATGTCCGGCAGTGGAATATATTGCCTCAATGGAGTGTGGTGGAGTCTTCTTCTTTGGAGGTTTTTAAGCAAAGGCTGGATAGCCATCTGTCAGGAGGGCTTGGATGGGTGTTCCTGCATGGTGGTGGGGGGTTGGACTGGATGGCCCTGTGGTCTTTTCCAAATCTAGGATTCTCTGATTCTATGAGAGACTTCCAAATCACCCTATCAACAACTGCCTTGCTCAGGTCTTGCAGATTCAGCAATGTTTGAGTCTATCCATCTGGAATCTGGTCTTCCTCTTTTCCTGCTGCCTTCCACCTTACCAAGCGTTTTTGTCTTTTCAAGTGATTTATCTCTTCTCATGATATGACCAAAGTATGATGTAACCTGTCATGTCCTGGATAACTTAAGCTCCACAAACTTCATTCAGAAATAAGACAGAAGTGTTTGTAGAAAGCAAACAACACAGCAACCTTCCTTTGAAGTTGCTAAGAGTACAGTCCACCCTCTACATTTGTGGTTTTGATTATTCGTGAGAAATGTATGTCTTCCACCCGCGTTCTCCTCCTCCCATTTCCATGCATTTTGCCTGGTATGGAGAAGGAAAGCAAGCGTCTGGACAAAAGGCAAGGAAATGGGGAGGGGGAAGCTCCCCCCAGCCTTCCTTCTCCCCTCCGGAGCTCCCCCCTCCCTTTCCCTTGCTCCTGGCCCCAATGTACAAAAGACAAAGGAATTGGGGGAGAGGGAGACTCAGAAGAGGATGGGAGGGGGATCACTGGGGGTGTGGAGTTACTCACAGTTTTTACACTTTTGCCAGTGTTCAGGGCAGAGATCCCTTGCAAAAGTGGAAGGGCCACTGTAAAGTATATTGGGTAGTTACAGATTTTATCCCTCGTCATCCAAATTTAGGCACACATAATAATAATTGGTAAAAGTCATAACTCACATGTCATCCAACCAGTTTAAGCATATCTTAGTGCAGAGCTTTCCAAACTTTTCATGTTGGTGACACACTTTTGGACATGTACTATTTTGCAACACAGTAATTCAGTTTTAGTAGCAAACCAGAGGTTAAACAGTTTGAAAGGCAGCCCCCTCCACTTGATCCTTGCTGGCTGCTGTTTCCCTCGCCAAGGGAAGACCCCAGTGAGGGCGGCAGTTAGCGGTAAAGGCAGTCCCCTACCTTATCCTGGCCCACTGTCGTGGTGGCGGCAGCAGCGAGAGAGATTGGGGGGGTCTTTTTCAGCCCAGGGAGGCGACACCTACACATTTCAGGCGACACACTAATGTGCTGTGACACACTGTTTGGAAAGCCCTGCCTTAGTGTATTTCAATCAGATACATGGTTGCAATCAATAATTGGCAATTGATACTCAGTAGCATTCTACCAGGCTATAACAAAATCTAAACTTGCAGATCTGTTCTTACAGTAATACACATCCAGCAAATACAGTAATCCCTCCACATTCACGAGGGTTAGGGGTACAGGACCCCTGTGAAAGTGAAAAAAATGTGAATAACCCTAGGCCCTCCCAAACCATATTTAACACACAAAAAAAGTATTATCACCATATTCCACCCACTGTGGATTCCTTTGAGGCATCAGGGTTCCTTCCCAAGGCAGGAGTGGGGGGTGGGGGGGCTTACTGCCACCTCCACGGCTGCCCCAAACCATTTTTAATAGGGACTTAATAGCCTCATTTGCAGTTTCTCCGTCTCATGAGGCTTGCAGTTCCTATTAAAAATGGCATAGGGCAGCAGCAGAACTGACAGAAAATAATCCGTGAATAATCAAATCCACAAAAGTGAAACCCGCAAATGTGGGGGGCTGACTGTACTCATGACAGGAGCCACAAATCCTTAAACAGTCTCAATTTAGTCATCTTGATTTCTAGGGAGAGTTCAGGTTTTATTTGCTCTCAGACCCATTAGTTTGTCTTCTTAACAGTCCAGGATATCTGGAGAACTCACAGAGAAAGGAAACCCTTTTTCTGTCATGTGCTGCATTTTCTCAAGAGATGTCTGATGGGGGTAGGCCCAAAGGTACGACCAGAGTTGCTCCTTGTCTTTCCCTTTCAGTCTCCATTTTTCCTCTGTCTTTCTTTCTTATCCAGTCATTCATTCTTTCCTTCCCCTTTTATCCATCCCCTTTTCTCTCCTTTTTCCTCTTTGCCTCTCTCTGCTGGGCACCCCTTCTCTCTTTTCCGACTACCCTCTTCTTTTCCATAATCTCCTTCCTTTTCTCTCTTTCAGCTACCTACCTCCTGCCTTTCCTTCCTTCTTCCCTCACCAGTGGAAGAGCAGATCGTTCTTCCCAGAAGCCCTAGATCTGGACTTGGGAGAAATAGGGGGACATTACAAAATTAAAAATAAGAGGTTTGAACTGATCATTTGCAGATACTTTTTGAATTTAGGCCGAGGGCTGTAGGTTGCCTCTTCGTTGTGCCTCTGTAGCATGAGACCAGGAGGCTGTCCACGCTACACAGCTATAGTTCTGTGATTCCATTTCAACTGCCATGGTTCCATCCTATGGGATCCTGGGGTGTGTATTTTGGAAAGGCACACAAACTCTCCAGAATTTGCAGTGTCCCACCCATAAAAATGTCACAACCCCCAGGATTGCATAGGATGTTGCCATGGCAATTAAACTGGGATCACAGCACTATAATTCTGGGGTGTAAATGGGCCTGTGAACAGGAAGGCTATTGTTCAGATCATCTGTGAAGAACACTTGGTGTCTTTCACCAAGATCTTCCATTAAGAAGATGGGAGTGTCACTTTATGTGCATGGGATTTCACTGTACTTGCACAACACTCCCCGTGGCTGTGTGAATTGTGATGTTGTGCATCCAGATGTTCATACTCATAGATGTATGCAAGGTGCATGAATCTGCAGCCTGTAATGTGCATCTGTAATGTGCACCTGTAAGGTTGTAATGTGCAACCTGCAAAACTCCCCTTTCACAACCTTGAACTGAATATGGTCATTCTGCATTGGATAACAGTGACCTATAGCTTCTTTAGAGGGGACATGCATATATGTAAGTCACCAACAGGATTCCCTCTGTAGTCTTTCACCTCTCAGCTTTGGGGTATCTGCACTGTGCTGTTATAGCGCTTTGATTCCACTTTCACTGCCAGGATTCCATCCTACAGAATCTTGAGAGCTGTTGTTTAGGAAGAGGCATTTGGAAGCCTTTGCTAGAAAGGTCCAGTCCACTCCCTGAACTGTAAGTTCTCTGATAGAATTTTGAATCCCTGCTGAAACTACAAATTCCATGATTCCATGACAGTTAAGGTGGAAATCAAATTGCTATAAATGTGTGGCTTGGATGAACCCTTATGTATGTGGTAATTAGCCGTGATGATAAATTTGGCAGGGTGCAGAGAATTCTCCACCACCTTGGAGTAGGGAGTTGCATGTATAATGCATTAATATTCATTCTGGTTCTAATGTTCTGAATATGAATGATATTATTTCCATGGCCAAAAGAGTGCTACCTCTAAATGAGGGCAAAAGAAATAAGGTTTGGGGGAACCTTCCATAATAGAATTTTGAAAGGATGAAAGTGTTAAAGTGCTGGTTTCAAATCACAGGTTTGAATCTGTTCCACAAGGACTCAATCAGAACCAATGTGATTCCTGGAAGCCATGCCCTATGAGGATAGACTTAGAGAGCTGTGTATGTTTAGTCTGCAGAAGAGAAGGTTAAGAGGGCACATGATAGCCATGTTTAAATATTTGAAGGGATGCCATGTAGAGGAAGGAGAGGGCTTGTTTTGTGCTGCTCCAGAGACCAGGATAAGGAGCAATGGATTCAAGCTGCAGGAAAGGAGATTCCACCTGAACCTCAGGAAGAATTTCCTGACGGTCAGGGCTGTCTGGCAGTGGAATATGCTGCCTCGGAGTGTAGTGGAATCTCCTTCTTTGGACATTTTTAAGCAGAGGCTGGATGGCCATCTGTCGGGTGTGCTTTGAGGGTATTCCTGCATGGCAGGGGTTGGACTGGATGGCCCATGGTGGTCTCTTCCGACTCTACATTTCTATGATTCTATGATTCTTTCCTCTCCTGTAATAGGTGTAAAATTAGCACAGCAAAGCTATGTTGGCCCCACAGTTTGCTGTCAGCAGTGGTTGCTGGGCTTCTCTTGTGTACATTTGAGCCTTGTTATAGAATCATAGAGCTTGAAGAAATTACAACGGCCTTCAAGTCCAACCCCCTGCCATGGAGGAACACACAATCAAACAATCCCAGCAAATGGCCATCCATCCTCTGTTTAAAAACCTCAGAGACTGTAATCAACAGTCTCTCTCTGCCCCCACCATTTTACTGGTATGTGCATATATTTTGCAGCTGTATAAAAATGCTGGTTGCATCCATCACACAAATGTGTACCACAATATACCCAATTAGAATTTAGGGCAGGGTGGAGAACACCCCATCCTTCAGATGTTGTTGGACTCCAACTCTCATCAGTCATCACTGTTGGCTGAGCCAGCTAGGGCTGCAGGGACTTGCATTCCAACTACATCTGGATGGCTGCATGATTCTCATCCCTGATTTCGAGTATTGGTCAAGAGCATCTCAGATCCTGAGAAATCAGGGCTGGAACTTGAAATCTAGGGATTCTCACATCAACCATCAACCATCAAGCATCAACCACAGCTGCTCAGAGCATGTAATTCAAATAATAAATACCAAGTCTAGCAAATACAAGTTCTTTGGTTGGAAATTTTCAGAGCTCATTGAACAAGGGAAAAAACCCCACAGCTTTTCCCAGCTGTGTTTCTAACACCTTAGTAAGCATTTAGCAAGTTTTCCAAAGCAGCCTGCAGCAGCAGGGAGCCAAGAACACACAGATGCCTGTGGTTTTCAGGATAGTGCTGTCACTCTGCAATTCCTCTCCCTCCCCCTTGAAGGTAAGCTAGGCCCAGAGATCTGGGAATCCTGTAAAGTGTCACAGCTGTTTCCATGCACCATAATGAACAAGCACAGTTAATCCTCTGAAAGCCATAGCCTGCAGTGCTCCTCACTGTGTGTATGGCTTTCTCCTTTCTTATAGTGCTCTGCCCATAGAACTGTGCTGCCAAACATCAGTGGTAGTGACACGAAATGCAATCTTCTTGACCTCAAGATGGAAAGCTGCTGCTTGTCAGCAAATTTTGGAGCCAGTGGCAGCAGAACCATAGAATCATAGAGTTGGAAGCAACCACAAGGGCCATCAAGTCCAGCCCCCTTCTGCCATGCAGGAATTCACTGTCAAAGCATTCCTAACAGATGGCCACCCAGCTTCTGTTTAAAAACCTCCAAAGAAGCAGACTCCACCACGCTCCCAGGCAGCATATTCCTGTTGAACTGTTGAATTGCTCTTACTGTCAGAAAGTTCTTCCTAATGTTTAGATGGAATCTCTTTTCCTGAAGTTTGAAGCCATTGCTCCATGTCCAGGCTAAACATCCCCAGCTCCCTAAGCTGCTCCTCATAGGACTTCATGGTTTCCAGGCCTTCTACCATTTTGGCCACACTCCTCTGGACACATTCCATCTTGTCAATGTCCTTCCTGAACTGTGATACTCAGAACTGGATATAGTTTTCCAGGTGGGATCTGACCAAAGCAGAATAGAGTGGTACCATCACGTCCCTTGACCTATACTCCTATAGACGCAGCCCAGAATCACGTTAGCTTTTTTAGCTGCCATATCACACTGCTGACTCATGGTCAGCTTGCGGCCTACTAAAACTCCTAGATGCTTTTCATATGTATTGTGGTCAAGCCACCATTAACCATTTTAGCGATGTGGCTAGGGTTGCCAGGCTGAAAACTGGAGAAGGCAGCCTTTAATAGATGTGAAGAAGCAGGAATTTCAACAGGTGTTGAAAATAACAGACAAGACCTTGCTGAAATGCCCTCTTCTACACAGCTAATAAATATACAAGAGCCCATTCCTGTTTTCAGTCTGACAATGTTTTTTGGGGTTAGTGAGGAGGAGGCTTAATGCTGCCCCCCACCCTCGGGGTTTTTCCCAAGCCTGTTAAACAAGTGGAAGAAGCTCTTCAAAAGGAGAGGAGGATTGTGAGGTGGGTGGAAGAAGAATACAGTTTGCCGCAGTGGTGGCAGGGTGTACCTTAAAGCCGTCTGGCTCCCTCTAAGACCTTAGGCCTGCCTCGGTTTTGCTGTAGTTTTGCTGTTCCTCTCTGCCTTCCTGGGAGAGGGGTCTCCTTGCTTTGGCAACAGGGAGATGAGATGCTATTGCTAGACCTGGAGATGGCTACCATGGCAACCAGATTCCTCCCTTTTCTGTCTCCCTCTCTGCCTCTTAAATATGGGTGTGGCGGTTGCTTCTTTCAAGAGTGCTACTTTAGGCATCTGTGCTACTAAAGGGGTGTGTGTGCGCATTGCTATTTTCTTTCCTTTTCCTCCTCTTCCCTCCCCAAGCTCGGGAAGTACGGTGGCTTCAGATCCCGGGGATCCTGGGGCTTCGTCCCCCACGGGGCAGCATGAAGCAAGGCTGCTTTGCTTGCAGGGATTGTGTGTGTTTGTGTGGAGTGCCTCTAGGATGGGTTTTCCTGTGGCCAAGTGGGTGGTGGCTAGGCCAAAGCCCTTTGGTTGCCACCATCTGGCTGTGGGTTGCCATGGTTACTGTGCAGGCCTTGAGAATGTCTTTTATTGACAGACTCTTCTATTCCTCTTATAGATTCGCCTGTTATTTCCTCCTCCCTATAAACATACCTTTCTAGTGAGTTTTAGCACCCTCTGCTTCCCTAGTTTTTTTTAAACGGGGGGTCACCTTTGTGCCATGGTGTATCTACCCCATAGGACTTAGTCCCAAGAGTTTTTTTAAAAAAGTTAGCTGTGGGATATGGAGTGCATATGTTGCTCCTGAGCATGTGCAGAGTGTACTTTGGAAAGCATTGGTGTAAATGGGAGATGAATCTAAACTTTCAGGTTAAGGTTGCGAGAGTGAGAATCAGAGAAGGCTCCTGTACCTTAAATGACTGCGCAAAACTGGGAATTTCAGCACACTTTGATTGTTATGTGGTTGCATGACAAGCCACAGTTACTGATGTTCCCTCTTCCGTGAAGCCATTAAAGGTAGAGGAGCTGTCTCCATTTTTCACCCTGGCAACCCTACTGCAGATGAACTTGAGGGTTGGGGAGAAGGGGCAAGAGAGAGGAAGTTTAGGCTCAAGGATCTAAGAAGGACCTACATGGCATCCCTGTCTCCTTTGTGGAGGGGCCCTTTTGATTTTGATTTTTTTTAAGGTTAGGCCTGGGGATGGGTCTCTTCTCTGAGCATGTACAGAACACATCTTGGAAAATGCTGAAAGGGGAATACAAGAAGGGCCTATTCATGAAGGCAAGTTTGCAGATGGACTTGAGGGCCAGTAGCTGAGTGGACAGTATGGGTTCTGGTTGGTCTCACTCTTCTTCTCATTAGGGATCTTGAGCCACAAGCATTTCCCTCCAGGTTGTACCCTGGCAATCCTGTTTTGTTTGGCAGTATCTCACTTTTCTGGCTGCTGTGTCTATGCATTTTAAATGACATCCTAAAATCAGAGAGAAACATGCAGCCCTCTGGATGTGGTTGGACTGCAATGTCCAGCATTCCTCACCATTGGCTATGCTAGCTAGGGCTGTTGGGGCTTGCAGTCCAATGGCATCTGGAGGGCTACATCCCCTAGACACCAGTAAATAAGGACAAAACATTCCACGAAACCATAGCAACAGTGCAGATTTAAATAGGGACATTTCAATAAATCAGCCATCCAGAATGCTTTCCCGAAGAAGCGTCTTAATCTAAAAGTCATCAGTGACCCACCTCTCCTTAATTCTACAGCCCAGATGCCAATATAGAAAAGGATGCTTACAGGGTAGCTATTCATTACGTATCAGACTTGGAAGGAACTTGGAAGTAACACATTATAACTAATTACATCATTTGAAATCTCTTACTAGGGGGCATGGTATGAGGGCATAAGATTATTTTAGTGAAATGTAAATACAAATAACATTGACTTACTGCTTCAAAAATGTTGTTGGAGGGGTTTATTCTGGGATATTTTTCATCCATATTTATATTTTTAAAACCCTCTAAGTAATTTTAAAAATGTGTTGGTAGTGCGTGGCTAATATGGACCCTTAAATTCTTGCATAACAGCTAACAACAATGTGCTGACAATTACACATCATCTTTGTTTTTCTTTGTTTTTTTTAGAGAAATCTGTACTTGGGGCAGAAGAGAGCCTATGAATATGACTTGTGCATACAGAGAAGTTCTGTGATGTCAAAATGCAGATTTAAGGAGAACTGGGGTCAGTTAGAGAGACAGTGGTGTGCAATAGTTAAGAGTACTGGTTTGGGATGTGGGAAATCTTGGTTCAAATGCCCCCTTGGTCATGAAACTCCCTACATGACCTTAAGGCAGACTCTTTCTATTGCTCTGTTTCTCTGCCTAGCCTACCTCAGAATGCTGTTGTGAAGATAAAGTAGGGAGGAAGAAGAGAACCATGCATGATTCCTTCAATATATGAAGAAAGCCGAGATATAAATGTGACCCATAAATGAAGAAATAAAGGCAAAAAAGAAAAGGAGGGTGAGGAGAGAATGTAAGATAATGATTTCCTTATTTCATTTGGATTTTAATTTTAAAAATCCATCCCATTTCTTCCCACCACCACCCACCCAAGCAGGTTCTTCTTCATCTACCGTGGTTGAGGTCATCCTGACCCTCTTTCCTTCTTCTTCCTATCCCTATTTTATGAGCATCCAAGCTTGCCAGCAAAGCTGCAGGAATGAATGACTCCTTCAGGGTATTTTCATTGCTTGTTAAACAGAGATCTCTGGCAGATGGAATTGTTTCTTGGTCTACAGCGCTCCTGCAATGAATCTTTGAGCTGGGCCTAGAAAAATGGACAAAAACTTCAGTTTTAATTTCTACCACCCCATTTAGTTTCAGGTTGTTCCCTTTCCATCTCAGAGTGGGATTTCTCTTTTAAAAAGCCTAGATGAACTGTTATACTTTTGCGGGGAAGGGGTTGCATGTCTTTCCTAAGGCACTGATTTCTTCCCCCACCACCCAAAAAAAATCTTGCCTAAAGTGAATTTTGGCTATAGGTGTGGTTTTTTTTTAACATGCAGTTTTTCTTTTGTGTTATGTTGGCTTACAGAAGCCTTTGTGTGTGTGTCTATATGGGCTTTCTCTTAACATAATGCATATTTGCAAGCATTTTTTTATTTGGTGAACTGCTTTGCAGTCTTCTCAGTAGGAGCAATTTTGAAGGGTTGTTGGCTTTTGGCTGTGTATTGGTTTGGAACTGTTAAATTAAGCAAAGTCTGTATTAAAATGCAAAGTGGATGATTTTCTCTCTCATCTCTAATTGGGCCTGCATGAAAAGTTTGGCACTAGTAGGCTGTAGGCTCAGTCCGACCCCTGGTAGAATTCCTCCATGTTGACAACTTGTCCCTTCTAGTTGTTTTCATAGAGAGCGAGGGAGACCAGGGTTTGAATTTCTGCGCAGTTGCAGAAACCTTCTTTGTGGTCTTGAGGAAGCCACGCTCTCTCGGCATCAGAGGAGGACAATGGTATATCCTCTCTGAACAAATCTTGTTGAGAAATCTCCACTATATTACTGTCTTATTGTGTTGCTGCGTGCCTTCAAGCCATTTCCAACTTATGGTGATTCTAAGGCAAATCTATTATGGAGTTTTCTGGGGCTGAGAGGGTGTGATATGCCTAAGATCACTCAATGGGTTTCCATGGTCAAGCAGGAAATCGAGCCCTGGCTCCAGGGTCGTAGCCCAGCTCTCAAACTGCTATACCACACTGGCTCTCATTGATGTATTTACAACATTGTTGTTGTATATCTTCAAGTCATTTCTGACTTATGGCAACCCTAAGGCAAACCTATCTGGGACTGGGAGTGTGTGACCTGAAAAGGTCACTCAGTGGGTTTCTGTGGCTGAGTGGGGACATGAACCCAGTTTTCCAGGGTTGTGGTCCAATGCTCAAACCATTACATCATGCTGGCTTTCACCGGTCTTACACAGAGAGCTGTTCTAATAGTTGTGATCAGTTGCAATAGATCTCCATGAAAATCCTCCAGTTTCAGAGGCAGAGTAGCTGAGTGCTCATTGCTGCAAACAATGGCCGTGAACCATCCTTAGCTGGCTGAGCAGTGGCTGCCTGGACAGATAAGGATGGCTCACAGCCTGATTCCTCTCCTGAACCCTCTCCCGATGCCCCTCCCATACCAAAGGAAGGAGATGATAGAGAGGGAGGCCCTCCTGCACACCCTTCCTTTCCTCACCTTTTCCCTGGCCTGTTTGGACCCTGGGTGTTTGCCCCACCATGGCTCAGCCTCCTTCCCACAGACACATGCATTTTGAAATTTGCAATGTTCCCACTTTTCCAGGGGTCCTAGGACCCTAACCCTAATGAATGTGGAGGGTTGATTGTAATTAAAAAGTGGAAGCTAGTGAAAGAAAAGTCATCTCTAGATGCATTTTGGAAAAATCTGTCAAGAGGTCTCTAGGAAGTTTGAAACATTTTTCTTGTCAGGGTTTCCTTAATCTAGGTGATTCATTTCAGATGTGCATAATTTTCATTTTAGATTTTTAAAAAGCTGCTGAAACATGCTGAGCTGCTCTTCCTTTTTGTAGTGTAGGAATGTATCTTTAGTCTTTCCATATTACTGTTGTCACTGGTACCATATCTTCTGTCAAAGAAGTCATGCCTGGAAACACATCTGCTTTCTTAATGGAGCTACAACTGTATAAGAAATAGAACATTAAAGGTTCTGCTGACTCTCAATACGTTGGAATTCCTGTGGGGTCATGAAATAAGCCAACTCAGTGCAAGTTAAAAAAAAAATCTGCTTGGATGAGGGTTAATTTTGTCTTTTCTGGAGGGAACAGAGAATGTTTTGCAGGGAAAGAAGAGCAGATGAGATGGATACAGTGACTGCAGGGCTCTCAAGACAACTAGCTGGGGTGGTGGAATATACCAACCTTTTACTGATCAGCTTGGGAGGAGATCTGCAGATGTGGCTGACAGTGCAGGATCCCTTGTTCACTTCAAAATGTGGCCAGGGAAAGCAGGTGGATTTGAAATAGCTGTCATCTTGAGAAATAATGTGGCTGTCATGAGCTGGCATGAGAGTTTGAAAGTTTTCGTTTGTCATGTTTGGCTGCAAGGCAAATTTGTTTTTATCATTGCCTAGGGGCAAAATTTTGGTTGAGTGGAAAGTCATTAGCTAAGTGATGTATAAGTGCTTTGGTTAGACCTCATCTGGAATACTGTATCCAGTTCTGGGCACCTCATTTCAAGAAGAATTTTGGCAAGCTGGAGCATGTCCAGAGGAGAGTGACCAAAATGGTAAAGAGTCTGGAAGCCGTGCCCTATGAGGAGCGGCTTAGGGAGCTGAGTATGTTTAGTCTGCAGAAGAGAAAGCTAGGGGGACATGATAGCCATGTTTAAATATCTGAAGGAATGTCATGTTGAGGAGGGAGTGGGCCTCGCTGCTGCAGAGACTAGGACAAGGAGCAATGGATTCAAGCTACAGGAAAGGAGATTCCACCTGAACCTCAGGAAGAACTTTCTGTCAGTCAGAGCTGTTCAACAGTGGAATATGCTGCCTCAATGGAGTGTGGTTGAGTCTTATTCTTTGGAGGTTTTCAAGCAAAGGCCGGATGGCTATCTGTCGGGAGTGCTTTGATGTGGGTTCCTGCATAGCAAGGGGTTGGACTAGATGGCTCCTGTGGTGAATTCCAACTCTATAGTTCTCTGATTCTATGAATCAAATCTGACCCTATGTCTGTTTCAGGAGGTCAGGTGCTCTTATCCACTCTGTCTTCCACAGAGTGCTCTTTGCAGACACTTTTTTCCACTAACAGATTTTAGGTGGGAAATAATTGCAAAATCATACACATTTTTCTACAAGAGATGACAATGTAATGCTACTTAATATGCATTTGTGTATGCAAAAATGTGCTGCTCCTTTCTCTTTTATTTGCATCTCTTTAGTCATCTATCGTTTTCGAAAGCAACAGAATGTTTTCTACTGGCATGTATAGAAATATATCCCCCGTATTTTGGGAACAGCAGATCCTTCCTGCCCAGCTACAGATTCTGTTGCAACAAGGCTGTCTAGCACCTTCGAAACATGAACAATTCAGTACCAGTGTACAATTGGCCCTCCACATTTGTGGGTTTCATTTCACGGATTTGACTATTCATGAGTTTCTCCAACCTCTGCTCCCTCCACCCTAGGTGCTTCTTTTCTGGGGGAACTTTCTGTCTCAGCAGCTCCGATCAGGCCATGCAGCTCTTTAAAAAGCCACCCAGTTGTGCTCTTCCTCCAACAGCTGCTGTCTGGCCAGCTAAGGGCTGCTGACAGCCCAATTTCTCAGCACCATCAATCCTCTCCTGGTGCCCCACACACACCCAAGGGAGGAGATGGGCAAGAGAGAGAAAGTATAAGGCCACCAGGCCAACCCACCCTGCTTCCCTCTCCTTTCCTTGACCTGGTTTGGATCCTGGGGGCCTGCTCTTCCACAGACAAACTCACACATTTTGATATTTGTGTTTTTTTCACTTTTGTGGGGTTCCTGTGCCCCTAACCCTAGCAAACATGGAGGGCCAACTGTATTAATGTGGTGAATTTTGCTGGCATCCTGTGTCTTCCTCTCGCTTGGTGGGGATTAGTCCTGGTCAGATAAACATTCAACGAAGCACCTGAATCTTAGTGTCCATTATTTGGGAGAGGGGAAGAGGCAAGTTTCTTGGCCTCAGGGATTTTTGTGTCTCATTCAAGGCATGGTTAGTGACAGGTTAAAAGTGAAGCCAAAGCACCAGCTCCTTCCAACACAAACACATGATAAAACAGCTATGTTCCTGTTGGCCTAATCCCACTGAAAGCCAGAATAAAATGGGAGGGTGACACGACACAAAAGGCAACAAGGCTTCTGTGCTTTTAAGAGGTCTGTAACGCAGCAGTTGCGGAATCTGAGCTACGAGTCAGAAGTAGCGTGTGTGCGAAAATTGAATCTTCGCTCTCATGGAAATTAATTAGGTTGTCTTTGGCTGCATCTGTCTGTTTCAGCTGAGTCCTTTGGCTGTATGATGATATCAGTGTCATCATCACCACTCAGAACTGTATCATTTCATAGATGGGTTTTCCTAAAACAGATTCAATACATCTTGCAACAATTAAAATATGTAGAAGTTACATTTTCCAACAGAGGGAAATGGCAGAAAAAATGGAATGCACAAATATAGGATGGGGGACACATGGCTGGATAGCAGGACATGTGAAAAGGATCTAGGAGTCTTGGTAGATCACAAGCTGAACATGAGTCAGCAGTGTGATGAGGCAGCCAAGAAAACCAATGCAGTTCTTCGTTGCGTCAATAGGGGTATCGTGTCTAGATCAAGGGAGGTAATGGTACCAGTCCCTTCTGCTTTGGTTAGACCTTATTTGGAATAATGTGTCCAGTTCTGGGCACCTCAGTTCAAGAAGGATATCAACAAACTGAAACATGTCTAGAGGAGGGTGACCAACATGCTGAAAGGTCTGAAAGCCATGCCCATGAGGAGTGGCTTAGGAGTATGTTTAGTCTGCAGAAGAGAAGGTTAAGAGGGGACACGATAGCCATGTTTAAATATTTAAAGGGATGTCATGTTGAGGAGGGAGTGGACTTGTTCTCTGCTGCTCCAGAGACTAGGACAAGGAGCAATGGATTCAAGCTGCAGGAAAGGAGATTCCACCTGAACCTCAGGAAGAACTTCCTGACAGTCAGAGCTGTCCAGCAGTGGAATATGCTGCCTCAGAGTGTGGTGGAGTCTCCTTCTTTGGAGATTTTTAAGCAGAGACTGGATGGCCATTTGTTAGGAATGCTTTGATGAGTGTTCCTGCATGGCAGGGGGTTGGATTGGATGGCCCCTGTGGTCTCTTCCAACTCTATGATTCTACTAGCCAAGACTGACCCTTCTTAGCTTCTGAGATCATTACTAACACGGTATTTTGACTTTTTTTTTTTAGAAAAATGCTAATTGAAAACAAAGAAAGATAAAAGAAACAAAGTGTACAGCAGACAATGCATATAACACCGCGGACCGCCGTCTTAGTTTTCTTCTCCTGGATATTTTTAAAAACTAAACATTACTTGAAAATACAAAAAATGTGCTCCACAGTCGGCTACCTGCATCCCTCCCCAAAAATAATGGTGGAGATAACAAATAAATTTTAAAAAATGCTTAAGGGTTACTTGGTTCTCACAATGAAGATTGACGTTACTTTTAGTGTGTTTCTGGAATGCACTGGAAACAAGGTGCCTATCATACAGAGCTATACTTCTCCTCAAGAATAAGTCACAGGGATGATGATGGTGATGGTGATAGTGATGAGAAGAAGGAGGAGGAGCAGGAGGCGGCGGCAGGGTACATCATAAATTAAAATACAGCTAAAAACACATCTAACCATTTAAAAATACTAATTAAAATTCATAGTTAAAAATTGACTGGGCAGGCCTGCTGGAAGAGATAGGTCTTTAGAGCTTTTTAAAATTCAGACAGCATATTTTGCTGCTGAATCTCTTCTAGCAGGTCATTACACACTCTAGGGGCAGCTGATAAGAAGGTCCTCTGGTGACTGTTGCCAGTCTGGTCCTGGATGGTTTAAGTAAATGGCCCCGAGAAGACCTCAGTGTATGGGGCGGATTGTATGGGAGGAGGCAATCCCGCAGGTAACTTGGATGCAAACCCTGAAGGGCTTTAAAGGTAATAACCAACACTTCGTACTTTGCCCAGAAACTAATTGGCAGCCAATGGAGTGATTTTAATATTGATGTGATATGCTCATTCCTTGCTGTACCTGTAACCAATCTGGATGCCATATTTTGGACCAGTTGGAGTTGCCAAAGTTGATACAGAAGTATCCCAATGTAGAGTGCATTGCAGAAGTCCAACCTTGAGGTTACTAGTGTGCACTACCTTCTTTAGGTCTTCCAGTTCCAGGAAGGGGCGTAGTTGGTGTATCAGCTGAATCTGATAATAAGCACTCCTGACCGATGCATCTATCTGAGCTGACAAGTAGCAAATCAAGTAGCAAAATATGCCAATATTGAAAAATTAATCCATTCCCATCCCATCAAATGCCTTGGGATAGAGCAGGAGTGAGGATCATCTGATTTTCCAGATGTTGCTGACCTACATCTTCCCAACTCTCCTCACCACAGGCTGTCCTACCTGGGGATGCTGGAGCATGTGGCCCAACAACATCTGAGGGGCTGTGTGTCTCCTGCCCTTGGAAGAGAGGAATGAAAAGATTATAATGTCCAGGGACCCATTCATGCCACACAGTTATGGTGCTACATTCTACTCTAACTGCCGTCATAACGTCCCATGGAATCCTGGGACTTGCAGTTTGTTGTTGTTAATTGCCATCATGTCAATTTTGACTTATAGTGACCCTATGAAAAAAAGTCATCCTGTTATCAACCACCCTGTCTTGCAGACGTAAGGCTGTGGTTTCCTTGATTGAGACTATCCACCTGTCATGTGGTCTTCCTCTTTTCTGACTGCCTTCTTCGTTACCAAACATTATTGTCTTTTTCTAGTGAGTCGTGTCTTCTCACGGTATGTCCAAAGTCCAATCATTTCAGTTTAATCATCTTGGCTTCTAGGAAGAATTCAGGCTTGATTTGCTCTTGCACCCATTTATTTGTCTTTTTTGGCAGTCCTTGGTATCCATAGAACTCTCCTCCAGCACTGCATTTCGAATGAACCAGTTCTCTTCCTATCAGCTTTCATAGAATCATAGAGTTGGAAGAGACCACAACGGCCATCAAGTCGAATGCTCTGCCATGCAGGAACACACACTCAAAGCAAACCATTATCCAGCCTCTGTTTAAAAACCTCCAAAGAAGATGACTCTACCACACTCCAAGGAAGCATATTCTACAGTTGAACAGATCTTACCATCAGGAAAAACTTCCTGATGTTTAGGCGAAATCTCCTTTCCTGTAGTTTGAATCCATTGGTCCATTTCCTAGTCTTTGGAGCTGTAGAAAGCAAGCTTTCTCCATCTTCAACATGACATTCCTTCAAATATTTTAGCATGGCTATCATGTCACTTCTTAACCTTCTTTTCATCAGGCTAAAGACACCTAGCTCCCTAAGCTGCTTCTCACAGGGCATGGTTTCCAGACCCATCACCATTTTAGTTGTCCTCCTCCAGACCTGTTACAGCTTGTCAAGATCCTTCTTGAATTGTGGTGCCCAGAACTGGACACAGTATTCCAGGTGAGGTCTAACCAAAGCAGAATAGAATGGTATTATTACTTCCCCTGATTTTGGAACTATATTTCTATTGATACAGCCCAAAATTGCATTGGCTTTTTTAGCTGCCACATCACACTGCTGACTAATGCTCCTAGATCCTTTTCACACGTATTGTTTTCAGGCCAAGTATCACCCGTCCTGTATCTGTACATTTCATTCTTTCTTCCTAAGTGTAGTAGCCTACATTTCTGCCTGTTAAAATTCATTTTGTTAGTTTTGGCCTGACTCTTTAATCTGTTACGGTCATTTTGAATTCTGATCCTGTCCTCTTCGGTATTAACTAAACTGGTGTCATCTGCAAATTTGATGAGCATGTCTTCTTTTCTATCATCCAAGTCATTGATAAAGATGTTGAATAGCACTGGCCCCAAGGCTGAACCCTGTGGCACCCACTAGTCATGTTTTTCCAGGATGAAGAGGACTGGCTGGTGAGCACCCTTTGTGTTCGGCCAGTCAGCTAATTACAAATCCACCTAAAAGTAGCTGCATCTAACCCATGTTTGACTACATTGTTTGCAAGAATATCGTGGGGGATCTTGTCAAAGGCCTTACGTTTCTTCATTGTCCAACTTTCAGAACTAATTTGCAGTTTAGGGAGAGGCGTTTAGAATTCTTAGCCTGATTACACCAGACTTCTCACCAGACTACAAAACCCAGGTTCCACAGGACATAGATTTGACAGTTAAAGTGGAACGAGATCACTATAATTGTGGAGTGTGAAGGGGCCCCAGGAAACATGAGCCTCACTGGCGAGAAACACTCAAATGACAGTGCTGTTGTTCTAGTTGACTCCAGACTTCCTTCACTATCCTCCCAGTGCCCGTGCTGATAAAAATCTTCCATCTAGAGAGAAGACAAGGAGGAAAAAGAAGGGATGGTGGTGTCAAAAGACTTTGTAAAAAGGAGCTGCTTTGTGAGAGGCTTTATTAACTGAATGCGTTGGGTTTTTGTTGTTGTTGTGTGCCTTCAAGACTGTTCTGACTTATGGGAACCCTAAGAAACCCCTACCACAGGGTTTTCTTGGCAAGATTTGTTCAGAGAGTTTTGCCTTTCCCTTGGTCTGAGGCTGAGAGAGTGTGACTTGCCCAAGGTCACCCAGGAGGTTTCCATGGCTGAGCAGGGATTTGAACTGTAGTCTTCCAGAGTCTCAGTCCAACACTAAAACCACTACACTACATAAGCTTTCTGTTTCAATATTTCAATTTTTTTAAAATGGGTTTTATTGCATGCTGCCTTGAGATCTTGGAAACAGGGTGGGATATTAATTTTTTAAATAATTAAATAAACAAAGGCACTTAAAGTGGCTTACAGATTAATAACCTGAGGGCTTAACATCACTCTCTCATTTCACCTGAGGAACTGGATTGCTATCTACAAAAGTTCATGCTCAAACAGTGAGGATTTGAACCCTGGCCTCCAGAGACATAGTCTTGCAGGCTTTGGAAGTCATGACCAGGACTTTAAAATGTGCCCAGAAACAGGTCAGTAGCTGACCAAGCTGTCTTAGGAAAAGAGTCACACACAGACATCCCTTTGTTGAAAGAAACGGTGCTTGGAAAAGGTGATGGCAATTGTCGCCTATACAACAACTTCATGGTTTTTAGATCTTTGGGGCCTGTTTTAGCATTCAAGTACAAAGCTATAAGATGTGGCCATTGTGCCCAGTGGCAACTGGACCACAGGGAGAGAGCTGAAAGAGAAAGAGATGAACAAGATGAAGCAGGGGAGTGTTTCGTTTCAGGGACAGATGAACTACGACCTCCCCAAGCTCCTCATTAAGCCACAACTCATTCTCCGAGAAGCTTTTAAGCTCTGCGTACAAAGCAAAGCGGATCAGAGTGGCTTGTTTTCTTTTCTGGCAAGAAATCTCTTCTTGCTTGTACCAGCTCCCCCTCCCTGCTTCTTCACTCATCTAGTCTTGCACAGGCCGCTGGGTCTAAGCAGTAGCATTCGTGCCGTGTAACAGACAGGATGACCCCATCACAGGCCATGGATCTTGCCCCAGGAAGGGGGCAATTGTGTTACCACACACCAACTGAGTTGGATCACTTCAAAAGGGCTTAGTCCTGTATCAATGGATGGGATGTTGGTTGGGATTTTTTTTTTTTATTAAGACCGTTCTAATTCAGTGGAGCTAAAGGCAAAACTTCTCAAGCCTGTGTGGGAGTTCTCTGTCACAGATTATAGTGTATAAATGTTTAGTTGTGTAACGTTCACTAGGCCAGAGATGTGGAAGGTGTGGCTCATAGGCTATGTGTGGCCCTGCTTTTGTGGCTCCACTAGTCCCCCCAAGCCCCACAATTTTTTAAAAAATGCATACAATTTTGGGGCAAAAATGACCGAAAATTTCAACCAAAGCCCTTCTAAATGTGCAACCGCTCCATTCCTGACCCCACCAAATCTCCAGAAGCTATAATTCCTTCTTAAACGCCTTCTTTTCCCTCTATTTTGCCTTCTAAATGGTGACAAGATGTCCCCTTTTTGAAGGGGAAACAGAGGGAAAGAAGATATTTGTGGGCAAGGGGGGCAGTTTGGCCCTGGGGAGGAGAGAAGGTGGATATGGGCCCCTTGCTCCCATGCTGTTGGCCACCCCTCCACTAGGCCACGTTACTGTGCACAGAGCATAGAAGTAAATAACTAGTTGCGAGTAACTAGTTACCTTGAATTGAGTCTTTTAAAAAGAACCAAAGAACCTGACAGTTGTAACTTAGTGACGGAGAACTTTACTCCTTTTGAAGGGAAACTGTAACTTTTAAAGTTTATTTTTCTAGTTAAGTTATGGCCTTACTGAATAGTTGAGGGGGATTATCTCATGGTTCTAGCTATGGCTTGGGCTGTGACTTGTGTTCCTGCCTCAGGCTCTTTGTGCTGAGGGGATAACCAGATAGACAGGAGAATTGTGTGGGTTTTTTAAAAAGGCTTGTTACCTGCAGTTTTCAGATTTGTTCATTTTTTAAAGGAACAATAGGTGACTGTTTAGTTATGTTTCAGACACAGGGAAGGAAAAAGTATTTTCCAATGTATTTATTTATGCCCCACAATTCTCCAAGATGGAACCCAAGGGGGATTACAACTGTCCTTCTCAACGGTGGCCATATGGCCTCCAATAAGGCCCTGGAGCATTCAAAGGGGTCACAAACTGAAAACAGTGAGAAAGAGAACCCCAAGGGTTTCTGGGGGCCGCAGTAACTGACCTGATCAAATACCGAGCAGCAACATTAATTGGAGTCAATATTGATTAATATCTTACTTATTATTAATATTTATTAATATCTTTCAAACACCATCCTATTTATTAATATCCTTCCAACACACAGTTTGAGAGTTCCCTTGACTGTCACTGTCTAATTTGGAGCTAATTTGGAAAAAGCACCAAGCGCAAAGATTGCGTTAGGCCAGATAGAAGTTTAATTTCATACCATCTTTTTTTTAAGCAGTATGTTGGCGTGTTCAAGTTGTTCAATAACAAATAATTTTCTTTCTGTCAGTTTCTGTTGTATCCCTGTTTGATAAGGGAGCCCTGGAACCTGAGAAGAGCTTCTAAGCAAGCTGTGGCTAAAAAGCAGCTGAGAATGGCTGGCATACAAGATAGATTAAAACAAATAAAAGACCAATCATTTAAAACAGTGAAATAAATTAACTGGACCACCCTGTTAAAAATATTAATTTAAAACAAATTTAAAACAGTTTAATGGCATTTAAAATAATTAGGATCAAAACACAGCACTCTACATTAAAAGATGCTTCATAGCTACCAATGAATAACACAGTGACCTATATAAAGAATTCTTAAAAGGCATAATAGCTAAATTGGGTGGTGGGTTTTTGGTTTATTTGTTTGTTGTTGGCAGGGACATGGAATTAGAACTGGAACTCATAGACTTGAGTCATGGTTTTATTCTGAGATAGACCTGGAATCAGTGGGAATTAGCTATGTGTTCACCATTGAGCAGTTAATTCAGTGAGTCTCCTTTAGTTGGGATCAACCAACTGGATCCACAGCATTATATTTAAAAGTAGTTAGTCCTCAAAATTTGCTGTGGTTAGAGGCACAAGACCACTGCAAAAGTGGGGGGGGATATTAAAATGCATGTGTATCTGTGCCTGTGGGAAGAGGATGGAGGTATGGTGGGGAGAATGGGCACCCAGGGTTCAAACCAGATCAGGGAAAGGGGTGGGTTGGCAAGGTGGCTCTGTGGTGGCTCTCCTCTCCCTCTTGCCCATCTCTTTTCTTGGGTGTGTGTGAGGCACTGAGAAATTGGGCTGCCACCTGTCTTTATCTGGCCAGGCCGTGGCTGGTAGAGATGGAGGAGACCCAGAGGTGGGTTTTTAAAGGGCTGCGTGGACTGAATGAATCCACTGAGAGGGAAGGTTCCCCTAGAAAAGTAGCACTTGAAGCGGGTGACAGAGATTGGAGGAACTCGCAAAAAATCAAATTGGTGAAAATGAAACCCACAAATGTGGAGGGCTGACCGTAATGCTTTAAATTCTGTTGATGCCAAAGAGGATGAATCTTACAGAGAGGAAAAGAAATGGAAAGGAAGAAAGGTGGGTGCGTTGGCATTACTTTGATTTGTCCCCGTGGTGAAAGTGTTAGAGGCAAACCTCCTTTTATTTCAGTTGTATTATATTATATTATTATATTAAAACACTTCCATCCTGCTCTTCATCCCAGTGTAGTGGACAATCCAAATAATGTAAAACATTTCCAGATTAAAAACATAAATAATTTGAACAAGGTGAAAACCCAAGAAATGTAGCAACAAACCACTTTAAAAACTACAGTGGTTTAGAACGACATACATGTATGCAGGAAGCCTCCACCTTCTAATGCCCCATTATTTGACAACTCACTCTTTTGATGATTTCAAATTAAGGACAAGTTCCATTAATTCGACAGGGGTTCATCTCTTTCATGAGTTCTTCTTGCCTACAGAGGCTCACTTGGAACCGCTTGCTTGCATGTGCTGCTTGCAAAGTGAGCAGAGAAGGGGGGAAAAGGTGCCAAGGCAGCTGAGAGACTGTGCAAGCAGCATGTGCATGGTCAGTCCCAAATGAGACTCTGTAAGTCCTTCATGCTCCCTACAGCACAGTATACGAGTTCTGCTTTTCAACCAAATCTTTTCCAGTCCTTAGGCTGTTGGATAAGTGGAAACCTATACTTGAAACATATTAATCTCCAAAGATTTTCATTAAAAGCCACATTTTTCAGCTTGATGCCATGAAGAAAGCAGTGTTGATGCCAATCAGCTTCTACGGGGAGGGCATTTCATAACAGGTTGCCACAATTGAGGAGGCCCTCCCCACTTTGTATCAACCCTTTGATGGGGCATAAAGGAGAGGTTGTAGACTTTAGTTCTTGGAAAGGTACACACAGGGAGAGGGTTTTCTTCAAGTATCGAGGTCCCAGACCTTTGAGAATTTGAGGGTTTCCTTTGATTCTCCCGACATTTATGGGCAACATTTGTGGGTAGTTAGCTGTATCTAGCTAATTACCAATCTGTAGGCTGTCCATCCTCAAAGCCTCTGGGCTCTCTTGTTGGCTAATGGGTCTGTTATACTTTCTACTGTTCTCTGTATCCCTGCATTCCCAGCTCGTAGGAGTGAGGAGGTGTGTTGTGTAGACACGGTCAGTGCATGAAGTTTGTACTACTGCCTTCCTTTTCTCAGTTTGCAAGACAGCTTACAGACATAGTCGAAGCAACACATAATGCTATTTAAAAAAATATATGCAAAACAATCTCATTATACAACTAAGAATAGTAGTGGTTGCAAGGCCTCGACAACAGTTTGAGTAAACTGCAGATAGAAAGACACAAAGAAAATGTGAAAAATGCTATTTTCTATTTAAAATAGCAGTGGGCAAAGTATTCAAGTGTTGCTGGGTTGCAACTCTCATCATCCCTTGCCATTGCTTATGCTGCTAAGTCTTCTGGGAGCTGGAGTTCAGTAACATCAAGAAGGCCACACAATTCCCACCCCCTGCTTGAAAAGTTAACACGAAGGAGCTGTACAGACTTCTCCTGGTATGTGAGGTCACCTGGCATTTTAGACCCACTGCAGTTTCTGAACAGTTTCCAAAGGCAACCCCACATAAAGTGTGTGTTACTGAATGCAAGGAGAGGCTCCCTGCCCAGCCGTCCTCCTTGCAAGATTGGAGTGGCCCATTGACCTGTAGGAAATGGGACAGTGGGGCCTCGCCTCTAGTCCAGTCAGCTTTTCAGTTTTGGGCCGTCACACTGCTCTTGTTTAGAGCATGTGGTATGTAAAATTTATTACAAGAGACAGGGTGTTGTAGGCTGACAAGTTTGTCTGCTTTTTGCAGGGAGCTGTAAATGTACTGTATTTTGGTTTGCTGAATACTTAGCTTATGACGCAGTGTTTTCTTTTTGCTTGTGTCAAGTGCAGTTTCATGTTTCAAACACATTTTTATGTAAGCCTGGGAAAGGCAGTGTAGAAAATACTATGATAATAAAAGAGAAAAATAATAATAAATAGTAAACAAGAAAGATCAGAGAGAGAAAGATTGAGAGAGCTCTAAGACCATGAAATCTAGGCATCTGAACTCTCTAAGTGGATCCTACATGTGTGTATCTCAGGGTTATTTTGTTTTTCAAAAAGATTTATAAATTTTAGTTAAATATTTTTGTAGCCTGCAGTACAATCTGTAGTCTCTATATGGCAGGCTTTCCTATTCCCCTTAGGCAGCAAAAAGGATCAGTCAGGCCTGGATAGTCATTTCCTCACAGGGCCTCTAGGCACATCTGTGTTGTAAATCTCTCTGCAGAGCTCCCACGATCTTCATATTCTCTCTTCTCTGCCTCTTAGAGTTTGTGTATGTATATGAGAGAGAAAAAAAGAAAGAGAGAGAGATGTCATGTCTGCTGATGATGGTGTGAAAGACACTGAGCAGGAACAAAGGATGGATGAGTTTTGAGTTCCAGGGAGGTTAAAAACAGCAAGAAAGAAAAAGTTGGGGGGAGGGAGAAGAAAAAAAGCAGAAGAGTACAACAAGAGAGAGGCCTGAGAGTTTTGAACACTTGTAAAAGTAGATTCATTAGTTATTTTTAAAAAAAGGAACCCACATTTGTATATAGAATCTTAGAATCGTAGAGTTGGAAGAGACCAGAAGGGCCATCAAGTTAAATCCCCTGCCAGGCGGGAATATACCATCAAAGCTTTTCCCACAGATGGCCATCCAGCCTCTATTTAAAAACTTTCAAAGGAAGAAATTCCACCACATTCCCAGGCAGAATATTACACTGTCAAATTGCTCTTACCATCAGGAAATTCTTCCTAATGTTTAAATGGAATTTCTTTTCCTGAAGTTTGAAGCCATTGCTCCATGTTTGTGGAGCAGCAGAAAACAGGCTTGCTCCATCCTCTACATAATATTCCTTCAAATATTTAAACATAGCTATCAGGTCACCTCGTAACCTTCTCTTCTCCAAGCTAAACATCCCCAGCTCCCTAAACTGGTCTTCATAGGGCTTCATGGGGTCCTGACCTTCTACCATTTTGGTTGACCTCCTCTGGACACGTTCAAGCTTGTCAATATCCTTCCTGAACTGTGGTGACCAGAACTGGATGCAAGATTCCAGGTGAGGTCTGACCAAAGCAAAATAGAGTGGTGTCAATTAAAAGGATTCACTATGGACTGGGTTAATAGCCTCAGTCTTCTCTTGAGTGCCATTGGACTTCCCATGGGCAATTGATTGGCTACTGTGAATGTTGGACCAGTTGGGGCTGAACCAGCAGAGCTGTTACATTCTAATTGGTTGATATTGTTTTCATACCATTCAGACTCCCAACTCCTGAAATTTTCCTGTCCATTGCCAGTGAACAAACTGTATAACGTTGCAGTCTAGAGGCATACCTTTCATGAAAAGAGGAAAGTAGTGATTTTGAAACATGTGTTTTGCAATCACAAATGCAGATTCAGGTTATTCGCTCTTCGGGCTGAGATTCCCTTTCAAAACTGTCATCCAAATTAGACTTTCCTAGCTGTCTCTCTGTCCAGCCCCCCACCCACTGTGCCTCATCTCCGTTGCTCAGATGCCTGTGATGGATTGCCTTCCTTAATGCCACTGCTGTCTGCCTGGGAGCGAACTGTCTGTTTTAATTTGGAATGAGCCTACTTGCTTGCATGTATGGTTTAAATGCTGCCCCTGTCAGAAGGGATGGAATCAGGTGGGGAGGGGATGGTTAATTTGTCTGTGTCAAGACAGTTTCCAGTTAACATATAGCCAGGGTGGAAGAGTGGGAGGAGGCAGGCTTAACTCTTAGGGGAGTTTGTAGAGTGCATCCACGCAGGGGAGGCACTGTAGGCCAGCAGCAGAATACATAACTGGGGTGCAGAAGGTCCAGGTTCAAATTCTGGCATCTCTCCAGTCAGAGCAGTGATTCCCAACCTGGGGTGCGCATACCCCCATGAGTACAAACCAAGATAATTAGGGCACGCACAAAGAATTTAATAATGGTGGCAGAATGAACATATGAGAAGACAAGATACAAATCAAAAGTTGTGAAATTAATTGAAAGTTATGATGAGTGGTGGAGCAAGTTTTCTTTGTTAGTTTAACATGAGAAAAGCCCTGTTCCCTTGCTCTTTTATTTTGGCAAATGATGGTGGTCCCTCCCTAAACGATGTGTTGTGAACATATCACTACAGTGTGCATGCTTGGCAGCGTGCTCCTCACAGCTTCAGCTTTCCTCTGCTTCACAGACAGTTTAGTCATCTTGGCTTCTAGGGAGAGTTCAAGCTTGATTTCGTCTAGGACCAATTCATTTGTCTTTTTAGCAGTCCAGGGTATCCATAGAGTTCTTCTCCAGCACCGCATTTCAAATGAGTTGATTTTTCTTTCTATTGGCTTTCTTCACTGTCAGACTTTCACAACCATACATAGAAATTGGAAATATGATGGCATGAACCATCCTAACTTTAGTATTCAAGGATATATCTTGACACTTAAGGAACTTGTCTAATTCCTTCATAGCTGCCCTTCCAAATCCTGGTCTTCTCTTTTCTCAACTTCAGTCTTCATTCTGATTAATGACTGATCTACAGTGTGGAAAATCTTAAACTATTTTCAATGTCTTCATCATCTGCTTTAAGGTTAAGGTTAAGAACATAGTGGGACTGTTACTTAACTTTATGTGAGAATCGTCTGCACTGTTGAACAAGAAGGAAGAACCATCTTTGAAAACCTTTTCTGTTTTTTTTTTAAAAAACGTGAAAATTCAAAGGACACAAATCAAAATGCTGGTTGTGACCTGTAACCACTGTACATGGTTCATGTCCAGGTTAGATCCTATTCTCCCATATGAGCCTTGCTGGGATTTTGAGATCTGGGGAGCCCTTCCTCAGGTCTTGGGGCCTCAGAAGTACATTTGATGTGAACATGGGAGGGGGCCTTCTCAGTGGCTCTCCCAGGCTCTGGGACTTCCTTCCTAGAGAGGTTAAACTATTTTTAAAGGTCATGTACCTTTAAAACAGTACAATTTGCGTTTGCTGGAGTATCACTGCACTACCCCCAGTTTCCCTTGCTCACTCTCTGCACTAGATATCAGAGCCTTTTAAGGTTGTGAAAAAGCTGATTTGGTATGACTAGCTAAATACTTTTTCACTAAAGAAGGGATGTGAGTCTGTGGGCACAGGCAACGCATCACATATTGTCTTGACTATTGGTATGTGTGAGTGACTGCAAAGCCAGAGAGTTTGTGAAACAGAAACAAGCTTAGCAATGTGTTCATTTGTTAGTCTATTCCTCTGATCGCTAGAGTTTGTAAGTTCTTGTCTTCTTAGAGTAAATTCATAGGCTACTTTTAGCCCGCCTAATGCAGTACAATAACTCAGAAAACTAAGAATAAACATAGATATATACATGTGAAAAAATTTCCATGGAAAAACATAGAATTGGAAAATTGCCCATTGTGGAAAATGTTCCACAGAAAATGTTCTATCATACATCTCTGATTATGATAGTATTTTCACTGCTGGGAATGGAGGGAGGTACTGATTTTTCTACCTCAGGTGATAAAATAATTTTGACAGACCTGAGTCTGGCCTCGAACTCTAGTGCAGCAGTGTGCGATTTTTCTTGTTGTGCCTCGGGCGACCGAATGTCTTGGGCCAGCCCTGGCAAAACCTTCTCTCACCCTCCTGCACTTTGAAGGATGGATGAGGAGATGGAGTGCAAACGGCTGTTGATACGGATGTTTCCGGATATGGAGCTGATGCACAATTTTCTTGGGGGGCAGGGGGGCACTTCAGGCAGGAGCTGCGACCAACAGAAGCCAGGCCAGAGTGGCTGTTGTGTGCTCGCACGGCAGTGCACAGATGGCACTCACCTGCTCTCGGTTGCCCCTTCAGCTTGGCTGTGTAGAGAAGGGAAATAAGCTTTGTGTAACAAAATGTAAATCCAACAGCTGTGGAGGGCCCTTAATCTGACCCACCCTCTGCGGAGCATCTGCTTTCTACCCACCCTGAGAGCTGCTCCCTTGCCCACTCCTGCCACACCTGGGACTCTTGGTTCTGTTTCTCTGTTTGGGAGCATGGCAAGAGGCACTGAAGCAAGGGACCCAGACATCTCGCAGCCCAGGTTGTGTCTTCAGCTGGTTGCCGGGGGAAGAGGTGAATCTGCCAGAAGGATTTTCTTGGCAAGGGTTGTTTAGAAGGGGTTTGCCTTTGTCTTCTTGTGAGGCTGAGAGGGTAAGACTTGCCCAAGGTCACCCTGTGGATTTTAGTGGCTGAGCAGGGATTTGAGCCCATGTCTCCCCAAAATCCTAGTCCCACATTACACCATGTGGCTTCCAAGGGTTGGATTTAATTTCAGAGACATCCTTAGGGGTTTGCATTTCAGTGGTAGGACAGGACCCAAGTGAAATCTGTACAACTGGAAATCCCAGTTATATTTTTGCTGGAAGGTCATATGGCCAGTGTCTAGCCATAAATGAGGGATTTATGGCTAGCAGTCCAGTGCTGTTCAATATTTTTATCAACGACTTGGATGAAGGAATAGAGGACTTGCTCATCAAATTTGCAGATGACACCAAATTGGGAGGGGTTGCTAATATGCCAGAGGACAGGATCAAAATTCAAAAGGACCTGGATAGATTGGAGAGCTGGGCCAAGGCTAACAAAATGAAATTCAACAGAGAGAAGTGTAAGGTCCTACACTTAGGTAGAAAAAATGGAATACAGAAATATAGGATGGGGGACACGTGGCTGGATAGCGGTACGTGCGAAAGGGATCTAGGAGTCTTAATAGACCACAAGCTGAACATGAGTCAGCAGTGTGATGCGGCAGTCAAGAAAGCCAATGCAATTCTTGGCTGCATCAACAGGAGTATGGTGTCTAGATCGAGGGAGGTACTGGTACCACTCTACTCTGCTTTGGTTATCTCATCTTGAATACTGTGTTCAGTTCTGGGCACCCCAGTTCAAGAAGGACCTGGTCAAGCTGGAGCAAGTCCAGAGGAGGGCGACCAAAATGGTGAGGGGCCTGGAAGCCATGCCCTATGAGGATAGACTTAGAGAGCTGGGTATGTTTAGTCTGCAGAAGAGAAGGTTAAGAGGGGACATGATAGCCATGTTTAAATGTTTGAAGGGATGCCATGTAGAGGAAGGAGAGGGCTTGTTTTGTGCTGCTCCAGAGACCAGGATAAGGAGCAATGGATTCAAGCTGCAGGAGGGGAGATTCCACCTGAACCTCAGGAAGAATTTCCTGACAGTCAGGGCTGTCTGGCAGTGGAATCTGCTGCCTCGGAGTGTAGTGGAGTCTCCTTCCTTGGAGGTTTTTAAGCAGAGGCTGGATGGCCATCTGTCGGGAGTGCTTTGAGGGTGTTCCTGCATGGCAGGGGGTTGGACTGGATGGCCCGTGTGGTCTCTTCCAACTCTACATTTCTATGATTCTATGATTTAAGCACAGCATGCCCAGCCCCCAAAGTAGTTTCTGTGGCTCTCATACCCTTATACACATACAACTTGCCATAAAAAGTAGGTTTTTTCCCAGCGAAAAGATAAAAGGCAAATTTCAGCTCCTGATGTCCCTCACGAAATGCAGTTTCCTTTTAGCTGTTTTGAAGGCCAGTTCAATTCTAGGCTACATCAATTGGAGTATAGTGTCCAGGTCAAGGGAAATGATAGTGCCACTCTATTCTGCTGTGGTAAGACCCCATCTGGAATACTGTGTCCAGTTCTGGGCGCCACAATTCAAGGATATTGACAAGCTGGAAGGTGTCCAGAGGAGGTCAACCAAAATTATGGAAGGCCTAGAAACCATGAAGCCCTATGAGAAGCGGCTTAGGGAGGTGGGTATGTTTAGCCTGGAGAAGAGAACGTTAAGAGGCTATGTTTAAATATTTGAAGGGATGTCATATGGAGGACAGAGCAAGCCTGTTTTCTGCCGCTCCAGAGACTAGGACATGGAGCAATGGCTTTAAACCTTCAGGAAAAGAGATTCCATTAGGAAGAAATTCCTGATGGTAAGAGCAGTTTGACAGTGGAATACACTTCTTGATAATGTGGTTGAGTCTTCTTCTTTGGAGGTTTTTAAACAGAGACAGGATGACCATATGTCAAGAATGCTTTAATGGTGTTTTCATGCATGTCAGGAGGTTGGACTGGATAGCCTTTTGGTGTCTTCCAGCTCTACGATTCTAATGTTCTAAAGTATCTGCATTTTAAAACCAGAAGTAGATTTCCAGCCACTTGTTGGTTTACCCTCCTCACTCCTTATGTCATTTATGAGGCACCATGTGGCACTCAGAAGGGGCTAGGAATCAAAACTTATTCTCCAAAGCTAGTGAACTTATTCCTGATTTAAACTTTTTAAAAACTTGTGGGGGTGGGTGGGGGTGAACTATGCCAAAGCAGCACATTCATTAACCAGTGGTTATTATGAGGAATGGTGCATGGCCCTCTAAGAACAGCCTGAAAGCCAGAGATCCCTCTCCCATGGCATCTACTGTGAAACTAAGAAGATGAAAGTTTAAATCTCAATTTGCCCACAAAGTTCAGCGGGTGAGCCCCAGCAGTTCCTCTCAGTCCAGCCTACCTTATGGGGGAGGAAGGAGGTTTGTGAAGAAGAGAAGTGACCCACAGATGCCTCTTTAAGCTTCTTGGAAGAGAAGAAGGCTAGAAATACAACCCAAACCCTTTCAAGATAATGAGGGATAGCTTTCCTCTAAGTACTTATTGCTGGTCAGTTAAGGTGAGGCTTTTCAGATGTGGCACCCGCACTGGCACCTGGGGATGTTTGACTGGCATGAGGATTGTATTCAGCATTGTATTGAAACCAGTTTCTTAAGAGAAAGCTTATTAGGTAAGCTAGCTGATATGAGATATCTGTATATTACATTACTTGCCTTTTATTCCTGTCATTTAGAGATGGGGCAGATTTCAGACCTGGGGAATATATTTGTTTTAGTATGTGTTTAAAAGTATGCTAAACTTTGAGTCGAACACAAAAAGTTGCTCCAGGAGACTCAGTCAATTTTCTACTGTGCTCCTTGAGGGGGTATACATTAGGAAATTAATTTAAGTTCATGTTAGTGACTACTAAGAACTCCCATTCCACAGATGAGGAACACAGGCTGAGAGGGAAGCAGACTTTTTTTTATGTTTTAGCTCTTTGGTGTCACTGAAGTTGGAAACACTTGAAGAAAGTTACCAACAACCTAGAAATTTCTTGGTAGACCCTGATCTACATTTTCGCTCTCACAACTTGCTGTTTTTTTGCTAAAGTTTTGTATGTCATCATTCTCCAGATTGGGACTCAAGACATCTAACAAGTTAAAATGATTACATCATAGTTAAAAACATACACAAAGGTTAGGATTTATTAATTTCTAGTGAATATTGGGGTACCAAAAGATGAAGGATGACATAGAAATATTTTTTTGAATAGGTGATGAAGATATGGCTATAATAAATACAGGACTTGCCTTTGGGGTATGCTTTAAAAAGGCTTTAAGGCAGTGGTTCTCAACCTGTTGATGCCCAGATGTTTGTGGACTTCAGCTCCCAGAAGTCCCAGCCACTATGGTCAATGCTCAAGGCTTCTGGGAGCTGAAGTCCAAAAACATCTGGGGACCCACATGTTGAGAACCACTGCAAGGGGTTTCTGGGCCTCATGACTGTTACATGGAGGTTTGAGGGGAGAAAAACAGAGCCAGAGAGATTCTGATGGAATTTGGCTTCTTGACCATCTGCTATGAAGTTGACCCCCACTGGACCAGTCAAAGCCTGTTCAGTCCACAATTGTGTCCACAGTGGTCAGTTAGTGGCTCCACAAAGCCCACAAATTATACCTTCCCACTTGTGTTCCCCAGCACACTGGCTATAACATTGCAGGTAATATACAGATGCCAAAGGGGACTTTCAAAGCTGTGTGGCCTTTCTTGCCTTTTTTTTTTTAAGAACTACCTTTCCTCAGACACCCTCTAGATTTTTGGGACCACCTCCCCCACCATCCTAGGCATGGGTAGTTGTTACCCTGTAAATTGGGGGTCCCGGGAGGGCGCCCAAACTACCAAACAAACTAAGCAAAGTTGGGGGAAATTAGCTGGAGCACTCTCTTGGCTAACGAGAGGCAGGGCAACACAGCAGGATCTTTTACCCTATGTATACAGTGTAAGGTCAGTGAGCAGGCAAATGGTTTAAACAATAATTAAGATTTATTAAACAGTATTTAAAGAAAAGCACAAACATACTCCTAACTAGAAAAGGAAAATAGAATTTGAGGGAAATGGGTGATACGCCACCTGTCCTGTAGTCCTGAAGAAGCCTGATTGAAGAAATGGAAACCCGGCGTGGCAGCCGAGGGGAATCTGCTGAACCAAGTGGCAGCAAGGCAAAGTGAAGTTCGGGCAATCTGGCAAGAGTTCCGAAGAGCTCTCAAAAGCGGGGGTTTTTATAGAGGAAAGAACAACCGCAGGCTAGTCTGGTCTTGGGCAAAAACAATAGGTTTTGGATTGGAGACAAAGCCTCCGAAAGGTCAGAATTTGCATGATTAAGTTAAAGTCTAAATTGACAATAGTATAGCCAGTATGTAAATGCGGCTAGCTCTAACTCACCAGGATGTCCTCTCAGGGCAGAGGATCCCTTTGTGGTAGCGTGCATATGTAATGAAGGTGTTTGCTTCGGGAGGTCCCCTAAAGCAGAACTGGCAATATCTGGCTTAGTTTGGTGGGAACAGCAAGCGATAGCCATGCCTAGCTTCACACTTGTTCGGCGGGCCTCACAAACACTTGGCTGGTGGCAGAGTAGGGCCGAATTATGATATCAAAATGATATCTTTGTGTCAGGGCCCCGGGTGTGGCCGCGCTGGCGGGCGCCATGGAGGCCGATGCCGGTCTTACCTCTGAGGAGGAGGACGCGGATCCGGGCCCGTCGGAGGCTGCGGTCGGCGGCGGCGGCCACGTGGCCGCCGCGGAGGGCTCCACCACCGGGGGAGACCGCGGGGACACCGCGGCGGTTGCCGACCCCGGCGAGGGTCTTCCCCGCGGGACGGAGGCCACCGCTGGCGACGAGGATCGTCCGGCCGCTGCGGAGGAGGTCGGCCCGGCTCCTGGGCCGCTGGGCGTGGCGGACGAGGCTCCACGGGAGGAGGCAGGTCCCGGGCCCGATCCCGGGGCACCGCCTACTCGCGAGGAGGCCTCAGAAGACGCTGAGGCTGCCGCCCTGCCGCCGACGTTCCTGCAGCGGCGGCGATTCAAGGAGGCCAGCCGCCGCTCCCGGCGGCTGCAGGAGAAACACCTGGGGGCAGGGAGCTCCCAGCTATAGCACAGCTGCGAGTCCAGCCACGTGCTTGGCCCGGATTGGCCACAAGCCGGTCTGCAGGCCTTTTTAGGCAGGCGCGGGGCTGGGGTAGGCACGGAGCAACAACCGTCGGCTTCCCGTGCGTCCGTCGCCCGTGCCTTGTCCCAGCCCAGCCCGTGCCTGTGTGCTGCTGCCCGGCTCCTCCAAGACCCTTCCCTGCGTTAAGGTGCTGTAACCGTTTTGTGTTCAGAGTGAGGCAACCCGTTGTTATTTTCTGTTAAGTGCCTGCTGTGAAGGCAAACCTCGTTTCCAGGCCGTTGGCTCACGGCAGCGCTCCTGAGCGACTGTTTTGGGATGCGGCTGGTGGCCGTCCCATCCCAGCCCCTGCTTGACCTCAGCCCGCGCTGACATCTTTGGTTCACCAAAGGCCAGGCCAGTACATGGTGGTAACATAGTGATGATGGGTGTAGTAGTCCAACAGACTGGTAAGATGTAGGTTTGGGCAGGGTGTTCTAAATATATTAATTTATGAAAGGGAGACATCAGTGCCAGATAGCCAATGAACAGGAAGTAATTTCCTCCCCTTTCTTTCTTATTTTCTTTAAAAAGGAGCTGGTCAGCTCAGCTTCTTCTCACTGCCTGATGTGAATCCTAAACAGGCAATTACTTTGCTGTCTTTGAAAGCTGTGTGGTTCTCCTCCCCCGCCCCCAAGGTTATGGGATTCACGCTGAGCCAAGCATTGATTTGCTTGCACAAAAGGGGTGGCCATGATGGCAGGATGGGAATGGGGGGAGAAGTGCATCTGGAGAGCTAAGAAAGATTGATGGTGTGGGAGGCCCAGGCCTTGATCAGAGTTTGTTTTGGATATAGAATAAAACATAGAACTCTGCAGTGGCAAACTTAGTGATCAATTTTGATGTGCATCCACCTAGCATCCAGTTCAAAAGCAATGGGGAGAAAAGGCCTCTGGCCCATATATGGCCACGGGCTCTCGTATGTTTTTTTTTAATCCTTTAATTGATGTTTTTCAGGCACTTTTGCACCCAAAAAGCAGCTGAAATGGGTCTAGTCCTCCCACAAATGTAGCGGTTTGGCACATACCTTTCCCCTAAACCCCTGAAACAGAAACAAAGCAAACCCTTTCCCTGCAAAAAAATCAACCCAAATAGTGTCTCAACATAATTCAACATTCTTTCCAGTGCACTCAAATGCAGCAGGTTAACAGAGGACATGATAGCCGTGTTTAAGTATTTGAAGGGATGTCATGTCAAGGAGGGAGCGGGCTTGTTTTCTGCTGCTCCAGAGACTAGGACAAGGAGCAGTGGATTCAAACTACAGGAAAAGAGGTTGCACCTGAACCTCAGGAAGAACTTCCTGATGGTCAGAGCTGTTCAGTAGTGCAATATGCTGCCTCCGTGGGGTGTGGTGGAGTCTCCTTCTTTGGAAGTTTTTAAGCAGCGGCTGGACGTCGATCTGTTGGGAGTGCTTGGATGTATGTTCCTGCATGGCAGAGGGTTAGACTGGATGGCCCCTGCAGTCTCTTCCAACTCTATTACTCTATGGTTCTATGAACAGTGGAGCTTGGGTGGGAGGGGGCAGGAAGTTGCAAAAGTGTAAATTGCTCCCGCTGCAGTACAGTTGATTTAACTCTAGAGAGAAGGTTAAAAAAAAGCATAGTTAAAAAAAACCATAGGCAGATGTGTTGATCTGGGCCAACAAACTAGTTTTAGCAGTTTTGAGTTCCAGCAAAAGCAGGTCTTTTTTGAAGCTGATGAGCCTTAATTGCTCATTCAAAACTAAGATGCAGCCAGATGCTTTGCTCAACTCCAGGGACAGCTCACAACCATACGTCCCTATTCCTCCTAGCTGCTGCTGTGAGGATTGTAGCAAAACTCAGAGGAAACAGCAAATTGAGAGACAGGGGTGGCAGCTCATGGATCTGTCTCTGCTGATCAAATGCAATGCTTGACTCCACACAGATCCTGAGAAAGTTTCCTTTCTGGATTTGGAATCCCCCAGCCAGGTGACTGTGATGGCAAAGGGGAGGGGTAGGAGATGTCATCCAAAAAGGAACTTTTCCAGGTTCTGCTTCTGTTGCACCACTGCTGGGCACTGAAAGTTACATTGATTTTTGTTTGTGTGCAGTTTCATGCCTAATTCGGTTGCCTTTGCAAAGTTTCTTGGTTTCCAACATACTGATAAAAGATTTTTTTTTTTATCAGAAAGGATTAAGGGGTTGGATCAACTCACTGGTAGGATGTTTGGGCTTCTTTTAGATTTTTAAAAAAATCACAATAGAAGACCTTGCAAAAAAAAAGAAGTCTCAAATCACAATGGAAGACATGGCCAAAAGCAAGCAGTTATGTGCTACTGTGTTACACACAAGGAGCACTGAAGCTGAAAGCTACCATCTGTACCCATGTATAAGTCAAGGGCAGTTTCAGGGCCAGAATTACGGATTTTGATGTGATCTGTGGATAAGCTGAGGGTCATTCTGCAGAGGGGGAAAGTACTAGCACTGCCTCACGGGAAAGTACTAGCACTGCCTCAGGGTACTTTGCCTTGGCTGCTTATATTTTCCCATCCAAGCATTCAAAAAGACCTTTCGCCAGTCTACTCAGACAAGAGGATGGTTCTGTTTTTGATAAAAGCTAAAGTATATTATTAACTCTTATCAAAAGAGGAAACATTCCCTTCTCTGAGCAGAGCGATGAAGGGTGTCTCAAGAGAATCTAAAAGACGCATTGACCCTTGGTTCATGGCCTGAGCTAAGTGCAGAATTTCAGTTTTGCCTTGAGATGTAAGATGTCTACAGATTATTAAGATGTGGACAAGACCATTTTTCCCCTGGAAAAAAATTGAATTTTTTGGAAAATTTTGGGGAAAAAATAAAATGATCAGACTTTATAGATTGAAAGTCACTTTGTTATTATAGGAACATAAATATATATTATTCATGGTTTGGCATAAAGTTATCCTGTTTGGTATACAGGTATACCAGTAAATGACGGTAGGTATCTTTCTGGGCATGACTTCTGTAAGAAAATTTGGCCCTAGAGTTAGAAATAATGTGGAAGGAATAAGGATAGTGTCAGCAGACTTTTTATCTAGAACTAAAATATGCACATGTGAAATGAAACACTGAATCAGCTAAGCCTTGCGTTAAGTAGATAAAAACTTTTTGAACCTTGTAGAGCCTAGTTGAAAGCTTCTTCAAAAATGGATTGGGGGATGGTTTTTTCTTTTACCAGGCTTTACTGTTTTTATGATTTCCATTTGATGGATCAAATGCTATAGATTTGTGTTTTTTAAACAATACTGAGGGTAGCTGGTAAAGCAGGCTTATCAGCTCTCTCCTTTTCTTTGTTTTGCTGTTCACCTGTGCTCTGCATAGGAATTCTGGAGGTAATTGCTGTTTACCTTGCCCTGTTGTAGGTTGGCACATAGCTACAGTAGGATTGACTCTAGTAAAACCTTGTTTTTCTCCAGTTCAATCTATAGTTGCTTGTTTACTGTAAACACACTACTGCAATCCAACACTGAAGTCTGTGTTTTTCTGGCCCTTGTTCATCAACCTTCCAATACCAATGCTGCAAAAAAACCCTTCCAGCTAGACAGTGGAAAAGGAGAAATGGTGATGAGCAGGTGTATAAAGACTGTAAAAAGGGGCTTCATTATCAGAGACTCTGTTAACGATGGGGCTTCATTATCAGAGGCTCTGTGCAATTTATTAAAAAAATAATTACAAATTGAATTTCCCTTTTTTGTTTTGTTAAAAAAGGTGATATGAAATCCTAGCATCACAGAGTTGGAAGAGACCACAAGGCCTATCCAGTCCAACCCCCTGCCATACAATTGTCCTTAACTATAAGGAATCAGTTTGATTTTGCCACTTTATGAGCAGCTGGCAAAAAAGCCCCTGACAATAAAACCCCCAAAAATCAATATTAGAAGATTATTTTTTCTCTTCTAGTTCTCCATAGTGCCAATCAAACATAAAGCCCTAATTGCCATTTAAAAAACAAAACAAAACAAGAAGGGGAACCCAGAACAAGGGATTGCAATGGAATGACATACTGTACGTTGTTGTTCACTACCATCAAGTTGATTTTGACTTGTGGCAACCCCATGAATGAGAGTGCTCCAGGTCACCCTGTCCTTAACTGCCCTGCTCAGGTCTTCCAGACTCAGGAATGTGTCTTTCTTGAGTAAGTCTCTCTATCTGTAATGCCACCTTCATCTTTTCCTACTGCCTTCTACTTTCCCAAGCATTATTGTCTTTTCTTGTGAGTCAGGACTTAAGTTAGGTCCAAAGTACAACAGCCTCAGTTTAGTCATCTTGGCTTCTAGGGAGAGTTCAGGCTTGATTTGCTCTAGGATCCAATCCTTTGTCGTTTTAACAGTCCAGCTCTTCTCCAGCACTACATTTCAAATCAGTCTTCACTGTTCAGCTCACACAATCATACATAGAAATTGGAAATACAATTGTCTTACATAAAAGTTTCCTAGCTATATCATTGGTTTTTTTTTAGAAATAATGAGTGTGCAGGATAGAGTAATTACAACACTTGGTTTTAAGTATTTTATGCAGCATGCTAAAAGAAAAAAAAACTGTAAGCCAGTTATTTTTTTTCTAATTCTTTCCCAGAAAAGAAGGACTTGGAAGAAGAGGGGAAAATGTTTCCTTCCAAATTTTTCAGGCCACCACCCTCAGGCCTTCACATCTCTAGACTTCTCTCATATAATCATCTGCTGCTCGGGCTCCTATTCCTCAAATACTGAATATTTGAGGACTAGTTGTAGTTATTTCCTAGCCAGTGACCAAACACTGCTGATTGCTATTAGTATTCTAAAGCTGTCGAGACAGTTCTTTCTCTTCACCTGCCACCTTAGGTCTGGTTCGTGCAGCACCGTATATATTCGTGTATAAGCTGGCCTCACATATAAGTCAAGGGCAAGTTTTGAGACCAAAATTATGATATGACCTATGGATAAGTTGAAGGTCATTCTGCAAAGAGGAGAAAGCCCTCAGCGCTTCAGCCACTCCTGGCTGCTACCACCATTTTCCTGCCCAGACATTCAAAAAGGCCTTGCACCACTCTAGTAAGAAGAGGGGGGTTGGTACAGTATTAACCGTTATCAAAAATAGGAACTATTCCCTTTTATTAATACAGTGGTGAACGGTTAGTCTGTCCTGGAAGACCCTAAAAGAAACACTGACCCCCTCTTCTCTCTTAGCACTCCTTTAAAGAGAAGCACCATTTTTCCGCCATGGCATTTGAGAAGGTCAGAAGTGGCGCCAGAGTGGAGAGTTTAGAGGTGGCCAGTGCTGCTTTTAGGTTCTCCCTGGATGGACGAAGCTTTTGCCTTTCACTGAGAGAAGGGAATGATTCATTTTTTTAAAAAAATAAGAATTAAAGTACAGTGCTTACCTTGACCCATGGATAAGTTGACCCAGGTTGTTGGAGTCAATTTTTTAAATAAAATTTTTAGACTTAAACACAAATATATACAGTTGTTTGTTGCTGAGGACACTCCAGAAATTGTTCAATTGGCATGCCCATCATGTCCACGATGTGCTATTCTGGATAGGGCTGATGGGAGTTGCAGTCACTGAATCAAAATCACAGAATCTAGGGTTGGAACAGGCCATATGGGCTATCTATGTCACCCTTGTGTTGTGCAGGAATAGGAACTGATTGATTGATTGATTGATTGATTGATTGATTGATTGAATTTCTGGTCTCCCAGTTCACAAGGGCTCCTGGGGCAATGAACAAATAAAAACCAATTAAAACAATAGAAAGATAAAAAGTTTTTTTTAAAGTGCACTTTAAAAACTTCTAAAGGCAGGCTTAAAACAGCCTGGGAAGAGATGCACTCATACCAATCCTTCTCACTGTCATATAGACATGACACCATGGGTTCCCACCATTGTCAGAAGCAGCTATGCCATGGAGTTCTCAAGTACTCCTCCCAGTGGCATGTTTCACTTCACCCACCCTCACCCTGCCTTGCTAGAAGAAATCGGGACCCACCTCTCCAAGGGTGTGATCAAGAAACTCCTGTCCTGCTGTGCTACAACCAGGTACTTCTCATGATACTTCACAATGCCCAAGAAGGATGGTGATCTATGCCCCATCCTCAATCTCAGAGGAGTCAACAGATACATCCACCCACACAAGTTCAAGGTGGTGACCCTAGCAGCCATCTTGCCCTTCCTGAGGAGAAGAGACTGGTTCGCATCGATAGATCTTCAAGATGCATACTTTCACATCAGGATCAGACCCCGACACAGAAGGTTTCTTCACTTTGCCATTGGGGACAAGATCTTCCAGTACAAAGTTCTCCCGTTTGGCCTTGCAACGGCCCCAAGGGTGTTCACCAAATGCATGGTGGTAGTGGTGGCACACTTCAGGACCCTTGGAATCATTGTTTACCCATACTTGGATGACTGGCTGCTGGTGGTGTCCTGCACATCCAAGCTCTACAAGGACCTCCACACCACCCCCTCCCTTCTGATGTGCCTTGGCCTCCAGACCAACCCGAAGAAGTCTGTCCTGAGCCCAACCGGCTGCATAGACTTCATACGGGCCACACTAGACTCCTCATCTGCCAAAGCATTCCTTCTAGACAAAAGAGCTGCTACACTCCAGCACATGGCGCGCAAACTGATCATTCACCGTAGGCTCACGGCCCACCAAGTTCAGCACTTGCTGGTCCTAATGATGGCCATGACCATGGTGATACCCTTTGCCTGGCTCCACACGTGCCCACTTCAGCAGTGGTTCGGGAGAAGCTATGGCCATCTTTGGGAGAGCCAGTCAAGGAGGATATCCATTCCCCATGATGACCATGCCACTCTACAGTGGTGGACCTCCGGAACAAACCTCTCGCGAGGAATTCCCTTCAAGCCCGTCCCCCCAGCCAGCCATCATGGTCACCACAGATGTGTCTACAATGGGTTGGGAGTCCACTGCAGAGCCCTGATGATCCAGGGCCACTGGTCCAACTTGGAGATGAATCAGCACATCAACATGCTCGAACTCCTTGTGGTCTGGAAGGCGTTTCGCTCCTTCAAGAAACTCCTAACTGGGAAGGTGGTTCAGGTTGCCTCTGACAACACAACAATGATGACCTACATAAACCACCAGGGGGGCACCCGCTTCGCGACCCTGCTTCTGGGGATCGTGCATTTGCAGGAATGTCTACCCAGTGGTGATTCACCTGGCCTGAGTGGACTATACGGTGGCCAACAGTCTGAGCAGGGCCAAGAATCTCCACCACGAACGATCTTTGTCCCACCATGCATTCAGGCTAATCACTGAGCACTGGGGCCACCTAGAGATAAATCTTTTTGCAACGGAGCTGAACTCTAATTGCCCACAATTCTACTTGAGAGCCAGAATGGCCAAGAGCTCCCTAGAGGATGCCTTCCTCTTCAGGTGGAGAGGCTGTCTCCTTTACCTGTTTTCCACCTTTCCTCTCCTGGCAAAGGTTGTGGCTGAGCTGGCCTCACACTGCTGGGACACGATCCTAGTGACTCCCTTCTGGCCAGACCAGTTGTGCTTTTGGCCACTCCTTGTGCTATCCCACGGATGATACTTTTGTCTGCAAACTCTCTGGCACTCCTGTCATACTCCAACAGATGAATCCTACATCCAGACGTGCTCCTCCTCCCACTGATGGCATGGCAGATACAACCCTAGCATCTCCAGTCATCCTGGCAGTCCTCAATGTGTCCCAGAAACCCTGGTAGAGGTCCTACAGGCACAAGTGGTGGAAATTCTGCGACTTTGTGACCTCCCACTCAGAACTATTAGTCTCCACCGTGACAGAGACGGTCCTCCGTTTCCTCTTTGCTCTGAAGGAGAAGGGCCTTGCCCTGTCCTCCCTCCCAGTCTATCTGGCAGCCATTGTAGCTCACCAACTGCCCTGCAAGTTGAACAAAACCCTCTTCACTGACCCCATCATGAAGCATTTTCTTAAATCTTGGCACATCTTTACCCTCCAGTATCGGAGCCTACTACCTCATGCTCCCTCTCACTGGTACTAACTCATCTAATGGGTCACCCATTCGAGCCTCTGGCAACAAGGGATGAATGACTGCTTATGCTCAAGACTGTCTTTCTAGTAGCCATCACGTCAGCCCACCAGGCTTCTGAGCTGGCTGACCTTAGGGCAGACAACCTGTTCTTACTCTTCCATAGGGACAAGGTTGTCCTCCAGCCAGATGTTTCCTTCCTTCGAAAGTTGTCTCTGAATTTCACCTCAACCAAGACATCATTCTTCCCTCCTTTTACCTGGACTCCTCCACACCCCTAGAGAGGTTGCTTCACATGCTCGACACAGTTGTGCTTTAGCATTCTACAAGCAGAGGTCTGGGATGTACTGCCACTCAAACAACCTGTTCATCTGCTATAATGGGAGACACAAAGGGCAAATGGTTTCCTCACAGTGGATTTCCAAATGGTTAACTGAAACTATTTGCATAGCATACCAGCTGGCAAAGCGCCCAATATTGGACTCACTCTGCGTACGCTTCACCAGGGCAGTCTCTACTTCTTCAGCAATACTGAGGGGCCTTCTCCTCCAGGACTTATGCAGGGCTGCTACCTGGTCCCAGCCTTCCACATTTATTAGACGTTAATGGCTGGACTGCGGGGCCAGAGGAGATGCACATTTTGGCAGAGCTGTCCTTTCTTCTATCCTGCAGTGACCTGGCCCTCCACCCATGCACAAGTTTTTAGTCACCCAGTTGTGTGAGGCACAGAGACCACAAAGAAGAAGAACAGGTTGCTTACCTGTAGCTGTAGTTCTTCGAGTGGTCATCTGTGCCCTTACACAATCTCACCCTACTTCTTCCAAAGACCAGGTCCCCACCACTTGGCAGACTCTTAACTGAAAGAGAGATAGCTTGGTGGGGCTGGGCAAGTGCAGTGGACAGGAAGAGGCAGGGCTACCCGCCAAGCTACTGAGCTCTGGAAACTTCCGCCAAGGTCTCTGCCCAGGTGCGTTAACCCAGTTGTGTGGGGGCACAGATGACCACTTGAAGAATTACAGTTGCAGATAAGTAACCTGTTCTTCTCCTTTAAAACAAGGTGCATAGGCATTTTTGACCAAAAATTACAGCCAGCGCTCCATGTTAGCAGGTTGGACTTTGGTGAATTTGATTATTTGCAAGTTTTTTCCACCCCTGCTCCCTGCACTTCAGATGCTTATAAAACCCTAGAAAATAATCCCCAAACTGTGTCCAGAATCGACTTAATATTAGCCTCTAGAAACACCTTACTTAAAATAAACAAAATGGAAATCATACCAAAGTTGTGTTCGGACCACAACCCCATTCAGATAGAGTTGAAGCAACGGACAACAGAAAAATTTTGGAGACTAAAAGAAATTGTTAGCTACTTCTGAGAAAATACTTTTTCAGATGTCTCCATGAAATGGGTCTGGGATGCATGCAAGGCTGTTTTAAGAGGCTTCTTTATAAAATGGAGTTCAAAAATAAGAAAAAAGAAAGATGAAACAATATGAAGAATTCTTGATCAAATGAAAGAAGTGGACATATAATTAAGGAAAAATCCTTCAAACTGAAGAATGATTTAGGAATTCAAGAACCTACAGGCGCAACTAAACAAGGAAAACCTACACGAAATAGAACAACAAATCAGACAAACACGTCAAAAAATTTTTGAACAAGCCAATAAACCATCAAAATGGCTGGCCTACAAATTAAGGAAGGAGAGAAAAAAAGAAGATGATTCTAGAGATCAAAAGAGGCAGCAAAAGAATAACACATCAAGAAGGCATTAAGCAAGTCTTTTTCAAATATTATAAAAAACTTTTTGATACTAACCCACCCTCACATGAAGAGATTGAAAGAATACCAAATTATTTGGATAAATGCGAAGTACCTAAAATCTCAGAAGAACAAAAAACTATTTTTAATCAACCAGTGACTATAATAGAAATTACAGAGGCAATTAAATGATTAAAGCAAAACAAAGCACCCAGGCCCTGATGGATTTCCTGCTGTATATTACAAGGTATTCGAGCATGAATTGTCGCTTCCCTTACAGAAGACAATAAATGAAGTCCCTGCGTTTGGATTACCAGAATCATGGAACAAAGCAAATATAACACTTATTCCAAAAGAAGGCAAAGATCATACAGACATCAAGAACTTCCGTCCGATATCTCTATTGAACATGGATTATAAAATCTTTGCATCTACCGTATTTTCCGGCATATAAGATGACTTTTTAACCCAAGAAAATCTTCTCAAAAGTCGGGGTCGTCTTATACACCGGGTGTCGTCTTTGCGGTCGCTGCATACGGTGGGGGGAGCTCGAAAATGGCCGCGGCCGCATCCCTGCCGTTTGCGGCGACCTTATGAAAGCACCAAGGGTGGCGCTGCGCACTTACCTGAAGACGCTGGGGGAAGCGGTGGCGTTTCAGGAGAGGCTTGTTGCGCTAGCCGCTCTTCCCCGCCCCCGCGCGAGCATTGGTCGCGCTGCCTCCCCGCTTCCGAGTTCGGGGATCTATCAGGATTTAAAGCAAATAAAGATAAAACTGCAATCCTGACTAAAAATATAAGTAAAAACGAGGATGAAAAGTTAACTGAAATATCAGGTTTCAGTATAGTAAAAAAGATAAAATATCTGGGAATTTGGATTTCCAAACGCAATAATGGACTCTATGAAAATAATTATGAAAAGAAATGGAAAGAAATAGAAAAAGAACTAGAAGGATGGACAAAATTGTGACTGTCATTCATGGGAAGATAAGCAACAATTAAGATGACTGTTCTCCCTAAATTAATGTATTTATTCCAAAATCTGCCTATAATAATTAATAGAAAGCCATTCATTCAATGGCAAAAAGACATAATTAAATTTATCTGGGAGGGACAGAAGCCCCGAATAAGCTGGAAAACGCTAACCGATCTAACAATCAGAGGAGGTGCCGGAGCACCGCATTTCCACACATATTATGAAGTGGCTACATTATCATGGGTCTCGGATTGGATTAGCTTAAAGAATGAAAGATTACTTGCATTAGAAGGAACTGACCTAAGAATGGGATGGCACGTGTACATCTGTTACGATAAAGCTAAAGATTTTAGCAACCATTATATTAGAAAATCCCTCCTGACAACTTGGAAAAATTACAAACATTTATTACTTCAATTCCAAAGTGGGTTTCCCCACAAGAAGCCTTCTTTGGGAGATGGAAGAATACGACCAAATGGCTTAGATACGAAGACTTAATCAGAGAACATATTACTGGAGTCATAAATATCAATGATAGAACGGATTTGGAAAAAGAAGGAGTAATTCTAATCTGGTTCCCTTACAGGCAGTTAGCAGAAAGATTTCAGATTGACCGGAAGTTGTATGGACTCAGTACGGGAGAGCAACACGAAATAATAAGAATCATGCAGGAAAATCCACCACGCGTAATTGCTAAATTGTATAAAGGACTTCTGTTATATAAGAGAGAAGAGGAAACGGTCAAACATGTAATGATCAAATGGACACAGAATAGTGGTCATCCAATAAGATTAGAACATTGGGAACAAAGTTGGAAATCAACACAAAAATTTACAGCGGCCCAAAATTTAAAAGAAAATGATCTTTAGATTTTCAACAGATGGTATATGACCCCAAATAAACTCCAGAAAATCTATAAAGTAGGCTCCGGAAAATGCTGGAAATGTCAAGTAGGTACAACCTACCACATGTGGTGGACGTGCAAGCAAGCAAACAAATATTGGAATGGTATACATAAAAAGATTGAAGAAATTCTACATGTGGAATTTTCTAAAGAACCGAAAATTTACTTGCTGAATATGCTACATACTCTAGTCCAAACTATACAGAAGAAATACTCAAAGATCCTGTTATATATGATAACAATAGCTAGAATAGAATACGCAAAGTTGTGGAAGAAGGAAGGGACACCAAACATCGATCAATGGATTCAAAGTTTACATGAGATTAAATTAACAGACAATTTAACACAGAGACTTAGAGGGCAACCTGACGAGAAGATTGAAAAGGACTGGGGTCTATTAAATTTATTTTTTCATAATCAGAGAGTTATATAAGCTAACTTGTTCACGTAAAATAATAAGAAATGTGACAAAAACAAACCAATAAACAAATAAATAAATCAATAATAACAAATGCAAATACTCTTAACGTATAAGTGCTAAGTAAGGTTAAATAACTATAAGAAAAAGGATTATAAGTAAATGACAAGATAATGTATATACTGGATCAAACTTTGAAAAGGTGCTAATGATGATTTTGGAGGACTTATGATACAAGATGAATATTAATAATTATTTGCTCTGACAAGGAAACATAGAAGACTCATTGTACACATATGAAATTACTATAAAAAGAACTGTTTACTATATGGTGTATTTTTTATTTTTGCTAAATTAATAATATATGTGTGTGTGTGTATGTAAAAAAGAAAATAATCCCCTCCTCAGTTAAAGGTAGGTAGACTGATCCTATCATGAAATGCCTGTGGGACCCTGCCATCCTTCCACTACCAGACCCCACCAGTCAGGCCTGGCTTTGACCCAAACTCAGTCTGGCTCTTGCTAGAGAATTTGTTCTCCTTTTCTAAACAAAGGATAGTGGAGTCAATTTAAAGGGAGCCAAAATCCTTGAGCCAAAGGCCAACCTCAGCCTTTCCTTCCCAAGAGGCATGGGGGAGAATATTACTGCTGCACAGATCCACTTGGAGGGAAAATGGCCCTCATCTCTTTCTAGCCTCACAGTGGCCATAGATCTACTTTTTTTGGTGACACCCCTCCGTACACAAACTCACACAGGCACACATATCACATATCACCCTCCCAAACACATTATCGTGGCTACTGGGCTTCTATGCCCATATCCTTAAGTCCAGCAGTACCTAATTCATCTTCCTTGTTGGTAACTTGACAGCAAGAGATGAAGGAAAAAGAGCAGGGCAGAAGACTTGATACCAGAGGCTGAGGGCTGTCACTTAGGCCACAAAAGTAGCATGCCAAGGGAGGGATTGTCCTATGAGCCAAATGTAGGGTAGCAGCGATTCTCAAACTTAGTTATAGCCCAGTCTGGCTATAACTGGTCTTCTGAGCATGCCACATCTTCTCATTCAACCTAAAAAGCCAACTAGATTGATGCACACTTTCTGCCTCATAATTTCCTCCCACCTGTGTTTCTGTGACACACCCCTCCCGCTCCCACACCCTGCAACAATTCAGAGATGAAAACTGGGACGTGTGGCCAAGTGATACCCGTGTATGGTCAAAAAGGTGAGGTCAAGGAACGAATTGGGAAAAATTAACATGAAAGGATGCACAAAACTTACTATTTTAAGAAGCAAAACCTTGGAATTTATGTAGTGAGTTTAGCAAAGCCTGAAAAAAAAAAGAAGAAAAACTAATTTAAAAGGCTTCACAAAAGGACAAGATACTGTCCCTCTCTGCTGCTTTCTCTCCTGCTGAATTGAATTGAATACAAGTTTAACTTTTACAGATTTGATTATTTGCACATTTCTGCAACCCCTGCCCCCCACCTCAGGTGCTCCTTTCCAGGGGAACCTTCCCTTTTGGTGGCTCCTATCAGGCCACGCAGCCACCTTTAGTCCTTCTCCACCAGCAGCTGCCTGGCCAGCTAAAGATGGGTCAGAGCCCGATTTCTCAGCACCACAAACTCTCTCCCGATGCCCCCCACATACCCAAGAAGGGAAATGGGTATGAGAGAGGAAATATAGGGCCACCATAGTGACCACCATCCCCTTTCCCTCTCTTTTCCTTGACCTGATTTGGACCCTAGGTGACTGCTCTTCCCATGATGCCTTGCTCCCCTTCCACACACACATTTTGATATTTGTGGTTTTAACACTTTTGCAGTGCTCCTGTGTCCCTAACCCTAGTGAATGTGGAAGGCTGACTGTACTTTTGCACTGTGAACCTCATTTGCAGTAACTGAAGGTAAGCTGAGGAGGAAGAAAGAAAATGGGAGGAAAGAGAGAAACTGGGACTTTTTAAAAGCAGCTGTCAAAATGGGACTGCAGTGCCGTATCTGGGGCACTAGATAACACTAGTTGATAGGCGGTATAGAAATAAATGCTATTGCTATTGCTATCCATGTACCCCAGAGCTGGGAAAGCAGGAGGTCTGGAGCTCCATATAGCCCCACACGGTTGTTTTTGTGTCCCTCAGCCCCTCCAGATTCCCCAAGCGACCCTTCTTCTCACCTCTGAGAAAGATGATGGGGGAGAACCTATGGTCTGGCTATAACCGTTTTTCTTTCCATATGAGACAGCAGGACAGCCTTGCTGTTTCAGATAAAGTAGGACTTGATCTAGAACCCCAATAAGAATTTATGGCCTTTTCCGCATTTTATATTTAAAACGGGGCGGCGCGTTAAATGTCCAGCGAGGACATTTACACTTGGGGGTGAACTGGGTCCGGACTACTTAATGTTTGTCTGGACTTCATCCCGCTCTGGAATGCCCAGAACTGGTGGTTTCCCGTGCTATTGAAAGACCGATTAAAAGAGGACTTTCAATAGCCCGGTGCGCCCCAGTCCGTCGCTGCCCTAAGTGTAGATCTGCAGGTGCGCACCAGTGCGAGGCTGCAGATCTTCCGGGGGTGGTCTTCGGGTTGGCGAGCTTCTCCGGTTGGTGGAGAGCCTCCGCCAACCGGAAGCCTCCATTTTCGTCTCCGGAGAGTGTGTAGCGCGGGTGCACGCTGCTCCGGATCGTCGGGGATCGTGGGGGAGCGTGCCAGTCCGGTGACTGTCCTGTTTCCCCCTCAATGTGTGGAAAAGCCCTATGATGTTCCATTGTAAAAAGAAGTCAGCTAAATCAACAGAATCCATGATGTCTTAAATATTGAAACTAGTATCATGCAGCTAGTAGCATTTAGGCTGCTTTGCACAGATATAGTAGTCTCTGATACTTCCCTTCCTCCCCAATTTATTTATTTCTATTTCTGTGGTACTGTAGCTGCCTAGGCTCTTTGCATGGGCATCTTTTCAGAACAAACCTCAGCTTGGCTTTCCCCGCAAAGTTAGATTGCCCGGGGAGTTAAGACTCTGTAATTATAACTCTACAGAACTCCATGATTATATATCTATAGATATGCCAGTTATTGGTGTGAGACCTCTCATTGATTTAAATACTTGTCTACAGATCAAAGTTTCTGTCGCTAATTTAATACAATATGTGAACACTGCTATTGAAAGCAATATCAGATTTTTTTTTCTTTGCAAAAACAGTGAGAAACAATAGAGGCTGTGTGTTTGCTCCATATCTTGGGCCTTTTTCACATAGCACCTCAAACCCACAATGGCCACAGGATCACCATGGGATCGTGACAGTGGTTCTGCATGACATCGTCGCGATCCTGTGGCGATCTTGTGGCAACAATTTCACGTGACAATGACACACGATTGCAGAGTCCTCCCGCCTCCTTCCCACACTTACCTGTTTGCAGAACAGCAGGAAGTGCAATGGCTGCATTTCTTCTTTCCGCGCAGCCTGGGAAACTGCCTGGCTGAGCTACGGAAGGGAGGAGCAGAGCCATCACACCTCCTCCTGTCCAGCAAAGTCGATTCCTTCCCCGGAAGAGACTTCCCCCAGATCCCTCACAGAATGGATTCGGAACCAGGTAAGTTGTGGAAAGGGCCCTTGTTCCTACAAGGAGACTTTTTTAAAAAGTTTGAAATCCAGCCCACCTCATGAGAGAAATGGGAACTGAGTGGATTCTGGGGAAACCAGATTGAAAGGTACAACACCACCACTTGTAAATTGGAAGCTCAATGCAGACAGAGACCTCTCTGTTTACTCCATCGGGGACAAAGTCATCATATGCCCTTTTTTCTTGCACCACTGCGGATTGAGGATCATTGCTGTACTCTCTTCTGTACTCGTATATGCTGAGACATTGCAAAATGCAAAGGTTCAATAGGAGAAGATTGGCATTTGGAAAGAGGTATTTTCTGCTGGGGGTTTGCTTCCATTTTATTCCACAGGGAGAAAGAATGTCGGGTGCTGGGCAGCCATACGAAGTGAGCCAAACCAGGGCAGATGGAAGAAATGTAGGTGCTCTGGGTGCCTCCTGATGCCAGGTGCTTTCCTCACTATCCTTGCCTTTCCCCTTTCTCTGGGTCTTTTAAGTGTCTTGCTGCCTTGAGTGAACCTGCTGGGTTGCTGTAGTAACGGGATGCAGTCATAGCTTTGGAAACTGTCCATGCCGTTTTCCAAGTGGCTTCTTTGGCTGCTGAGTGGGCAACAGGCGGGTGCAGTGCTCAGAAGAGTCTTGAAAACGGCTAACCTGAAGATGAGCTGGGCTGGGCTGGGTTGAGTTGGGCTGGCTGGGTAGCTGCAGGCAAGGTAGGCCAGAGCCTGCCTCAGAGTTATACCCCCTCTGCTTTGGAAAAGCGCCTGGCATTATTAAGTGAAATGGCTAACACATTGTCCTTAGTCAGTAATCAACTGAGGGGGTGGACAGTGTGCTTTTTTGTGGGCTACAGAGGCCTCCATTTTTTCCCCGTTAAAAACATGTAAATCTAAGTACTTCACTTTCCTATGAAAGCAGACACATCTTGTTTTTGCCAATCATCATCCCACAGTGTTTTTTAAAAAACAGAAATGATTTCTGGTAAATTTCTAATTTAAGCATTTTGTATGATATGTGTATGTTACTGCCATAAGAGAGGAAAACGAAGCTGACACATCTGATTCTTTATTAATATAGATACTTGTTTTCAATCAGTTTGGAATCTTATTTCACTGTTACGGTATTCTTCTCAGACAGAGCAGTTCAGTTGCTTTATTCAGCTATTCAGCTAAACATAGATAGAAAAATAGATCTCCGAAGATGTTGTTGCATTGCTGTTGTGTGCCTTCAAGTCATTTCTGACTTATAGCGATCTGAAAGTGACCCTATCACAGGTTTTTTTTTTGGCAAGATTTGCTCAGAGAGGGAATTGTCTTTATCTTCCTCTGAGGCTGAAAGAATGTGACTGGTTCAAGGTCACCCAGGAGGTTTCCATTGACTGTGGGGATTCGAACCCAGGTCTCCCAAGTTGTAGTCCAACACTCAGAGCACTACACCATGCTGGCTCACATATGTAGAGATTCAGATGCAACACACTAATATTTGTTTCTCTAATTAGATGTTTGTGCCCTTCTTTTGATTTTACAACTTGCAGAAATCCTTGTTGTTGCTGTTGCAGGCCTTCAAGTTGTTCTTGACTGATGTTGGCCCTTAAGTGAATATATCATAGAGTTTTCTTGGCAAGATGTATTTAGAGTGGGTTTGCTATTGCCTTCCTCTGAGGCTGAAAGAGTGTGACTTGCCTAAGGTCATCCAGTGGGTTTCCAGGACAAAGTGGGGATTTGTACCCTGGTGTCCCAGATTCCTAGCCCAGCTTCCAAATTGCTACACCACATTGGATCTTACCTAAGCTCTGACTAAACCTTCAATGGGTTCAGTGGCATCAGGCCCCCTTCCTGTAAATCACCAGACTGGGCTATAACTAAGTATGCATTAGTGTAATTGAAGGAAGTGTGTATTGCTCCCCGTTAACCTCCTTTCCCCCATCTCTTCTCCATTCCTTGGTGTTTTTTTTTAATGTAAGCTCCTTGGTGCTTGTCCGTCTTGGACCTTGAATAGCACTATAAGGGTTAGTGGTATTACAGTAATAATAACACAATAGCTGAGTGCTGTTGGTTTCTGTATTTGATAAAATGTATGTGTGTATATATGCATGCCTTCTTACATACACTTGCCTTAATGCAAAAATGTTCAGTGGATGACCATAAATAAAAAGTTTTTTTAAAAAAAATAATACAATAACAATATAATGTGAAGTATCTGAGTGCATTAACTTAGCAAGGAGTAAAATGCACTCTGTATGTGCTCACATGCAGTCATCGTCATAATAACTTTATGGTTTTACCCTCCTGGGGTGGTATTACTTCTAATTTGGAAGCCTTCCATTTTGATACTGTAGAGGTCTTTGATCCCAGATAAAATTGAATCTTCTAGTTATAGAAATTCAACATTGCTAATGTAAAGTAGCCTTTTGGATGGAAGGCAGGTGGGGGGGTAGGGGAGTGGGACCGGGAGAAGAGAACTACTGTTCCACAGCTGAGGTCCTCAAGATGTTTTGGATTATAGATCCTGCATTTTCTCTTCACTGCCATACTGGGTGAGACTGATGGGAATTGTTAGCCAAAACAAACATGTTCATTCACCAAAATAGCTGAAGATAGCTGAATTCCACAGTTTTGAGCAGTGGGAAAAAATGTATAGAAGAAATACTCTGAATATGGGGGTGGGTGGGGAATAGCTCAGTGGTCATGAAATGTTGGCTGTCAGGGCTGGAGAACTTGAGAGAAATAAGATGGAAAGTTACAGAGAAGGGTAAGGTGGGTTGGAAGCCTGAACTGGAGCACAGAGTAGAGTAACAAGAGGACAGCATGTCTGTCAGGTTGCAATATTTTCTGCAAGTTCCACTTGTGATAATCAGTAAATACAATTGGCCTTCCACATTTGTGGGTTTGACTTTCAAGGATTTGATTATTTGCAAGTTACCTACCCTCCCTCACCTCAGGTACTTCTTTTCTAGGGGAACCTTCCCTCTCAGCAGCTCTGATCAGGATACTCTGCCTTTTAAAAATCTGCTTCTGGTCCTCCTCCACCACCACCACCAGCCACTGCCTGGCCAGATGAGGATGGCTTGCAGTGTAGTTTCTCAGCTTTGCAAATCCTCTCTCAATGCCCCTCAACACCCATGGAAGGAGATGGGCAAGTGAGAGGAAGCATGAGGCCACCATGCCAGCCCATCCCCTTTACTTCTCCTTTCCTGCCCTGGGTTGGACCCTGGGTGCGTGCTTTCCCCACCGTGCCTCGGCCTCCTTCCCACAGAGACACACACACACTTTGGTATTTGTGGTTTTTCCACTTTTGCAGGGGTCCTGTACCCCCAAACCTAGCAAGTGTGGAGGTTCTATACAGGTATACCTCTGTTATTGAAATAGATGTGTTCCTAGGCATTACTTTTAACCAAAGATTTGGTACAAGAGGCAGAAATAATATGGAAAGAATAGGGGTAAGTTCCTATACCATTTAAAAAAAAATACAGTTCAGCATTTTTCAGCAAACTTTTTATTCAAGTGAAATGAAACAATCAGGGCAGAGGGGCCTTGCATAAGTAAGCAAGATGTTTTTGAACCTTCTAAAGAACACTTGAAAGTATCTCCAGGGTGCATCCAGGGACCATTTGTTCTTTCACCAGGCTCTAATTTTCCTGTGTTTTCCACGTTGGTGCCAAAATGTAAAGACCTATGCTTTTTTTATTATTATTTTTATTAAAAAAATTAAAAATAATAAAAAGATTGATTAAATAGATTTACAAGCTTGTTTACATAATTCGGGATTTTCATACATACATGTATACCTCTTTGATTTATTTTTGTGTTAAGAAGCTATACAATTACATTTTTGACCTCTCTTGCCCAATACCTGGTCTAGTATCTTCTTGCTAAATGAAATTCCCTTATATTCAACCTTTTCTCTGTTGAGTACACCTTTTCTTGCACTTTCTTTGCTTCCAACAAAAACATATTTAAACATCAAGTCCTTATTAAATAAAGAAAAGTAATACCTTAATTTAACCGTATATCTTTTCTCGATTTTCCATAATCTCTCAATTTATTGTATTTATTTCCTATAAAAAGTCGAAATAATTCTAAATCTCATTGTTTAAACTTATTTTTTTATATATTTAACATTATTGATTATTTATTTGACATATCCTTTCAAATAACTGGTAGCCATGCTTGTTCCGTCTTCTCAATTCTCTTCCCTTTCAAGTGGTTTGAAAATTCATCATATTGTTTCATCTCTGTCACTTTTAGCAACCATTGTTCTATATTTGGTACATGAGGAAGTTTCCAGGATCTTGTGAATAACATTCTTGCTGCTGTTATCAGATATAATATTACACTTTTATATTGAAGTAAAAAATTTTTGTCAAACATATGTCTCATGTTCAATAGATAAAGTTCAGGGTGCATTGGAAATGTTATATTAAATATTTCTGTTATGGCTTTATGTATCTGTATCCAATACTTTTTTGTTATAGGACAAGTCCACCATAGATGATAAAAGATACCTGCTGTCTCCTTACATTTCCAGCAGCTGTCATTTCCTGTTTGGTATATTTTATCTATCTTAACTGGTGTAAGATAATACCTATACATAATTTTGATGAAATTTTCTTTTAAGTCCTGGGCTCCAGTAAATTCTATTGTGTTCTTCCAGGCAGTTTCCCAATAGTCTAAAGGGATTTCTTGTTGAATATTTTGAGCCCACTTTATCATGGATTCCTTCACAGTTTCATCTTCTAATTTTCGCATTAAGAAATATTTGTAAAAAAATGAGATTTTCCGTTTAGATTTCAGGAATATTATAGTTTCAAATTCATTGTATGTCTTTTGGGTTGCAATGCCTTGTAGTTTTATATCCATTTTAAATTGTTCTCTTAATTGTAGGTATGGAACCAATTCAGCTCTATATTTTGTTGGTTGAGTTCTTCTCGCGTTAATATTCTAAGTCCTCCTTGTTTCTCTTGTGTCAGTAAATTGCCATATCAAAGCCATTCCTGATTTGTATCTTTCCATTGCCCATAGAAAGCTTCCTGGGGAGAGCACCATAAAGGAATTTTATTAAGACCTATGCTTTTTTTAACATGTTAAGAGTACCTGGTGAGGCAGATGAACCTGCTTTTCCCCTTTTCCTGTGTTTTGCTGTTTGGTCATCCTCAGTAAGAGCTTCTAGAAGCAATTGCTGTTTACCTTATCAGTTGTAAGCAGGCACATATACATCTACAGTGGGATCAGCTGGTGTAGAATCCCACTGTTTCCCAGCTCAATCTTAACTGCATTGTTTACTTTAGACATGCTGCTATAACATGACACCAGAAGTCTGTGTTGCTCAAGCCCTCCTTTGCCATCCTCCTAATTCTGATGCTGTTAAAAAATCTTACAGCTAGATAGAGGATGAGGAAAGAAAATGTATTTCTAAAAAAGACTTTGTAAAAAGGAGTTTTGTTGTCAGAATGTCATTTTATTTTATTTTGTTTATTCGATTTATATTGTGCCTTTTTCCTGTCATGGGACCTAAGGTGGCTTGCTATACTTTAATGCTATCTGAACCCTGATTTCTTTCTTTTTTTTAAAGAAGTGTTTTTAGCTACATGTAGTTTTATTTGTTTTCTTTTTATCTGTAAGCCACTTTTTTGATTGATAATTTAAAATGAAAATTTACCTAAAAGATCATACTGAATTACAAAAGTAAAAAATAAAAAATTGAACAACAGCTCTATTAATTATTATTATTATTATTATTATTGGAATTTTTTTAGTGACTTTATTTGTATTTCTTTTTACCTGTAAGCCACCTTGAATTCCCGCCTTTCAGCTTTTCAGGGAAGGTGATGTGGTTGATTGGTTGATAATTTAAAATGAAATTTTAATTTAATTTAATTTAATTTAATTTAATTTAATTTAAAATGAAAATTTACCTAAAATGTTATATTGGAAAGCTTTTTAAAAAGATTGAGCAACAGCTCTATTAACAGCATGTACTGTATAAGTCGGCCTCATGTATAAGTTGAGGGCAGGTTTTGGGACCAAAATTATGGATTCTAATATTACCTGTGGATAAGTCAGGGGTCATGGAGAGGGGAAAGCATCAGCGCTACCTCAGATGGCTGGCTGCCCCTGGCCACTGCTGCTCCCATTTTCTTGGTCAGGCATTCAAAAAGGCCTTTCTACTCAGAGAAGGGGATGGTTCCTTTTTTCGATAAAAGTTAAGGTAAAGTATTAAGTCTTATCAACAAAGGAACCATCTCGTTCTCTGAGTAGAGTAGCAAAAGGCAAGAGCTAAATCTGTCCCAGGAAAACCTAAAAGAAGCACCAATCCTTTCTACTGTCTCTGCTGCAGTGCTGCTTCTGGTCTTTTTGAATACCTGGATGGGAAAATGGCACTTCCCTCAAAGGAGCAGAGAGAGAATAGAGGGGGTTGGTACTTCTTTGAGGATGGTTCTTTTTTTTTTTAATGAGAGTTAAGGTACAGTACTTACATTGACCCATGGATAAGTTGACCAGGTTTTTTTGGATCCATTTTTTTGACTACATTTTTTAGACCTATACACACATATGTACAGTAGTTAAAACTACTGTTTTACTGTCAGTAAAACTTAAATTAATCAGTCTTAAAGGTAGGGATAATCTGTCTCTAACACTGTTTTTTCTCCCTGTCTTCCCTCCACACCTGGCCAGCTCTTTGTGATTGACAACGGTGCTGATGACTGGCGGATCGCAATGACCTATGAGCGCATCTTGTACATCAGTTTGGAGATGCTGGTTTGCGCCATCCACCCCATCCCTGGGGAGTACCGGTTCTTTTGGACAGCCCGACTGGCCTTCTCCTACACGCCTTCGCAGGCGGAGGCAGACGTGGACATCATCCTCTCTATCCCCATGTTCCTGCGCCTCTACCTGATTGCCCGGGTCATGCTGCTCCACAGCAAGCTCTTCACGGATGCTTCCTCCCGCAGCATTGGCGCCTTGAACAAGATCAACTTCAACACCCGTTTTGTCATGAAGACTCTCATGACCATCTGTCCGGGGACTGTGCTGCTGGTGTTCAGCATCTCCTTGTGGATCATCGCTGCCTGGACGGTGCGTGTGTGCGAGAGGTGAGCTTGCGTGGTGTGCACATTGATCTCTATGGAAGTGCCCTGGGAAAACTTATGGGAGTGGGCATCTACATCATGAAATTTTGACATCCTGGCAGAAGAGGGAGGAACCTCTCTTCTGCTCCCTGATATTATACAAGGGGTGGGTAAGTGTGGAGAGTTTTGACCCATTTTTTTGGGGATTCGGGCAAAATGTTTGCCTGTGATTTTTTAATGGGGGGATCTGGGGGCTTTGAGGGAACTTTGAAGGCCCCCAAAATGAGTTCATGAGAGCCACATGGTGTAGTGGTTTGGGCTTAATATCTCTTTCAGATTGCTGGAAAGCCAACATGGAGTAGTGGTTTGAGTGTTGGACTACAACCGTGGAGACCAGGGTTTGATTCCCTGCTCAGTTATGGATACCCACTGGTAGCAACAACAACAAGAACAATGTTCCGTATTCATGATCACTACATAGTCAAAATTGTAATACCACTGCCATGATTATAACCTCTCCCCCTGCAACCTATTTTACTAGGTATCAGCTGCATGGGGAGAAGGAAATCCCATTCTGCCAGTGATTGGAGAATGTTTGAGTGACATTTCTGTCAGCTTTGGAGAGATGGTGAGGCCTAGAGAGGTTACTTAGTTAAGTATACTGAACTAACTAGCTGATACAGAATACTGGCCAGGATGTCAAGTTCTTATCATTGCACTTTATGTGCATACACACACAGACACACGCAGAGTTGGAAAAGATACAGAAAAATGTAACCAGAATGATCAAAGGACTGAAACAACTACAGTCAGCCCTCCACATTTGTGGCTTTCACTTTCATGGATTTGATTATTTGTGAGTTTCTCCAGCCCCTGCTTCCCCCGACCTCAGGTGCTTCTTCTCCAAGGGAACTTTCCCTCTCGGTGGCTCTGATCAGACCGGGCAGCCCTTTAAAAATCTGCCACTGGTCTTCCTCCACCACCACCAGCAGCTGCTGCCTGGCCAGCTACAGTTTCTCAGCACCATAAACCTTCTCCTGATGCCTCCACACACCCAAAGAAGGAGAGGGATGAGAGAGACGAAGCATAAGGCCACCATGCCATGCCCCTGCCTCCTTCCTACAGACATACTCACATACATTTTAATATTTATGATTTTTTCACTTTTTTTATTTATAATTTTTATTAAAATTGATTTCAAAAATAAAAAAAACAGTAGAATATTAAGTATAGAAATATAAGTAAAGTAACAATGAATACAACGGAAACCTTTAACATCTCTACCAATAAAGTTAAACCTACAAATGTTCTTCTCTATAAGTATATATCCTACTGTACCAATTATATCACTTCCCACTTGTCCCTTTCCGATTTATTTTGTAAGTTCAAATATGTCACCTCTGTTTTCCAATCGCAACTTATTATATTCTGAATTGTACATAAATCATAAATCGTAAACATTTCCTTAACCCAGCTAGATCACCCAAATACTTACATACCTCCTATCTCTAATACCCCATTTCATCCCAATTTAGAGTAAGTGAATTTTCCATTGATCCACTGTTTCATTAATTTATGCTCCAAGTCTTGTATCTATTATTTACACATTTTATAAATTTTATAAATTTTATAAAATCACAGTCTGATCGTATCTTTTCTGTAGGTAATTTGTTATCGGTTTCCATTCTGTATCATGAGTTATATTCGTTGCATCTTTCTGAATTTTTGTGAGTTGGTTGCAGATTTTCATTTCATTAAGCTTAAGTAACCATTCTTCTAACTCTGGAATTTGTGAATTTTTCCAATATCTTGCAAACACAATTCTGGCGGAAGTAACCATATAAAGTATTATTCGCCATCTGCCTCCCACCATCAATTGTTGGTTGTCTGGAATTATATTCAAAAGATACAATTCTGGTGTCAATTGCATATTTATCCCAAGCATTTCTTCCATCGTTTTATGAATGTTTTTCCAGAATTTCCTTGCTTTGTGACACGTCCACCACATGTGGTAAAAGGTCCCTTCTTCCTGATTACATTTCCAGCAATGTTTCTTACCAGTGTTATACATTTTGGCTAGTTTATGTGGGCTTAAGTACCATTGATGAAACATCTTTAAGTAATTCTCTTTTAAATCTTGTGCAAGAGTAAATTTCTGCGTTCTCTTCCAACTTTTTTGCCAATCTTCAAGTTTAATATTTCTTCCTATGTTTTGGAACCATCTAATCATTGTTTGCTTTATTGTTTCCTCCTCCAAGTTTCGGTTTAAAAGAAAAGTGTAGATCTTAGATGTTAAGTGACTTTGATTTTCAAAAATTGCTTTTTCAAAATCATTCGTGTCTGTTTTTAAAAGAAAGCCTTCCAGTCTCATGTCCATTTTAAACCTCTCTCTCAATTGTAGGTACAAAAACCACTGAGTGGGAAAGCCACTTTCTTTCAGTTCTACACTTGTTTTAAATATACAAATTGATCCCTCAATTATACAGTCTTCATAACGAATCCATTTTTCCTGATCTGATTTCCAATTCCCAAACAAAGCTTCATGTGATGAAACCCATTGCGGCATTTTCGAATACGTTTTTGTTTTAATTTTTTTCCAAATCGATAATAAAGATCTTCTAATGTAGTGGTTTACAAATCCTCTGTCAACTTTATCTTTCCCGTACCACAAGTATGCGTGCCATCCAAACTTATTATCTGCTCCTTCTAATTTCAGTAGTCGCTCATCTTTTAAAATCATCCATTCTGAGATCCACGTTAGGCATGCAGCTTGATAGTACGGCTTTAAGTCGGGGAGAGCACAACCCCCTCTTTCTTTCTTATCCGTTAATACTTTCCCAAATAAATTTAGAGATTTCTTTTTGCCAATTCTTAAAACATTTCTCAATAATTATTGGGAGGCTTTGAAATAAGAAATTCATCTTTGGAAGTATGTTCATTTTCACGGCCTCTATTCGGCCTAATAATGATAACTTCAACTTTTCCCAAGATTTTAATTCATTATGAATTTCAGACCAGGTTTTTTTATAGTTATTTTCAAACAGTTCTGTACAACATTTTGTAATCCACACACCCAAATACTTTAATTTCTTTTCCACTTTGTGTCCTGAAATTTCTGTAACTTCACATTCTTCTGAAGAGTTAAGATTTTTAGTAAGCATTTTTGTTTTGTCTATATTCACCTTTAGACTAGCCATTTCTTCAAATTCCTTAAATATCTCTACCAGCCTTTCTGTAGATGTTTTGGGGTCTTCTAGAAAAATAACCAAATCATCTGCGTATGCTTTAAGTTTGTAAGCTTGTCCTTTAATTCTAACCCCATTTATCTCTTTGTCTTCTCTTAACTCTGTCAGAAGAACTTCCAAAACAAGTATAAACAACAGCGGCGAGATCGGGCAACCTTGTCTGGTACCTTTTTGAATACCAAAAACATCTGTTTTTTCTCCATTTATTAACAAGGCAGCTGATTGGTCTTTATATATCTCTTCAATCCATCTAATAAACTTTGATCCACAATCCATTCATTGTAAGACTCCCATCATGAAGTCCCGTCTCATGTTGTCGAACACTTTTTCAAAATCTGTAAAAATTAACACTAATTTCTTTTCATTATGTTTCTCGAAATGTTCCAGCATGTTCAACACCGATCTAATATTATTCCTCAGAAACCTGTCTCAGGTTTCTGAGGATTTTTCCACTTTTGTGGAGGGTTGACTGTACTCTGTGAAAGAAGACAGCAGTGTTTGGGGTGCTATTTAGCTTTAACAACAACAACAACAACAGCGAAAAGGAGAATAGGAGAAAATGCAAAAAAGTATGCATCATGAGAATGCAATAAATAGGAAGAAGGGTTTTTTCCTCTTATAATACTAGAACCTGAATTCATCTGCTAAGGTTAGAAGACTGAGGACAGATGAAAGTAAATATATGAACCTGATAGAGTCTTAAGATCTCTCAGGAAAGGCCTTCTCTTGGACTTACCACCGTCACGGACCTGTCTGCTGAGGAGATGGGACAGTTTCCTCAGGGGCTGTTCCCTGGATGCAGAATTCCCTGCCAGGGAAGACCTGACTCCCCCTGCTTCCTTTTGCCAGCAGACGAAGAGGTCTTTCAGTTTTAACAGACATTTAATGATTCATTGGTTGGGATTCATCAGTTGGGAAGAATAATTTTTATGGCAGGAAGTGTTGCATTTTAACTTTATTGTTACATTTTGAAATGATTTTACACTTAAAAAAACTTAATAGGATAGGTTATTTAATTGTGTTCTAGCTTTTTTGTTATCTGGATTCTGTGCCCCCCCACGCCCCAGTTTTAGCATGTTATAAACTGCCTTAGGTTCCATGCTGGGAGAATGGGAAATATAAATAAAAGAAAAGAAGTACAGTTGATCACATTTGCTAGGAGTAGGGGCAGAGGGCCCTTGTAAAAGTGGGAAAATCACAAGTATCAAAATGTGTGTATGTGTTTGTGGGATGGGAGCTGAGGCATGGTGGGAAGAACAGACACCCAGGGTCCAAACCAGGTCAGGGAACGGAGAGAGAAAGGGATGGGTGGGCATGCTGATCCTATGCTTTCTCTTTCTCTCTTGCCCATCTCCTTCCTTCATTGTTGGGAGGCATCAGGAGACAGTTCGTGGTGCTAAAAATTTGGGCTACAAACCATGTTTAGCTGGCCAGGCAGCAGCTGATGGTTGAGGAAGAGGACCAGAGGTGGGTTTTTAAAGGAGTGTGCAGTCTGACTGGAACCGCTGAGAAAGAAGGTTCCCCTGGATAAGAAGCTTGGGGCAGGGGGGAGGGTGTTGTTGAAGAAACTTGCAAATAATCATTGTGAAACTTACAACAGTGAAAGGCTGACTGTACTTCTTCAGCCAGTACATAGTTGAACTGTGGAACTCACTGCCACAGTAGATAGTAAGAGCTACCATCTTGGATGACGTTAAATGGGGGCTAGATAGATTCATGGTGGATGGGGCCCTCCATGGCTGCCGATCAAGATGACTAAATGTCATCACCAGAATTGGAGGCAGAAGGCCTCCCTGTACGAGTTGCTGGAGGACCTGAGATGGAAGAAGCTGTTGCTCTTATGTCTGACTGCAGCTAATGGGACACTACGTGAAGAGAATATTGGACTAGATGGGACTTTGCTCTGATCCAAAATGGTTCTTCCTTTGTTATTGTCCAAGGAGACCAAAACTACATCTGCATTTGGCACTCCTTCTGTTCTGTCCTCTTGGCTCCTGAGGGAGTCTGGGTAGGAGCCAGCTACTGTTCGCTTTCAAAGTGCTCTTGCTTTTCTGCGAAACGTTTGGACCTTTGGTATGTGTATCCTCTGCCTGGCTATTAGTCAGCTTCTGACAAATGGTCCCCATCCACCTTACTTCCCAAAGTAGTGCCTGCATATGTTGTGTGTGTGGAGGGGTGGCGAGTGGAGAGCAGGGAGGAAGAAATTATTTTTTCAGAGTGAAGCAACAGGCTTTTGGACAACATCCTCCCAGCCTGTTTTCTCTTGTGGCTGGTATGATTACCAATCTTGCAAATGGGATTACCAGAGTGAAAACCAGAGGGCGGATTCCTTTGACAGTGACATAGAAGAGGAAATTTCAGCAGGTGTTGCTTGTCACACTACCAGGTAAAAAGCAGCACCTGGAGAAATTCCCCCTTCTACACAACCATTAGAGTCCTCTGCAGTTTTCACTCTCAGAAGCCTCCTTGCAATGCAGCTGGGGTGAAAACAGGCGGAAAGTGGATAAGCAAACCTCCACTCCCACCTATTTCTTTTCCTTTCTTGAATCCCCTTCCCTGCTGAAGTCACATTATATACTTGGGAGCCAGCATTTGCTAAAATAAAAGTTTACTGTCTCTCTGCACCCCTCATACATACATGCATGTGGGTGTAGAATTCACAAAACATCCTTTTACTGGAGATAACCTAAATGGGAATGGAGAGAGGGGAGGTGGCACACAGGTGGGGTGTAGGAAGGACACCCTAGCAGCTGTGGAGATGAGGAGCAATTATCTGCTGAGTGGAATGGCTTTAATTGCTGAATGGGATTGGAGTCAAGCAAGAGATGAGAGGAGAGATGCAAGGGAACAAGAGATGGATGGGGTTTTATTCACTCCACTGTCCCCAGCCAGAATGTGAAGTAGGGATCAGTTCAGCCTTGCATAAGTAAACAAACATTTCAAACCTTCTAGAAACCACATGAAAACTTCTTCCAAAATGCATCCAGAGATGATGTTTTCTTTTGCCCTACTCTGGACACTTGTAGCTTGTCAATATCCTTCTTGAACTGAACTATTTATATAGCCCTTTCAAGTGTTCAGAGTGCTTCACCTGTCTAGTGTAGCTATGGTCCTTACAGCAACCATTTGAGGAGAGCATTAGCATGGTGTAGTGGTTTGAGCATTGGACTACCACCGTGGAGACTGGGGTTCAATTCCCACTCATCCATGGAAACCCTCTTTCACCCCCGGAAAGCCCTGTGATAGGTTCACCTTAGGGTCAACCAAAGTCAGGAACAACTTGAAGGCAACAATTATGATTAACTCTTCATACTGTTGTTACCCTGTGAATTGGGGGTCTCGGGAGGGACACCCAAACAACCAAACAAACTAAACAAGATGGGGAAAATTAGCTGGAGCACTCTCTTGACTAACGAGAGACAGGGTAACTTAGTGGGGATCTTTTACCCTATGTATACAGCGTCGAGTCAGTGAGCAGACAAAATACTTCAAACTAGCAATAAGATTTATTAAGCAATTATTAGGAAAAACACAGACACACTTGCTAACTAGAAATGGAAATAAAGCTTTGGGGAAATGGATGATATGCCACCTTTCTCGCAGTCCTGAAGAAAGCCAATGGGGAGAAGGAAACCCAGCACAGCGGCCAAGGGGAATTCGCAGAAGAAGCGGCGGCAAGGCGGGATGGAAGTCTGGCGAAGTCCTCCAACGAAGTCCGAGGAACTCTTGGGACTGGGGTTTTTTTATTAAGTGAAGGCATGACCGTGGGCTAGTCTGGCCTTGGGTAAAACAATGAGTTTTGGACGGGAGACAATGTCTCCGAAAGGTCAGGATTTACACAATTGAGTTATAGACCGAATTGACAATAGTATGGCCAGTATGTAGATGTGGCTAGCTTGGCAGTTAAGCACTTAGCGCGCCAGGGTGCCCTCTCGGGGAAGAGGTCTCTTTGTTTCAGTACGCATCTGTAATGAAGGTGTTTGTTTTGGGAGGACCACTAAAGTAGATCTGGCAGTGTCTGGCTTGCCTTGGTGTAAACAAATATAGCCATACCTAGCTTTGCGCTTGTTTGGTGGCCTCACAAACACTTGGCTGGTGGCAGAACAGGGCCGAATTATGATATCAAAATGATATCTAAAGGTTACCAAAGGCCAGGCCAGTTCACGGTGGTAACACTGTGGTGCTGTGGGTAAAGGCTGGTATAAAAGATAATGTCTTTGCTGAGGCTACTTAATAAACTCATGGCAAAGGCGGGATTTGAACTATGAACTTCCTCATTTGTCACCCAGTCCCTTAGCCCCTGTATTAGGGTGTTCTGTTGGTGTTTTAGTTTTCATCTGTAAGCACAGGTTAATTTGAACTATTTCTTGGTTGCCAGTCCTTGGAATGGATCTTGCTTTAAGGCTAAGTCTTAGGCCTAGTGTATGAAAAATCATCTTATCTTGTCCCCGAAACCTCTGAGGTTATGCAGAGCATATTTCCAACTAGTCACACCTGACCCCCTTCATATCTTTGCTTAAGGAAAGACAAAACTTCAGGGTCTCCAGTGTCCTTCCAAGTAGACTTGAACTCAGAGCCTCTCTATAAAACTGCTTCCTGTAGGATCTGGTTCTGGAACTCAGAAAGTGAGTCTGGATTTCAGATGGGACACAAGTGCGTCACTGCTTTCTTGTTTCTCTGTCTCAACCATAAAGGCTTGCAAGGGGCATTGAATTAAAAGGAACTTTATAGGCATTCAGCCCAAGAGTGCCTGCTGAGTTTTAAATTCTCCATCCTAGTCCTGTGTATCCAGAGACTCCCATCTGCCAGCCTCCACAGATTGCTGCCTATAAGGCAAGTGGGTGCAGGAGAGTGTGTTAGCTGAAGATGAAACTTAGACAGGGGAAGCCATTTTTAATTAAAGGCTGGCTTGGCTTTTCAAACAGGTGCTTTGGGGTTGCTGAATGGGGCTTCCCCTACGCTTGTGCAAAGTGCTAAGGATCCACCATCTGCCTCATACTGTCAGGCAAATAGGCAATGCTATCAGGCAGGCTAGAATCTCCTCTCTGGGTATTGTAGAAGCATTATTAAGCCCTTCATCAGTATCAAATATTATCACTGTTCTTCCCCATCTCTTGCCCACTCAGCAAAAGGAAATGTGGATATTCTCACTGCTGTTCTGGGAGCTGTTCTCCTCCATCTCCTAGTTTGAAAACCCAGTGCTTGTGCGCGCACACACACACACACACACACACGCAGAATCCCCAAAAAACGATAGCCAAATCATCTACAACTCTCTTGTCTTCTTTGAAGAGATCCTTCCTAGATAATCACTGCCTAAACCTTAATAGCAGCTCTGTTCTAAAGGGGGTTCTTTCCCCACACCCTTAAAAATTTGGTAACGAGGAAAACACTGTGTACACTAGGAGAGCTCCATGTGGAAGCCTTAAGGTTGTAGATTTGCATGCACAACACTCAGTCTTTTTGGCCACTTCTATATGCCTTCACTGCTTATTATTACACCAAGGGCCCACTATACAGGTATAATTTTATTTCAATTCCACTTCAGTTGCCATGGCTGCATCCTGAGGAATTCTGGGGTTTGTAGTCTGGGGAGGCACTAGCGCTCTTTGGCTGAGAATTCAAACACTCTCCCTTAAACTGTCATACTCTCTCAACCTCAGAGAAGGTCAAGGGCAAACCTCCTCTGAGCAACTATTGCCAAGAAGAGGTGTGATAGAATTGTTGTAACAAACTGCAGATCCCAGGATACAAGAGGACTGAACCATGGCAGTTAAAGTAGCATCACGTGTAGTGTGGGACCCAGCTGTGGGCAGAATGAAGTGTACAGGCCCCAGAGCCCCAACTGTGGACAAAATTAGCCTAAAAAGTTATGCCCCCAGAAGTCTGCAGAAGGAATTGTTTTGGGGCCAGTTGTCCCAACTCTTTTAAAGATGCGAGCGGGGTTCAAAATTGGAAGTAATCAGAAGGCATCTCCTTAATCCCTGAAAGTTGTCTAGCTCTGTTTTAAATCATAGGTGAAAAGTGTACCTCCAAGCTGGCCTCATCCAGCATCAGATGGATCTTGTCTGGTTTTGGAAGAAGGAAAGTGCAGCTGTTATGAACTGGATCTCACTCTTGTTCCCAAGCATCCTTCCTCCTTTTGTGATTCCTCTTTTTAGTTTTTCCACTAGATTGTCAAAAAGAATTGAAGTGAGAGTTTCTGTTTTGTTTTGTTTAATTTTTTTGGATGATTTACATATCTTTATTATTGTATATTTTTATTAAAGATTTAATTACATAAAAAACCGGGTGGATATACCCCAGTTACAGATATATCCTCCCCTCCCCCCACTTCCATATTTATATTCTCCAGTTGAATCTTCTTTGTTTCCATTTACTAAAAAAAAAATCACAGTTACATTTCCATTTACAGAAAAGAAAAAAAAATACATTTCTTTCTTTGCTTTCATATGTTTTGCTTTATTTAATATGGTTCCTCTTGATGTATTACTTCAAATATTTCAATCCATAATTTTCTGAATTATAGGGGTTTGGCATATTAATCCTGCCCTAAAAAGAAAACAAAAGAAAACAAGCACACACCATCACAATGTAATCTACCACATATCCTGGAAGCTCATGAAATATAGGAGCATAAAAGTGACATATAGCTAAGGTACATACAGAGAGACAAACAAGCACTTCCCATGCTCTGTTGATACATGGCACTCTGAGATTTCTAATTTTCACAGTGCATATGGAGTGGGGAGACAAGAACAATCTCACCTATACAATTCAGTCCAAGGATTAGATCTTTTCCCCATTTAATGTATAAAGGGTTGGGAATATGGCAAGTTAAGAATGAAGATAGGGGTCTTTTGGTACAGTCTGAGCTTCTGGTACTGTTTTTTGGAGGTGGTGTTATTATTATGAACCTAGCCTTTTCCCGAAGATTAGGATTCACGGTGGCTTTCAAGTTAAAATGATTACAATATACAGTTGGCTGTCCACATTTATTAGGGTTAGAGGTGCAGGACCCTCACAAAAGCAGAAAAATTGCACATATCAAAATGTGTGCATGTGCCTGTGAAAAGGGGGCTGAGGTGTGGTGGGGAAAACAGCAACCAGGGTTCAAATCAGGTCAGAGAAAAGCAAGGGAAGGGAGTGGATCAGCATGGTGGCACTATGCTTCCTCTCTATCATCCATCTCCTTCCTTAGGTTTGGGGAAGGCATCAGGTGAGGATTTGTGGGGCTGAGAAATTGCTCTGTGAGTCATCCTTAGCTGGCCAGGCAGCGGCTGCTGGTGGTGATAGTGGTGGAGGAGGACCAGAGGCAGGTTTTTATAGGCTGACCAGCCTGATCAGAGCTGCCAGGAAGGAAGGTTCTCCTGGAAAAGAAGCGCCTCGGGTGGAGGGGCAGGGTTTGAAGAAACTGACAAATAATAAATATATGAAAGACAAATCCATGAATGTGGAGGGCCGGACTGTAGTTAAAAACAGAGGTATGCCAGCTTTTGAATTATGCCAGGTTGTACTTCAAATAAGCAAGGTTTGGAGTGATATAGAATTCTGCATCGGGGAAAAAAAAAACTTTCAGGTTGAGGCACCTGTATTCATGTTATACCCCAGCCTCAAGTGGGTGATGCCAACGTAGATGAGCATGTGTCTTTTTTAAAAGAAGAGCATAAAGCTAGAAGAAGCAATGTAGTCAAGAGAGAAGGAGGAAAAGACACGGGCTCAAAAGAGAAGAACAGAGAGAAGGAAACAAAATAAAAAACAATTTGCCTATGCAACACTCAGCCACAGGAGGCCACAGGGCCAAGTCTGGGTTGTTTGAGGAACAATTTGCTGCTTTCTTTGCTATGCTAGAATCAAGGAGGCATGAAACTCAATTATTTGTCCTTTTATCATTTTGTTTGCCATTCTCTCAGTGGTGATCCAGTACTAACTGAGTAACAGTAAAAGAATTCTGTTGAGAGAGAGTTTAGAGATCAGAAATGTGGGGGACTGGTCTGTCATTCCACCCCCACCCCAGAATGTTCCTCTGGTGCTTCTAGAAGCTAGCTGGGAATGTATTTTTTTTAAACTGGATCCCTAACAGTAGACTGGAAATAAATGAGAGGGGTGCAAAAGGCAAAGGGAATGTCTTTGAGATTCAAAAGAAGGGACATTTTAAAGGGATCTCTGCCCTGTACTAGTCAAAACTGCTGTTCTGGCTGCACTTCTGTCTCTCTCCCTGCTTGCATGCAGAAGGTCACAAGACTGTACATGTTATCACCAAGAACGGGCAGCTTATGCCCTCCAGATGTTGGTGGGATACCAGGAATCCAGCTTAGCAGGGTTGTTGTTCTTACATCCCTTCAAGTTGACTCCAACTTATGGCAACCCTCTTTTAGGGTTTTTATTTTTTTTCTGGAAAAAATTATCCAGAGGAAGTTCACTGTTGCGTGCTCTGAGGCTGAGAGGATATAGCATGCCCAAAATCACCCAGTAGATTTCCATGGCTGAGTGGAGATTTGAACCCAGAGGTCTAATCCAGCACTCAGATCATGGCTCCATGCTGGGTATCTAGTGTAATTTGCTGATGTGCTTGTACGTGTTTGAGTCTGTATTTGCTCTAACTTCGTTAACTCACTGTGCATTCCTATGTTGGGTAAAAGGAAGGATATTATTATTAGTAGTGGTAGTAGTAGTAGTAATAATAATACTTCATTTATTAAATTTATATCGTAGCTTTCTCATTATATAAGATCTGAGGTGACTTACAAACACACTTGGTGCTCAACAGCAAATACGTGTGTGTTTAGGTATGCATGTGTAAACAGAATACAATTTAAACTTGTTCAAACAGAAGTTAATAAACAATTAAGCAGTAGTTCGTTTAAAAACCATAAGGTTAAAACAAAGTAATGCACAATTAAAACATGGTTAAAAAAAAGATAAAAACATAAAAATAGATAAAAACATCCACTCAATTAAAAGCTCTTTTGTCCACATTAATAACAATAATAATATATAATACTAGATGTTGTCCAGTTTTTTATTTTCTCATAGGCAATACTTGTTAGAAAGTTTTGAGATCCTGTGTTTCTAATTCCCCAAACTGTCTTGTCCAATACCTGTAACTTTTCCCCATATACCCCAATCCAGTCTGTATTCAGAGTTTTTAACATACAGAGTTTGGGTTCCTGAGAGAATATACTGTCCTCCTCCTTGCTGCTAGGCCTCATTTCCATAGCAGCCAGCCAGACACAAGAGCTCTCTGGCTGAGAATTCTAAAGCCCCCCCCCAAACTGCAAACCCCAGGATTCCATAGAATCTTCTTAGACAGCCAATCATATGAATCCAGGTCTTCGCCCAACACAGACAAACTCACGAACTTTGACTTTTATATATTAGATAATAGAGACAGTATGTGTAGTGGTTTGAGTTTTGGACTACAATCCTGAAGACCAGGTTTCGATTCCCTGATCGGCTATGGAAACCCACTGGGTGGTGTCACATACTCTCAGCCCCAGAAAACCCCACGTCAGGTTTGGCTTAGGGTTGCTGTTAGTCGGAAATAACCTGAAGACACATAAAAACAAAACCAATAATGTAATATAGGAGCCTAAATACCTTAAAGGCACCAGATCCCATCTGATCTTGGTAGCTGAGCAGAGTCAGCCCTGGATAGTACTTGGATGGGAGACCACTAAGAAATAACAAGTGCTGTAGGCTATATTTCAGAGGAAGGAACTGGCAAAACCATCTCTGAGTATTCCTTGCCTATGAACATCCCATGAAATTCATGGAATCACCAGAAATCAACAGGCAACTTGAAGGCACGCACGCACGCCCACACACACACACATAGGGCTGCAGGTTGTTTTAAAAGGTTCTTGTGGCTCAGCAACCATACATGCTTTATTTGCCAGGAGTGCCAGTTTCAAGCCATGGAATCTCCAGTTAAGACTGCATGAGAAAAGCTCCTTGGGATGCTGGAGAAGAATATGGTCATGGGGAAAAAAACCCTCTGTGTATACTCAAAGTGCCTTTGCAAATTCACCTGGGTCTTTCACACATGCAGCCGTCAAACTGGGATTGATTCATAGCCTACCATAAGCCTGTTACTGAGATCTGAGCTTCAAAGCATCCTCTCTCCTTCCCCTGAATGTATTTGGTGACTCAATGCCCAACTTTTCCTTGTCAGCAATTAGTAACTCTCAGTGGTATGATGGAATCAGACTTCACAGGATCAGGGCATCAGAGTGTTTCTAAGATTGGAGGGTATGTGAATTTTCCTAGCAATAAGATATTATGAATATGTCTGCCTTGGTGACACATTTCCTGGTAGTTGGGCCTTGATTAGGCAGTTAAGACCTACCAGTTTTACAAAAGACGCATTTCCAATAGAGATCAAAACTGCTGAAGCTGATTTGTTGACATGGATCAACACTGGTGACTGCCTTTTAAAATTTGCTTCAGGGTGCTGTCAGTCTGTACTTCAGAATGTGGGAACATGTGTGGTATAGTGGTTTGAGAGTTGGAATGTGATCCTAGAGATGAGGATTCAGTTTCCTGAATCACCCATGGAAGCCCACTGGGTGACCTTCTGCGTCTCACAAATTCTCAGTCCCAGAAACCCCTGTGATAGGTTCACCTTAGGGTGACTGTAAGTAGGAAGCACACAGCAACAAACTTTAGAAGGTACCATTATATCAGGGGTTGAGTATTTCATCAGTGGGAAAGGTCAGATTTCATCCCATGCCCCTCCATGGACCATACTGGCACAGCTGGGCATGGTCACCATTTTTTCATAGAATCATAGAGTTGGAAGACCACAGGGGCTATCCACTCCAACCCCCTTCAGTCATGCAGGAACACACATCAAAGCATTCCCAACAGATGGCCATCCAGCCTCTGCTTAAAAACCTCCAAAGAAGGAGACTCCATCACATTCTGAGGCAGCATATTCCACTGCCGGACAGCTCTGACCATCAGGAAGTTCTTCCTAAGGTTCAGGTGGAATCTCCTTTCCTGCAGCTTGAATCCATTGCTCTTTGTCCTAGTCTCTGGAGCAGCGGAAAACAAGGCTGCTCCCTCCTCAACATGGCATCCCTTCAAATATTTAAACATGGCTATCATGTCCCCTCTTAACCTTCTCTTCTGCAGGCTAAACATACCCTACTCCCTAAGCCACTCCTCAGCCACTCCTTCCAGATCTCTTACCATTTTGGTTGCTCTCCTCTGGCCACATTCTAGCTTGTTGATATCCTTCTTGAACTGAGGTGCCCAGAACTGGGCACAGTATTCCAAATGAGGTCTAACCAATGCAGGATAGAGTGGTACTATTACGTCCCTCGATCTATTGATGCAACCAAGAATCATGTTGGCTTTCTTGACTGCCACATCACACTGCTGACTCATGTTCAGCTTGTGATCTACCAAGATTCCTGGATCCCTTTCACACGTACTGTTACCCAGCCACATGTCTCCCATCCTATATTTGTGCATTCCATTTTTTTATTTTTTTATTTTATTTTTTTGCTTAAGTGCAGGATCTTACATTTCTCTCTGTTGAAATTCATTTTGTTAGCTTTGGCCCTGCTCCCCAATCTGTCAAGATCTTTTTGAATTTTGATCCTGTCCTCTGGCATATTAGCAGTCCCTCCCAATTTGGTGTCATCTGCAAATTTGATCAGCATGCCCTCTATTGCGTCATCCAAGTCATTGATGAAGGTGTTGAATAGCGTTGGGCCCCCAACAGAACCCTGTGGCACCCCACTAGCCACTTCTCTCCAGGATGGAAAGCAGCCATTGGTGAGCATTGGTCAGTCAACCAATTACAAATCCACCTAACAGTAGCCCTGTCCCGCTCACATTTTATTAGCTTCTTTGCAAGAATGTCGTAGGGAACTTTGATCAGCACGCTGATATAAAAACTGAAATGAAGATATGGTGTGGGAAAAGCAAACCCCTTCATTTGCGGGCTTTGGCACTACTTTTGAGGCAGAACCCTTGCCTCCAAATTGTGCCAATTTTTCCAGAAAGTTCTTGGGAGACTCAGGAGACTTCTTGGGGACTTCAGGGACTCCAATAGTGGGGTTCAGAGACCACAGGCAGCCCATGGATCACACTTTCACCAACCCTCTATTATACCATTGGTGACCCTTAAAATTTTCTATGGCAATATTGCACCACTGCTGAGGGCTTGAGAGTAGCTTCATTGCAAGTTACGGGTTTACCTGTAATAAAGCACTGGGAATCATGTGCATGCTGTTGGAGTACAACTCTCAACATTTTTTACCATTCACTGTGGTGAGTAGATCTGATGGGATGTGTTGCTTAAGTGCAGGATCTTACATTTCTCTCTGTTGAAATTCATTTTGTTAGCTTTGGCCCTGCACCCCAATCTGTCAAGATCTTTTTGAATTTTGATCCTGACTTCGTGTTTCCTGCTCTTAACCATAAAATTTTACTTTTTGGTTAAGTAATGATCAGGGGCATTGCTTTTTTTGAAGTTGCAAAATTGTTGTTACTTTTTGGCACAACATGTAACACTTTTTTGTTACATCTAAAATCTTGCTTTTCTGGGTGGAGTCTTTGGTACTTTTGTAGGCTCTTTTTTTAAGTTAATAAGTAAATTTGCTCATAACAAATAATGTAATTATTCAAAGAACAAGCAATCTTGATGAATAACCTTGTACAAAGAATGTGTAACAGGGGTAGCTGGAAGTTCCTGTGTCAGCAGTATGGTGAATTCCCTCTCTGTTTTATCCTATTCTCTTAAGACACTCTCCAAAGTGCTGAATCTATTTTTCAAATTGGGTTCAGCACCTTGCATAGTCCCTTTGGTGCCTAGAATGAAGCTTAGAATGGTTTATTCACCCTCTTTCATAATAACCTGAAGTCACTCCAGTCATGTCACAAAATAGTTTTGGAAAGTAACTTCACAAGGTTTGCCACCACAAAAGTTGAAAGAACTTTGTAGAAGTAGTTTGGATATACTATTAGAATAGAACTTAACCTGCTTGTTCGCTTTCACCACAGGCACTCTCTATTTCCTTTTTAGGTACCATGACCAGCAAGATGTTACCAGCAACTTTCTAGGTGCCATGTGGCTCATCTCTATCACCTTCCTGTCCATTGGCTATGGTGACATGGTCCCAAACACATACTGTGGCAAAGGTGTCTGTCTGCTCACTGGCATCATGGTAAGAGCCCTGCAGCTCATTCTGAGGCAAACTTTAAAACAGCATTTATTGACATGGAAATATTTCGTTAGAAAAGTGATTTGTTGCTTTGGGGAGGGATAGATGAGGGGACTGTGATGTTATTTTTGTAAAACTGTTGGCTGTTGTTACCTATTTCATTCTTTGAGTAATGTTTACTTGTTGGATGTTGAAAAGTTGTTTGGGGAAATTTTTGGCCCTCTTTGGTCAACGTTCTGTTTTAAAGTGTATTTTTTTAAAAAAACAAAGAAATAGGAGTAGCTATGTAATGCAATGCCAACACATCATTAAAATACTAGGTGACAAAAGTAATAGCTAATACCAATGTGTTACTTCTTAAAAATAATAATGTTCAGAGCTTTGGATGGTGTTGTGTGTATGTGTGTATCCCATTCAAAAATCCTGTTGATTGAATTCTCTCTCTGCCAACATATACACGTGCGTCTCAGTGACAAGGGACAGTTACTAAAGTTGGGTTGTATATACTCAGTTGAATGAAACAGAGATGTAGTGTATGGCCCTACTAGCTGGCACACTGAGGCTTACTCCTGGGAAGACATGATGTGGAACTGAGCTCTGCTTTGCATGTCTGAATGCTGGTTCACTGGGACATACTCCTGAGCAGCATGCAACAGAATTGAGCTCTGTGTGACATACTGAAAGCTGTTGCACAGAGACTAAGTCCATGGTTGATACATTAACAATTGAGCTCCTCTTTGGATGTCTGAAAGCTATTTCACAGTGGGTCCTCTCTGAGATGTCATACGTAAAACTGAGCTTGGCTTTGCATGCCCAAAAGCTGTTGTACAGGAACAAACTCCTGAGAAAACATACAGGAAACCCCTACCTTTCAATGCTCCGTTATCTGCTGACTTGCTCTCTTGATGCCTTCAAATTAAGGACAAGTACTATTAATTCAGCAGAGGTTCAGTTCTTGCATTTGTTCTTCTTGAGAATGGAGGCTTGCTTTGGCCTGCTCAAACATGTGTGCTGCTTGCAAAGCAAGCTGGGAGGGTAAAAAAAGGACACCAAGCCACCTGAGAGGTGGAAGCAGTGTGCATACAGTCAGTCCCAAATGAGCCTCCATAAGTCCTTCATGCTCCCTAAAGTATAGTCCATAGGTTCCACTTTTCAACCAATTCCATTTTCTGACAGTGCGTCAGTCCATAACCTGTCAGATAAATGGGGAAGCATGTACATAACATTGAATTCTGCTCTGCATTCCTGAAACCTGTTACATAGAGATGCAGTCCTGAGTAGTTGTACCTGAAGAACAGTTGTACCTGTTTTGTGTGCTTGGTGGGAGAATTGCCAAATTTGACCTCTCTGTCTGAAAAAAATATCCCCCAACCCCTGCTTTACTGCACTGGTAGCTGGTGGCTTCTATGTCAGTGAGGCAGTGAATCTACCTTGGGTTTTAGTCTGAACTTTAAAGAAGCTATCTGATGTGCAGAACTATTTTTTTAACAGATTCATTACCTTTACCAGCTCCTTTAAAGATGTGACTGAAATCTGCAGCAGAATGACTGCAGCATTGACTTGGAAGCCACTAGCGACCACTGGATTACTCTGTGCTGAGCAATTAGACCAAGGAAATCCAGAACCATATGAAATTCATGTAGTCACATAAGTCAACAGGTGACTTCAAGGCACCTACACACATCCTCCACCACCACATGGAGTAGCACTGTTCCATACTGAAGTCAAAAGTCCCAATGAGTTCAGTGGGGACTTTATTTCTGAGCAAATATGTGTGGAATCACCCCACACATTAGTTTCACAGTGCTTCACCATGCCTCAGCTCCTCCTCACATTTGCATATGATAGTTTATTTATATTTGATAAGCTTAATTCTATTTTTAACTTTTATAAGGTGAATTTTTTTTAACTGTATCCATTTTAACTTTTGTAAACTGCCTTGTGTTCCAGGCTGGGCCATGGAAACCACTGGGCAAGTCACACTCTCTCAGTCATAACTTGGCTAACTTGCTCTCAAAAACTTCACTCAGAGTTTCAATCAGAAACATTTATTTGAGCAAAGCAAATAACACAGCAACATTATCAAAATGTTGCTGAAACAAAAGAATCAGAGTTGGTTACAAGTGTTATACCTTGCCGTACATATTTTGGCACTCAAATGAAGGACTGGGTGAACTTTTACATGTGAAAGTCACCCCACCAGCACAGGCACTTTTCCAGGCTTACAGTTATTTATATGCCTTTCATCATGGGAGCTAGATCAAGTGGATGCGTGCTTCTCTATGCATTCTCATAACATCTTCCGGTTATTTTGTTGTCCCTCTTTGATCTTCCTTTCCTTATACCCATTACAAGGTGACATTGAACATACAGCAATTGCCCATTTGGAGCTTAGAGATACTTTAAAAGTATACTTTAAAAGTTACTGAACTAGTGGAAGCCATAAGGAAACTTAATCCTTCCAAAGCTCCTGGGCCAGGTGGTTTTCAACCAAGATACTATAAAATATTCACTATTGAAATTGCCTTACCATTCTAAAAAACTTGTGAGAAAATACTGGAAAAAGGTATACTAGAAACCTGGAGGAATGCAGATATAGCTTTAATTCCAAAAGAAGGCAAAGACAGAATGGAGGTCAAGAATTATCGCCCAATATCACTTCTGAACTATAAATTATATAAAATAAAGACTATAAATTATTTTCAACTATATTGGGAGAAAGATTGAAAAATGTTCACTTATACATGAAGATCAAAACAGATTTTTGCTGAAAAGGCTGTTAAGAAATAATATTAGAATGGTCTTAAATATAATAGAATACTATGAAAGACATAATGAAAAACAGATGACAATGGTTTTTGTCGACACAGGAAAAGCTTTTGACTCAGTTAGATGGCCTTTTCAGAAAGAAACATTTCGAAGAATGAAATAAGAGGAAACTTTCTTGGTTGGCTGGACTCTATATACCAGAAACAACTGAAATATTGGTCAATAGAGAGAGGACAAACATCTTCAAAATCAGAAAAGGCACCCGTCAGGATTGCCCTCCCTCTCCTCTTATCTTCATCACAGTACTGGAACTACAAAATAGAATCATCCGAAAAGACAACAAAATAAAAGGCCAATAAAGGGTCATGGCTACAAATTGAAAGCCTAAGCGGATGATCTGGTGTTCTTTTTAGAAGACCTGGCTTCAAGTTTGACAAAACTGGTTCGAATATTAAAGGAGTTCGATGAGTTTTCTGGAATAAAACTCAATAAAGATAAAACTTCAATCCTGACCAAAAACATAAGGAAAGGGGAAGAGGAAAAACTTGTAGAGATATCTGGATTTGAAATAGAAAAGAAAATCAAATATCTAGGTATCTGGATATCCAAGCACAATAATGAACTATTCAAAAATAATTATGTCAAGACTTGGAATATGATTAAAAAAGATTTGGAAAACTGGAATAACTTGAAACTATCGCTATGAGGAAAGATTGCTACCTTAAAAATGAGTATTTTGCCCAAGATGAATTTTCTATTCCAGAACACTCCCATAATTAACAATAAACCATTCTTAATCTGGAAAAAGGACCTATCCAAATTTATACGGGCTGGTCACAAACCAAGAATAAAATGGTACACCTGGACGGATTTAAGATCATGAGAAGGATGTGGGGTACCAGACCTCAAAACCTACTATTACATTAGCAGACTGACATGGATAGCAGAGTGGTTAACATTATGCAATGAAAGAATGCTAACTCTAGAAGGAGCTAATGCCAGATTCAGCTGGCATGCCTGCCTATGGTATGGCAAAGCCAAAGTTGATAAAGGATTTTCCAGCCATTTTATTAGTAAAGCATTATTGGCGATCTGGTACATATATAAGAAATCACATTACACCAAAATTCCTGTCTAGGTCTCACCTCAGGAAGCATTTTTTGGAAAATGGAAAAATCTCTCAGAAAAATGGTTGTGTTATGAAGACATAATCCCTCCCATCTACCACTACCATCATTCAAGTATGGTAATAATCTCCAGTGCTTCTAACACAGATTGTTGACTGGAAAAAGGAAGATAAAGAGGAATGGGCACGGGTAATTGAAAATCTCTTGTAAGCTTAGGAAGATTTCACAGATAAAAAGTTAAATCAAAACTCCTGGAATTCATGTAATATTCCATAAGTAAAAATTAAATTGGACTCAGTATGTTAATGGGATCACAAACTATAACATAACTTGTAGTCATTATAGATGGACATGGATACAGGTAATAAATATGAAGATCAATTGGCACACACACACACACACACACACACACACACACACACACACAGTAGAGTCTCGGTTATCCGACCTAAACGGGCGGGCGGAGGGTCGGATAACCGAAATGTCGGATTAGCCGGAGGCCCGTGGCGGCTGCCATTTTGGGGGCGTGTCTGGGCATGTCTGGACGTGTCTGGGGGCACGGAAATGCCTATGGCCACGCCCCCAGGCAGCCGCGACGTCGGTTAATCCGGAAGGTCGGGTAACCGCATGTCGGATAACTGGGACTCTACTGTATATATTTACACATATATATTTACAGCTATTTATATAAACATATATTTATGTTTGGGCAATCCACAGAATGCATTTCTTTTTCCTCTCTTTCTATCTAGGAACAATGCTAGATTAAGACTCTCGAACTGTCAGGATTAGAGAAATAGGTACTGAGAGAAGTGTATAGATTTAAGCTGCTAGAATAACAGAACTCAGGAATCCATAATATGAATTTAGGAAGGACAAAAATATTTTTTCCATTTTTTAATTTTTTTCTCTTTTCTTTATTAATCTTTAGACAATATGTGATGGTTATTAATTATTATATATATATATATATATATCAGCATTCACATATAGTTTTTCTTCTTTTTTAGTTAAAGTCTGTATTGACCATAGAATCATAGAATCATAGAATTGGAAGAGACCCCAGGGGCCATCCGGTCCAACCCCCTGCCATGCAGGAATACACACGAAAGCACTCCCAACAGATGGCCATCCAGCCTCTGCTTAAAAATCTCCAAGGAAGGAGACTCCACCACACTCTGAGGCAGCATATTCCACTGCTAGACAGCTCTGACCATCAAGTTCTTCCTGAGGTTCAGATGGAATCTCCTTTCCTGCAGCTTGAATCCGTTGCTCCTTGTCCTAGTCTCTGGAGCAGCAGAAAACAAAGCTGCTCCCTCATCGACATTACATTTCTTCAAATATTTAAACATGACTATCATGTCATCTCTTAACCTTCTCTTCTACAGACTAAATATGTACTGTTATCCAGCCACAAACTGTATTTGTGCATTCCATTTTTTCTGCCTAAGTGTAGGACCTTACCTTTCTCTCTGTTGAAATTCATTTTGTTAGCTTTGGCCCAGCTCTCCAATCAGTCAAGGTCATTTTGAATTTTGATCCTGTCCTCTGGCATATTAGCAACACCTCCCAATTTGGTGTCATCTGCACATTTGATCAGCATGCCCTCTATTCCTTTACAACGTTATTATCATAATATGGGATAATTAATTGTAAAAAAGCTCAAACTTTCAATTGATTCAATCAAGACCAGAAATTGTACGTTGTAATATTGTAAGTTCTCTTTTTTTTTGCTTTTCATCTTTTCCAGTGTTTTTTTGCTTTTGAACTGTAATAAAAATTAAATTTAAAAAAAATTACAACCAAATGCACAACTGCAGGTGGTAATTAGCAATGGTTACATAGTAGCACTTAGCAAGCCCTGTCTTATTTGATCTAATGCAGCTATATTATTATGTCTAGTGGTGCATACACATGACAGGAGCAATGAATCTTGACACTCAGCTTCGGAGGAGGGCAAAGACAAACCTCCTCTGAACAAATCTTGCCAAGAAACCCCCATGATAGGTTCAGTCTTGGGTTGCCACAAGTCAGAAATGACTTGAAGGCACACAGGAACAACAAATACTAATAATTATTTTAGGACAAAGGAGAGTACATATGGATACCTACTCAGCTCAGTGGGAATGCGTCTATGTCTGAAAATGACTGCCATGAATTTGCCCACAGTACCAAATTTGGCACTTTTATGGGAAAATGCACAGTGATGGTAAAAGCCTCTCTGTGTTGACCATGCTCAGAACCAAAACACAACTTAAGTCAGCTGCCTGCCTGCCTGCATGGATGTGCTGTCCCGTATCTAAAATGATTGCTATTTTTTAGTTTATATATTACAGATGACAGTGTGTGGCCTACTAGGTTTTGTTGGATTGTTTTAACCAGCATTTCTAACCATTGACTGTCCTGGATAGATCTGCTTTGCAGCGCAGCCCAACAACATCTATAAGGCAGCTTTTTGCTCACTTCTTGTACAGATGTGCTAAATTTGGTGACTTCATTAAAAAGAGAAGAAAAGAAAATCTGTTACGGGCCTACATCAAATTTTTATTTATAGCTAAAACAGACTCATGGCATCAATAGGGACTTGATAAGTCAAAACATATAGAAGCTGCATTGATCCAGTAGGCCTACTCCGTTAACACTAAAAATTGTGTTTGGATTTATATTTATACAAGCCCCCTATGTTTTGTGTTGCGTGGAACCAGCTGCATACTTATCCACGAAAAACATTTGTGGTACTGAACAAACGTGGAAACTCCTATCAAGTCCCACGGGCTGCTTTGCACAGTAACCAATCAGGTGGCTTCAGGCAGCTCCCAAACAGAACATGAAGGCTGTAGAGTTGTGGCCTTCTCAGTGTTGTCCCCTTATTTACTGGAACTCCTTTTTGAAGGACACATAGCTAGTTTTATCAGTTCTAGCCTGTCACAAAGTCCTGGGAGAACCCATTTGGTTCATCTTGCTTTTTTGGTGGAAATGCTGGAACGAATCTCCTGCTCTTTTAATGGTTCAGTTATGGTGGGCTTTGAATTTTGTTGTTTTTACCCTAGAGGTTTAAGGGGCCTGGGTTGTTACGAGATATTTTTAACGGCTCTTATTTAATGTGCTTTGCTGAAACTGGATGTCAGGGTTTTAACGTTTCCCTTTTATGTAAGATGACTTGGGAAGACTTTACTATGAAAAGTGGCCTGGAAGCATTTTTAAAAAGACAAAATAGCCTTCCTCCATTTGTCCCCAGCAACTGCTATTAAGTGCAGAGTTTGGACAAGTTACATTTTTGGACTAGAGTTTGCTGAATGTCCTAATCTCTAAAACCAGTGAGCCATGCATAAAAACCAGTGAGCCATGTCTGGGGAAGTGGGAGGATTCTGAGACTTGGTGTCCAAAAAGAAAGGTAACTTTTCAAAGCTTTGATTCAGAGGTTTACTGCCCTTGTGCATGGAGGCATCATTAAACTGAAGGCCACTACCTGCCAAGAGACCTCTTCTACTCCAAAGGTCTGCATAATATAGATACATACATACGTACATACATATACATACACATGTACATGTATTGAAAGGAAAAAATCCTGTCTAACCTAGTTACTCAGAGCTTTGTTTTGCATAGGATATTCTGGGAACAAAGTCTTTAAGAATTATGGATGAACCCATTTTTCTTTCTTTGTCAAATGTCTTTCCTGTTGTTGCTTGCTGATACATGATAGTCTATCAACCCATTGTCCCACCTGTTTATTTTTTTAAAAAATGTGAAAACAAAGATTTATGGTGTATTTGCATTTTACTTATATGATCGTCATCACTACCACCACCACTGTCATCAATAATAATTTTATATAGCACAATCAGTTTACATGGCACTTCACATCAGTGGTTTACAGTTTTGACAGCTCCCTGCCCTCAGGCATACACTCTAAAAAGACATGAAGCACAAGGAAAAGGGGACAGCAGTGAGAGAGTGGATTAAGTCCAGCAGATATTGCCTCTTCTTCTCTCCCTCTGAGGCCAGGGCAGTGGCCGTTGGGAGGGAGGAAGGGCCTTTTCTCAGCTACTGGGAGTAGGTAAAATGGAGCTGTGCCTGTCTCATCTTCTTTCCCTCTGAGGCCAGGGCAGTGGCAAATGGGAGGGAGAGAGGACCTTTCATTTGCTTCTGGGCCCAGGCATGGTGGACCTGTCTCTGTCTCTTCTCCTCTCTCTCCAAGGCCAGCCCAGTGGCAGCTGGGATGGAGAGAGGGACTTCCATCTGCTTCTGGACCTAGGTATTGTGGAGCTGTGCTGCCCCTTCTTCTCTCCCTCTGAGGCCAGGACAGTGGCAGTTGGAATGGAGGGAGAACCTTTCTTCAACTGCTGGAGCTGGGCACAATGGAGCTGTCCCCGCGTCATCTTCTCTCCCTCTGAGGCTAGGGAAGTGGTGGTTGAGATGGAAGGAAGACCTTCCTTCAGTTGCTTCGCTGAGGCATGATGGATCTGTATCTACCTGGTGTTCCTTCCTTCTGAGGTCACAGCAGTGGCAGTTAGGATTAAGGGAGGGCCTTTCGTCAGCTGCTGGGCCTAGGCCTGTTTTTGGCTCTCCTACATTCAAAGGAAGGCTGTAGAGTTGGAAAAGATGCAGAAAATGGCAACTGATGTCATGAAGAAAGGGGGCTGGTTTTGGAACACTTTCATTATGAGGCAAAACACTTAATTGTTTGGGGATTTTTGTAAATCTGGGGCAGGGGGGATTGCAAGATGGGTGTGAGGCAGTTTATCTTCTTCACACAGCCTCCTCTGAGCTAGGAGCCACAAAACATGGAGGACAACAGCTTTTAGACTGATGAAAAATAATCAAAATGTATCTATAAATAGATAGACAAAGAGAGCCAGTGTTGGTGTAGTGGTCTGAGTATTGGACTATGACCCCGGATTCTCAGCTCAGCCATGGAAACCCACTGGGTGACCTTGGGTATGTCACACACTCTCAGCACCAGAAAACCCCATTATAGGGTCGCCTTAGGATCACCTTAAATCTGAAACAACTTGAAGACACACAACAGATAGACAAACCAAAAATATCGATACCAATATATCTGTAAATAGATATACCAAACTATCTATATGTATCTATAGATAAATATACCAAATGTATATACAAATAGATAGACTCACAGCACAGTGTTAAAAAATCAGTAATCAAAAGCCTAAAAGATGTAAGATATGAAGAAAAAGATCAGGAGGGAAGGTGGGGGGAGCAAAAGGTGTCTCTTCTGCAAGTATGGCTTCCTCCGAGCTGGCGTAACTCCAGTTTTTTTACTTTTCTTCCCATCAGTCCTCCTTTGGGAATTGGAGTCCTAAGGCACTTGTAAGGCACCAGGCTCAGCACGTGAGGCTGCTGTGAATTAATTGCCACAAGATGTTGGGCATTACCTTAGGGGGTGTTAAACAAGGACTGGCCATATTAATCCAAGAGGTGTGTGGATGGTCATGAAAGTATCTTCAGTGACTGCTAATGTGAGGTGTCCTGGGCAAACTGTGGTGGAGGGGTGGTCCTTAAAGTGTGGGCTTGCTAAAAGGCTCCTCCTTGCTTCTGTGAGAACTGGTCTGTCAGAAGAGAGAGACATTCACCCACTCAAATGTGAACTCCTATTTAGCTGTGTTAGTTAGCAATAGAACTTCCATGTCAATGGGCATTCTAACTTTGAATGCTAAACATTGAGAATAAGAAGAGGGCTGTTAATCTGGTGCCCTGCCATCAGCTGCTGCAGAATCAGCTGGCAGCCCACTGTGGGAAACAGGATGTGGGATGGGTCTTCGATCTCGTCCAACTGGACTATTCTTAATGTTCCACATGGAGCTCTTTCTACACTGGTTCCAATCCCTCCAGAGTTGTTCCAGATGTCCCCTAGATTCCAGGACCCAGCTGGGAAGTGTCTCTGCCTTCCTTCCGCCCACTCTGTTAATCTAACCATTTCCATTTTAATATCTCCCCCCTCTTCTTTCCATCATTGGTTTGTTTATCTTTTCCTTAATTAATGGGCTCGATTGGGCTGCCCCCAGAGGAAATCTGCAGCAGCAGCAGTGAGCACACTCTGTAAATGTTGCTGAAGCTTTGCAACTGGCAAGAGATTTTCTTGCCAGATTTATTTCTCGGAAGCCCTGTGAGAATCCCAGAATTCTGCAAAATCCTGTTTGATGGAGCTGCCAGGAACTGAACATGGTTTTCCCTGCATGCAAAGCATGTACTTGGCCAGCAAGCTATGACCCCCTCCCCAATAGAGTAGGTGTAAATTAGGCATGGGAATCATGAGGACTTTGAAACTGCAAGTCCCAGCAGCCCTAGCTGGTACAGTCAATAGTGAAGAATGCCCCTTTGTTGCATCAGAGTAAGATTTCGTGAAATCCAGCGTCCCCATTTTTCACAGGAACCAGCCAGTGGTCTTTGGGAAGCCTGAAAGCAGAGACAGAAGGCAGAAACCCTCTCTCTATAGTTCAGGGATAGAAATGAGGTGAAGGGCACAGGCTTGTTCTCTGCTGCCTCAGAGGGTAGAACCAGGTCTAATAATTATAAGTTACCTTTTCTTTACTGGGAACCCCCTGCAAATAAATTTTTTTGCCAGGGAACAACTTAACTCCTGGTTGGTTGGTTGGTTGGTTGGTTGGTTGGTTGGTTGGTTGGTTGATTGATTGATTGATTGATTGATTGAAGGCTTCTGGAGACTAGGATTCAAATCCCTGCTCAGAACTGGGTAACCTTAGGCAAGTCATATTCTCTCAGCCTCAGAGGAAGGCAAAGGCAAACCCTCTCTGAACAGATCTTGCCAAAAACAGACCCTGTGATAGGTTCACTTTGGGGCTGCTAGAGCACAGAAGTGACTTGAAGGCACACAACAACAAAGTGCTGCTTGCAGGGGGAGGTTCTTAACAGCCATCATATCTCTCCCCTTTGAAAACTGACTTACTGTGACCCAAAGGGAAATCTATCATGGGGCTTTTCTTGGCAAGATTTGTTGCCTTTAACTTTCTCTGAGCTGAAAGAATGTGGCCTGCTGGAGGTCACTCAGTGGGGTTCCATGGTGGAGTGGAGATTCACACTCTGGTCTCCAGAGTCATAGTCTGGGTATATGTACACGCTTGCTGCCTTGTCCCTTTCATCAGGGACACATAGCATGGGTGTCAGTGGGTGCTGAAACTTCTTCCTCAGCGTACACACACACAGACACACCACTATACATCCTTGTTGCTGCCACTGTTAGTGTCCAACAGCAGGACTTTGCAGGCCCCCTGTGAGGGCCTTGCAGACCCCCAGGAGTCCCCAGGCTCCAGGTTGAGAAATACTACCCTGGAATGGTAAGGGAGTTTCCTTCTCTGAACATCTTCAGAAGAAAGATTGCATATCCAGATAGGAATACTCTATTTTTATTTATCTTTATTCATGTTTATTCATGTGTCCAGAGGAGGACGACCAAAATGGTGAAGGGTCTGGAAGCCATGAAGCCCTATGAGGGGTGGCTTAGGGAGCTGGGGATGTTTAATCTTCAGAAGAGAAGGTTAAGAAAGGACAGGATAGGCATATTTAAATATTTGAAGGGATGTCATGTCAAGGAGGGAGAGGGCTTGTTTTCCACTGCTCCAGAGACTAGAACAAGGAGCAGTGTATTCAAGCTGCAGGAAAGGAGATTCCACCTGAACCTCAGGAAGAACTTCCTGATGGTCAGAGCTGTCCAGCAGTGGAACATGCTTTCTCAATGGAGTGTGGTGGAGTCTCCTTCTTTGGAGGTGTTTAAGCAGAGGCCGGATGGCCATCTGTTGGGAATGCTTTGATGGGTGTTCCTGCATAGCAGGGGATTGGACTCGATGGCCCCTGTGGTCTCTTCCAACTGTATGATTCTATGTTATACATTTATATCCTGCCTGTCTCCTGATAACAGGACTCAGGGCAGCTAACAGCATATTTAAAACAATACAAATTTAAAACCATGCAAAACATTCATAAAAGTTTAAATAATATGATTTTAAAAAGAATTAAACAATTTATGAGGTTAAAAACATTGCACATTAAAAATATTAAAATGTATTCAAGGACTATAGAACCCTTAAAAACAGAACCACATGATATTAAAAGCCCAACCTTGGTCAGTCTGTAAAAGTCTGACAGCCCAGTAATATTTTGACCTGTAGATGGAAGGAGACCAAGGATGGGGCCATCTTGGCCTCTCTAGAGAGAGTTCCAAAGTCTGGGAACAGCCATTGAGAGG